>SMDT01002895.1:0-344186 GCA_005392925.1 Aquilaria sinensis | reverse complement strand
ACCCTTGAGATTTTTGCCAAAAGAGAATCTGATCTCTGCTATCAGCACTTTAACTCTGTTGTTGTCTTCATCACCAGTGCTCCAACCCCATTGCTGCTCTCCCTCTGTCTCTATTGTCTAATTTACTTTCTGGTATTCTTGAGAAAGAGAGAGTTTAATTTCAAAAAATATTTAAAGTTTGTTAAAACTTAAATTATTACTCTAAAATTTCAAAACTTGTTATTTTTAACGTTTTTTGTTAGCTTTTTAATATTTTTCGTTAGATTTTTAATGGTCAGCAGCATATCCATTATTAATTCGAAATTTCAGTGACATATCCAATTTATTTCAAAACATTAATGGGAGATTGGGTAAAAAAAACTATAATGACATATTTACTCTCAACCTAAAACTTTAGTGGTAAATTTAATATTTTTACCTTTTGCTTTTCATTTTCGCTCCCATATGGCCATGTTTTCGTTTTTGCTTGTATTCTTTGCCATGCTAATCCTTTTTCATTCCAATCAAGGGCTTCAATAAAAGCAAGCTTTTAATGAATCGCTTTTTTTTCTCCATGAATCACTTAACTTTAGTTCAAGTTTTATCCTTCTATAACTTGAAAGAGAAAGTTATAATTACCCTATGAGATTTACCCTAACATACAGTTTACTCCCATTATTTTTGAAAACTTACACTTTTCTCTCTTATTCTTTTATACTACCCGATAATAAGTTCTGAAACTATAATTTAAACTGTACAATAATCATCTTTCTGTAATGTTGGTCTCTCCAATATTTTTTTATGGTTAATAAACATTTTAAATTATTAATTTTTCCTTTTTGTAAATATATTTTTCTCGTAAATACATATCAGTATTTTTTAAAGGTCTGTTAGCTATAAAAAAAAATATTAAAAATCTTAAAATTACTAAAACATGGTTATCAGACAATTTAATTTAGAGTTTCAGAAATTGTTGTTAGACGTTTTTGAAAATAGAGTAGCAAAGTGTAAGTTAAAGCAAACTATAGAAAGACTTTTGTAAATTACCTTAACTTGAAACTTCCCTCGATTGTACGGCCATCATTTTATGTAGAATTATTTACCTTTGTGCTAGGTTAGGCCTTAATCACACTTGACCCCAAAAATTATATAAGTTGCATTTAACACAATACCACTGAGGTTATCATAACTTATCAAGCTAAGCTTAATCCCAGAAGTTGAGTATTAACTTTTAGCGACAATCAAGTCATGTCATGAGTCCAAACTCAACCCTCCTGACTCGTATAAGAGTGGAGCCGACAATATCAAGCAATTGTATGCAAGAGTGAAATCCAAATTTTCTATTAAGTATGAATCAAAATAAATACTTTCCTGCTCTATAATTCATGTAAGAGGAGAGACTAGAATGAAATTTAAGAAGTTCTCATGTTGAGAATTTTGATTTTTGATTCTTTCTTTTCAAAAAACAATAGCTGGGTTAGTAAACGGGAAACTTGCAATTAACACTCTGAAGTTCATCCTAACTTATATTTTTTTCCTCTATTTTTAAAAACCTACACTTTGCCTCTGTTTCTCTTATACTGTCTGATAATAACTTCTGATATTGTAACTTAAATTGTATGATAGTCATTTTTCAGTAATTTTAATTTTTCTAATATTTTTTATAATTGTCAGATATTTTAAATTATCAGTTTTTCATTTCTGTGAATACAATTTTGTTCTATGTAAATGCATATAAATATTTTTTAAATGTCAATTGGCTATAAAAAATATTAAAAAATTTGAAATTATTGAAAAATGGTCATCAAATAGTTTACATTAGGGTTTCAGAAGTTGTTGTTAGGCAATATAAAGAAAGTAGGGGTAAAGTGTAGATTTTTAAAAATAGAGAAGGTAAAGTATAAGTTACACCAAACCACAGGGAAATTTTTGTAGTTTTCGCGTAGTGAACAGCAAGGATGAAAATGGTTAGAGCTCGAAATCTGAAACTGAAGAGTGCAATTTGTAGGGGAAATATTGGGATAGATAGAAAGTGAAGATGGCACGGCTTTTAGAAATTTCAGGTGATAAGAATGCAGAAAGTTTTAAGCTACTGCATGTTCTACACTCACCAAAGCAGGGCATTCCCAAACTTGCCTGTAGCGCTAACCCGCTGCGCCACCTCCAACACGGGAATCAAGTTCAAGGCAAACAAATGTACCATCCTTTATGCCCTCTTCGCCGCTACTTAATCCAAGGCCGTATTTGATCTCACATGCAAGTCATAACAGTTATTTTTCCTTCGGGACTAAATGTGGAATTTAAAACCATTACTCTGAAGTCTATATGCGTAAATACGGGGGAAGAGGGATGGGTTTCGTCCGGCCAATCCACCACCGCCACCAACCAAGACGGCAATCGTCCCCAACTCCCTAGGCCTACATACGCGACTTTTGGCACTTATTCGAGCTAGCTTTTCCAAATTCAAACTTGTTGAGGAATACAAAAACATTTGTGTGCAATACAGTTACATATACGTCTGTGTCTGAGAGAGAGAGAGAGAGAGAGAGAGAGAGAGAGAAGCATTCCGGTGCATCAAGGTAAGCAGAATCAAGTGACTTGAACTGTAAAACTTTCCACAGTAAGTGACTCTCACAACCAAACATATAAAAGTGCAGCAGGCCACGTTTTCCATGCCCTGCTCCTTCAAACGACTGCAAAAGACTAACAAGGACAAGGAGATTTACTATATTACAGTATGTACGAGCAAAGTTATTGGGGATAATGAAGATATGATCTTTGACCTTATAGTCATAAAAGTTATTGGGGACTAAATTAGTAGTTCTTTTAGAAAAACAGGGACAGATATTGTAATTTTGAAATGAAAGCAATATGGTAAATTAAACGTAGAAGACTTGCCAAAAGAATATAAAGAACGCCCAAACTAACTAATTTTACCAGCAATGTGAAACGGTGGAGTAGTTCTTTTGAAAGGGCGGAAGAAGTAACCACCCAGGAAAGGAATTAGGATGAGTGAGGAGAAGTGGATCTGAAAAACACAGTGACAAGTGGAGTGGAATATGTAGGTTGGTTTTCGATACTGGAGTGGTCACCTGATGCCTGAATGCCTTGCATATATATGCTTCCTTTCTCCAGGGGCCTTCCTGAGAAACCGAACATTGACATTGCCACAAGCCACCAATTCCACTACAGAAATATCTGAAGCTCGCCAAAAGTTGCTACCGACTCTATTGGGGGACCTCATATTCTACAAACCGACACTTGCCATGTGGTGAACTTAGTTAAAAACCTGAAACACTCCTTTGTTCATTTCTCGCGCAAGTGTGTAACTGATAGAATTATGTATCGAATAAAGCAACATGAGATAAGATGAGACGACATCACAAAACAAAAAACAAAAAGACCATATATATCCAATCAATCAGAAAAACTTGAGGGAAAGCAAACTAAAGGGGAAAACAGAGAAGAGCGAAGAAGTGAAAATTTTGAGGGTGGATGGAGCCTTGGAGGCGAGGCGCGGAGACTTGGCCTCGGAGGGCAGTTGAGGAAGCATTTTAGACGCACACCGCGCGGCACCATCAGTGACAGTGAGACGAGCAATCGCAAATGTTACATATGTTGCTGATGGCACCACGCTGTGAGCGCCCAAAACGACCCAACAACAATTGTACGTGCTAATTGCCTTGTAGCTCCAATTCCATACTGTTCTCCCTAACCTGAATCATATCTACGCCACCGAGGGAAAAAAAAACAAGTCAAGAACTGGAGAGAGCAACATTCTCAAATGTTTTGCTCGCTCTCTACATATGTATCGCTCCTATCCCTTCATATATGCGCCAATTTGCACCATCAGTCATCTAACTTTTTCAACTCGCACAACTTCATCCTTCAACATTTACTCGGTATGTTTTAGTCATCAAACTTTGGTGAACTATGTGACTTAGTCCTCAGACTTTGATAAACTACACAACTTGGCCCCTTGGTTGACAGAAGTGCTCATGGGAGTCAAATGACCCAAACACGTTGGTGAGGGGTTAATGCTGGGCGCACATTGGATGACAGAGCAGAGTAGTCTACAACAAAAAAAAATGAGCAAAGGAAAGAGGCTGTTATCAAGGGGAGAGCGGCGGTTATGATCCTCCTAGGTTAGCAACAAGGCTAGGGCGGGCCTAGAAATTTTTTTTAGAAGGGCCAATTATTAACAGGACTGTAAATGAACAGAACGTTCAGTGAACCGTTCATAAACAGTTCTTTATTTATATTTGTTTATTTAGTTAATCAAATGAATAAGAATAAAATTTTATGTTTAATATAGCTAAACAAACGAGCACAGACAAAGTTTTATTTATTAGTTTATGTTCACAAACAATTCGGTTGATGTTTAGTTTGTTTAGTTTATGACAATGTTATTATCAATGAACAACACACGAATGAATACGAACATGTTCTTTTTTAAACAAATGAATATGAATAGAGAAAATGTGTTTGCTTGTTTTTCATGTTTGTGGTCATATTTGTTTAAAGTTAAATAAATAAACATGAGCATGGTCCATTTATGTTTGTTTGATTCATTTTCAATCCTAGCGATTAAGACAATAAATAAATATTCCAATATAATAAAGAAATCCAAAATATAGACATAATTTACTTAAATTATATTCTGTTCCTACATAAAACTAAATTCATCTATAATTACATAATTTTGCAGCAAGCTCCTTCTCTATATACATTAATAAAGATCCATATGAAAATTATTTTTCATCTTGCTACAAAATTAAGAAAAAAATTTGCTTTGTAGATATTGTAGAATTTGGAAGAGTATGCACAAGTTGAATTAGTCTGCCAATAAGAAGAAATGTTTCTGATTTCACTTTCCAAGCCATCAAATAGAGATCTAAAAAGTATTGTAAATTTCCTTAAATCAAAACTTGGTTACACATCAATTTGATATTGTCTAACTCATATTGTAGTTGCTTTATGTGTTGCTTACTAAAATCTTCAGGATAATATTTTTAGGCATGCACACAAATTTTTGCTACTTCAAATGACTGAAAATAATCTTTAGGATCAAAATCTAAGCCAAGCATAAGACGCTCTACTATTATCTCATTAAAGCTGCTTTTTAATTATTCCAACTGAGTATCAATTGCACTAAAACATATGCCTACTCTAAAATAATGCTTTATGTTTAAATCTTCATTTTTCCTTCGACTTCAACCAATCGCAAAAAGGTGTATTTATATCGTAAACAATAATTCCTGTTTTTAATAAAATTCCTACAAAATCTTCATAAATGAGTCCCAACAAGTCTTTCTCAATCATGAAACTGACTTTTTGTTGTAGAAACAAGATTCGTTGCATTTGAGATTTCTTAAAGAAAAACATTTCAAAGCTTAACAAAAATTATTAGTTATCTCCAAAATTTCCTTCATCATATGTAAAATAAAAGCACATTCAAATGACCTCAATTTACAAGCAGCAACATGCACGTGTCCTCTTTGAAATAGTTATTAGATGTAGCCTCCATATTCTCAAGGACTATAATTGTTGCATGAAATATCTTTATCAAACTATTGATTAATTTTAAACAAGAACTCTACGCCATGTATCCTTCAGAGCATTACAAATAACCAATCTGGTTCATTCTTGTTCTTGTTGTAATTTATTCTAGAGCTATCATTCTAGATATTTTGGTAATATGAGCATCTTAAAGGTCCTTGTATCTTTTAGTAAAGGCCAAAACAACGTTGATAATTTCCACTAAATCCTTTAAACATTTATGCACTCCTACCACTTCTTCAATTATGGTATCTAAGGTTAACTAAAGGGGTAACTAAAGGCAATGGACAAAATAATGAATGTAATAAGTGTACTTAAATTCATTTGAAATCAATGCTTGTAAGCCATTAAAATTCCCATACATGTTACTTGCTCCAACATAGTCTTGTCCTTAGAGACGCTTTATATCCAAACCATGCTCCATAAGAACCTCCACATTTTTATTTGTTAGTGTCACATCTTTCACATGAATTAGATGAAGAATATCTCATTTACAAACCCTTTTTGTCAACAAAACAAAGAACAAGTGTCATATGTCCCTTCTTTAATACATCTTGTGCTTCATCAACTATGATGCATAATTTTCATTAACTAAGTTTTTCAACAATTGAACTATGAACTTTGCTTGAAAATAAGAACAAATTTTACTTTTGTGTTTTTGGTGAAGTGTATGTAGCATTCTATGAAGAATTGTTCGCTACTACTTCCTTTACCTTTTTATCATAAGATGTCAATAGCTCAATTAGTTCAACTAGTCATGGTCAATAACAAGCACTTCATATAAGAGATGGTGATGGGGAAGGAGCCAAAAGTACAAAAAAGCTTATGAGAGGCCCACTAAAAAAACTCTATTACATGTTTCTATAGGTTAAGAATATTGTTATACGTATTTTTTTTAATTCAAAAGGGCCTAGGCCCCTGTTAGCCCTACTTAATTTTGCTTATGGGAAAATTCTTAGAAATAAAAAGTGAGACAAATTTGGCGGCGATGACAGTGGTTCATTTTGGATCTAGCAGAGGCTAGTGACGGGTTTTATGGAGGTAGCAATGAGCAACGGATTTGGTGGAGAAGAGGCTGATGGTGAAGGGTGATGGAGGAGAAGAGGCGACTGATAAAGGCAAGACCAAATTCTACTAATAAATTTTAATTGTTTAAATTTTATGAGTAACATTATAAAAATTTATAAACTGAGTCAAGTTAAATGCTTTTGTGTATTATCTTCTTAATTAAAAAATGCATTCTTATAGTTAAATTATTTTGTGTGTGCGTGTAAGCGTATGTGGTGAAAATTTGGGTGTGGTGTCTTGACCCTACAAGGGAGGAAAATATATGTATGTATAAACGTATGTGGAATGAAATTAAAAATTTGGGTGTGGCGTTTTGACCCCATAGGTGAGGAAAGGAAAGGATCACAAATAATGGATAGCCACCGCATGTAATCTTCATATGCTTATGCGAACGCCACCCATGTACTATATTATTTTTTCAATGCCTCTTCGGACCCTGTCCACTTTAGTCTGTACGATTCCCTTTCTCCCCCTTTTTGCGATGCTCACTTCATAAACTTCTTCCTATCATTTTCTTTTTTGTTGTTGTTATTATTATTGTTGAGAGTGCTTACTAGGTTTTCCCTTCATTTTAGATTAGAAATGTGTAAATATTATCTTATGTTTTCAGTGTTTTTCTTTTTTTGACGTTTAATTGCAACTGCTTTTCATCAATTTCTTTCCAACTTTGCTCATTGCGTATTACTTGGTCCAATTAGCATCATTATCTGTATCACTTTTTCCTTTGCACCTTCTGGATAATTTTATCTAGAGTGAGGGTGAGTCTAGAATACAATATATGGTGCATATATCTATACTCCTTTTATAAAGCCTCCAAGTAAGAAAAAACCAAGTTTTGCTGAAAGTAAACAAACGAATGTATAAAAAAATTTTCAAATCCTAACCGACAAAAATTATTGCATGTGAAAGAATTAATAAAACACACTTATTTCTGACAAATTAATTCTATCTTATTTTACAATATTTTAGTTTATGTAACACTGCTTCAAAGATATTTCCTTTGATAAAGTTGCGTGTTACCATTGAACTGGGATACCTTCTTTTCGTCAGAAAGTGCACCTGGTGAATCCTGTAGTACTTAACTTTTGTCTCGATCTCAATAATGGCCTCTGGGTAGCCTCTTATGTCTCCCAGAGGCAAACTCAGTCTCCACTCTCCATGTCATAGAAAAACACAAGTAAAAGTGTAGGCCGACAATGATATCCACGACACAAGGACGGATGGTTCTCTCAGGCGCTGGACACGTTGAACTTGACTCTCGAGGCGATGGCCAGACCACGTAGATCTGGACGTGGCCTGCCGTACGCCTCACCAGTGCGCTCCTCTCCTCACTGCTCCCAACGGCAACTCGTCTTCCTCATCCACACTACGCTTTTCCCTCCCCGATAAGTAAACACTAAACAATATTCTATGAGAGATGAACATTGTAGCCTTTCTTACTTACTGCTTCTACCCATTTTAATTTAATTCCCTCCTCTTATTGCATTAACTTCCATCTACCAATCAGAACTAGTATTACTATTTGTGATAATAATACATTTATTTCTCAAATTCTATTATCTGTTATTTTTATTCCTTCAAAATTTCTTTTAATTTTTCATTATTAACATTTTAGAGCTAATTCATTTTAATTTAAATCAACTGACTCATTTTATCTTTTAAATATCTTTTACTTGAAATTAATTTTATTTAAAAACTAATATTATGTAGATACAATAATTCATTTGAACGTAAATAAATTGAGGAATTGTTTTAGATAATTTTATCTAGAGTGAGGATGAGTCTAGAATACATTATATGGTGCATATATCTATACTCCTTTTATAAAGCCTCCAAGTAAGAAAAAACCAAATTTTGCTGAAAATAAACAAACGAATGTATAAAAAATTGTTCAAATCCTAACCGACAGAAATTATTGCATGTGAAAGAATTAATAAAACACACTTATTTCTAACAAATTAATTCTATCTTATTTTACAATATTTTAGTTTATGTACCACTGCTTCAAAGATATTTCCTTTGATAAAGTTGCGTGTTACCGTTGAACTGGGATACTTTCTTTTAGTCAGAAAGGGCACTCAGTGAATCCTGCAGTACTTAACTTTTGTTTCGATCTCAATAATGGCCACTGGGTAGCTTCTCATGTCTTCAGGAGGCAAACTCAGTCTCCACTCTCCACGTAATAGAAAAACACAAGTAAAAGTTTAGACCGACAATGATATCCATGGCACAATGACAAACGGTTCTCTCCGGCGGTGGACACGTTGAATTCGGCTCTCAAGGCGAAGGGCAAACCACGTAGATCTGGACGTGGCCCACCATTAACATTCGTACGCCTCACCAGTGCCCTCCGGTCTTCATTGCTCCCAACGACAACTCGTCTTCCTCATCCACACCAAGCTTTTCCTTCCCCGATAGGTAAACACTAAACAATATTTTATGAGGGATGGACATTGTAGCCTTTCTTACTTACTACTTCTACCCATTTTAATTTAATTCCCTCCTCTTATTGCGTTAACTTCCATCTACCAATCAGAACTACTATTACTATTTGTGATAATAATACATTCATTTCTCAAATTCTATTATTTGTTATTTCTACTCCTTTAACATTTCTTTTAATTTTTCATTATTAATATTTTAGAGCTAATTCATTTTAATTTAAATCAATTGACTTATTTTATTTTTTAAATGTTTTTTTTACCTAAAATTAATTTTACTTAAAAGCCAACATTATATAGATACAATAATTTATTTGAACATAAATAAATTGAGGAATTGTTTTGGAGGCAATAGTAGCCATTTTGTCAATGCTTCGGTGGCAGATGCAAAGCTATAAGTCAGGCAGTAGCCTCGACGATGGTTGAGGTGAGGAGGTTGAGACGAGGTCACCCATGACAAGGTGGCCTGAGGTTGAGGAGGTTTTTTGCCCGATCAATTAAAGAAAACCAATTTAATCAATAATTTTGATATACCTATATGATGAAATTGAAAGCTCAAATCAATTTTACTTTTTGTAAATTGCAGAAATCAGGCAACAAAGATGAGCTGAGGAGAAGAAGGGCAATATTGAAAAAAAGAGCAAAATAGTAGCAACTATTGGTGTGCGTGTAAAATAAAACGGTGCAAACTAGTTTATATGCCCAACGTTGCCATGAGATTTCAAGTTGAATTGACTTTTTGAAAACTATATATGTTTATTTGTTATAAAAATGTTATTCTAAAAGGTGAAGGTGATTTTGTCATTTATAAAGGTAAATATAATATTTCACTAAATTAGGCTACACTACTTAGGGTATTTGTATTGTATATTACATTTTTTTATGAATCTTTACTTGAATTTATTTCCATGCCTATAACCAAACTGATTCAAATTAAATTTAATGCCACATTTATGCAAAATGATAGATAAAATTATTTTCATAAACAATGTAATTGGTTGATAAAGATCAAACATTTCATACAAATAAAGAAAATTAATATGAAAATGGGTAATAATAATCAAATTTTAAAATTTTAATTCAAATTCAAACTTACCAAATAGAGATAATTGAAGAAAAAATTTATATATAGAAATTTACAAACTAAAAAATTAGAAGTATACGAAAGAACATAAACATAACATTATTAGTTTAAAAGTGGAGCATTAACAAAATCATACCAAAGAAAAATTTATATGAAATAAAATGAATAGGAGTAAGAACTAAAGGGTATAATATGATGGAATGATGTCAAAATGGAAAAGAATTTTACCTTTTTGTAGAATATTACCTTTGTCTAGAGTTTCATGGGGAGGAAATGTTTGTATATATAAATATAGAGTAAAATTAAAAAAATATACTAATTTCTAAAATGCAATAAATATAATACAACATAACAGGGGTATTTAAAATATTTGTTACTATGGATGTTTGATTTCTTTTGCCTAATATTTTAAGCATTCTATGTAAATGGATCCTAGCCAGTGGGTGAATAAATATAGCACATTTAAAAAAAAGACCCGAGACTAAAAACAATAATTAATAAATTAAGGTCTAAAAGAATTAGAATCAAAGACGGAAAGCAAATTACCCTTAAAGAAATGGAAGAGAAAATGTTATCACAATACCCTTAAAGAATATAAAAAAGAATAGTAGGAATCTCAATTCATAAACAAATTGGGATATAGTGACATAAACTCCATTTACAACACGGGCAACCATCACATCATTCATCATAATCATCATGATGGCACTGGTGGTGATGGTGCTTATAGCGATGGGGCGCTTTTCCTTCTCCTCCTTTTTCTGATATTTCGTGCGACCACCATAGCTCTCTTCATCACCATAACTTGGCTTCGAATACTCTTCTTCCTCAAATAGCCCATAGCTTTGCCTTTTGAATTCACTCCTGCCTCCTTCATACTCTTCACTATAGCCCAATTTTAATCCATATCCTAATTCATATTTAGATTCAATCCTTTCTTTATAACTAAAACCGTATTCGGTTTCAGTCCTTCATCCATAAACTGAATTCATACTTGGTGCTGGGCCTCTTGAACTCCATTTTCCTCCTGTATCCCGAACCATATTTTGATTGACCTCCCTCATATTCCGTCTTCCTTCCAAGAGCCATATTCATATTTTAGACACTTATAATTGGGCTTCCATCCATAACCAGACCTGTACTTAGAGTCCGAGCGCCCATAATCGGATCCATATTCAGTATCAGGATGCTCGTGCTCGGGATTGCGTTCATATTTAAATTCGTACTTAGATTTAGGGTGCTCATAATAAGGTTTTGTAGCTATACCTAGATCCAAACTTAAATTCAACACACCCATAATCTGGCTTGCGTCCATAATCAATTTTCAGGGCAACCGTAGCCAGAACCAATACTTTGATTCTAATTGATCATAAATTAGAGGAGAAAGCAAGAAACATTAGAGGAGAAAAATGGTGTTGCTTGAATTATGTTGCAATTAGGGCTTTTTTTTCTATCATTTTTCATAGGAAATATAGAATTTTTTTTTTCTAGTATGACCTATTTAAATGAAAAATTAGTGTTGACCATTTATAATTGAAAATTATGGTGATTTAAAGTTTCTTTTTTAAGTTGAAAATTTTAAATTTGAATGTGTTGTTAACCCGTCAAATAAGGTTATGGGCATTATTGGAACATTAGTGTAAATAGTATTAAATTTATTTCCTAAATCCAAAAAATTGTCACATGTTATCATCATATTAAATCTATTACTTGAAAAATTATTTTTACCCTGAAGTGTATCTTTCTTTCATAATATATATTAGATAAAGTGGGATAGAGATAATATTTCAACTACTTTCTCAAAAAGTCTAACCACCCAGAGAGTCATCCCGTAGTTTTGTTTCCTCCAATATTTTGTTTTTGGTTTTTTTTACTCCTATCGTTGCAGTGGTATAGACATTCCCATCTTTGAAATGAATTGCTCTATCATAAATCATAGGGAAAGTATATTTTACATTATATTTAGTATATTATTATACTTCATATTTATATAAATGAATTATTTACCAAGACTACTAATTTATGAAAACTTACATGTTTTAATAATTTTAGAAAGTAGTTCTTTAGTATTTTTTTGTAAAAAGTAAATATATTTTTTTTTTATTTTAATCTTTTAGGTTGGTCAAAATGGATATTTTTAATAAATTGATAATTTGAGAAAATAATCACTTCATACAAGAATAATGTCAATAATATATTAAAATTAATGAATTGCATATATGTTTATATAATTATCTTCAAATGGGTTAGTTAGCTTCTTAAAAAATAAATGCTTTAGTTAGATTTTAAATCTAATAATATATATTAAAAGTGAATATTTATATAATGATTATTTATTAAAATTGAAATTCTATATTTTAAAATGAAATAAAGCACTTTAAAAACATTTTTTTATAGCAGGCATTTTTTTATTATTTTTTAATTTGAAAAATGAAAAATTGATAAAAGAAATTAGTTATTTTTTAAAAAACATAATTCAAGTCTTTATTAGAAATAGAGTGATAGCTTTGAAAAATTACAGAAACTCTAATGAGATTTGACCTAATCTATAGCTTGTCTATCTGTTTTTTAAAATTCTACACTTTATTTCCTACTCCTTCCACACAAGCCAAAGCAACTTGTGAAACTTTAATATGTTGACAACCAATTTTGTCTGGGCACTGACTTTTGTTTGAGTTTTGGTTAGGAAAATTATTTTATGGGAAATTTTCATTTTTAGGGACTATTTAGTTATTTGTTAGAAGTTTGGGTCATTTTTATCATTTTAGGATTTTGCATAGTTAGTTGGTCTAGTCACATTTAGGTTATATTGTTATTTTGGTCTACAAATATTTAGAAATTTTAAGTGGTCATTTAGGGTAGAAATAGGAGTTAATTTAGTTTAGGTACTAATTTGGAGTCCTAAAGGTCATGTAGGGTCAATTTAGGGAAAACAGAAAAATTTGGAGAAAAACTAGGAATTTTTAGAGGATTTTAGGGGAAAATTGGAAAGATTGAGGTAAATTTGTCAAAAATGAAAAATTTGGGGGTAAATCTGATGAGATCCTTAAAGTTTAAGGAAGTCTGAATAATTTTAGGAAGTTTTGGGCTCAATTGACAAATCCTTAAAGTTTTGGGTCAAATTGAAAATCGTAAAGAATTTAGGAGAAGATCAGCAGCTTGAGAGTTTTGTTGGACTTAAACTGATACTTTACCAGATTATATTTCAATGTCCTCAAAATTGAATTTAGATCAAGTTTGAACTCTGTAAAATCTAGCTAATCTCGCTTAGCCACTCTTAGTATAAGTATGGGCCATTAATTAATGAAAAGGGGCAGAAAATTTGAAAACCCTAAGCTTTGTTTGGAAAAGAGAAAACTGCAACCGGAGCCTCTGCGTCCCCTCCCTCACCCAGAAAAACCCTAAGTTTTTCTTCCTTGCGCCGCCAACCCTGCTCTCTCTCCCGGCCGATGCTTCGCCTCCCCCAATAACCTACATTTCGCATTCCCTCCAAGCCCCGACGTTTCAGCTTCCTTCTGCTCTGCCGCACCGTCCGCCGTCACCGCCGCTCTCAATCTCTGCCTCCACGCCGTCGACCAGGCTCCTCCTCCCCCGTTGCGACGCCCTTCAAGCGCCGTCCACCTCAGCCCGTGCCTCCTCGCGTCTCCAACGCCCCAAGTCTGCCGCGCGACACTGTTGCTCTCACCGTAGATTTCGCCATCCCATCCTGAGCCTGTCGAATCGCAATAGCCGTTCGAGGAATCGGAAAGGATCCTATTCGCAACCCACACACCTAGCTCGGATCCAACCCATCCATATCTCCTTTTGGTATAACCCTTGTTTAAGCCTTGGACTTTTCATTTATGTCAATCAAGTCGCTAACCTATTTTTATTTTGCATACATGTCACTGACAGTAAGTTTTTTTATTGTTTGTTTTCCTTTGTCTCTTCGTTTATTTATTTGTTTCACCATGCATTAACGTAACTGTTAAATTCCCCATGGCAAAAAATTAAAATGTCTATTTATTTATCTGTTTTTTTATTTGTTTATCTCTTTTATCTTTATCTTCTTTTTTAATTTTGGCATAATGTGATTTTCTTTATTTAATTCCCCTAATGCACATAAAGTTTAATAAGATACAAAAATTATTGGATAAGCAATTGTAAAATACATAACAAATTTCAAAGATCCGTTCATGATAATTTGATAAAATTCCGAGATGGATTATTTATTCGAATCTGATTGATCTGACAAGATTTATGATTTGAACAAGATTTACGGTTTAAACAATGTGTTCCTTTCAAATTCTTGGTGGATTTGATAAAGTCTCAAGGTTTCAAGAACGTCTAGAATTCCATATCCGTTTGGTCTGATAATATTCATGGTTTGGAATTAAATTAAATAAAATTCATAAAAATCACTCTCAATCAAAGATTAGGTCAAGAAATAAAAAATTAAGAAAAGGTAAAACCGAACCCCATGGTACTAATTTTTGGGCACTTTAATAAGGTTATTTTAACGTAACTGACTCATGATCTTAGAATCTCTTGCAGACCATAATAAGTATCCAATCAATCTAGGTAAAACCGATTGGTGGCAACTCCTAAAAAATACTTAAACAGTCTAATAACTATATTACAGCAATTTTAAAATTTATAATATTTTTTATAGTTAATTACTATTTAAAAAAAATACTAATTACACATTTAAATTTAGAAAAATGCATTTACAAAGAAGAATTATTAATAATTTAAAATATCTATTACATGTAATAAAATATTGGAGAAATTTAAATTAATGTAAAATAGCAGTCATATATATATAATATATTAGAATTTTGAGAAAATTATTGTGAAATATTATAATAAAAAAATAAAATATAGGTTTTAAAATATAAATTTTAAATCAATTAACTTAAAACACCTAGTTTTCGCGGATAGTTTTCAAATAAAAAGGAGAAAATTTGCAAATACAAGAACTCTACAATGGATATCATGGACATATGTCTAATTAGACATAGTATTGATTTTACATTTTTACCCCTTACCCTAATTTTTTTTTCCTCAAACCGTTTATCTCTCTCTCTCTCTTTCAAGCCACCGCTTTGTTTCTCTCTCTACCTCCTCTCATCGCCGCCGCCCCCACCGCGGCCGCTCTCATCGCCGATCGCCGCTGATGATTTCGATCTCTGTCGCTCTGCTCTCATGTCCGCCGCCGCTGAACACCGAATGTCGCTCGGGTTCCCATGATCTCCTTCGCCCTCCTCTCATTGCCGATCGCTGCTCCGGACTTCGATCTTCGTGGCCCTCCTCTCATCTCTGCCACCACTAATCGCCAACCGTTGCTTGGTTTCGTACGATCTCCGTCGCCCTCCTCTCATCGCCATCGCCACCGCTCACCGATCGCCACTTTGAACTTCGATCTCCGTCGCGCACCTCCGATCTGAAACGTCACCGATCACCGTCACTCGTTCGCCTTACCGATCTTCGTCGCGTCACCTATCTCTGTTGCTCCATCGCCATTTGTGTTCTCCGTCGCTCCACCGAACTCCGTCACGCCACCAATCTCCGATCTCTATCGCATCACCGATCTCCATCACCATCTTCGATCTCCGGCACGTCACCGATCTCGGTAGCATCCGAACTCCATCACTCGGTCGCGCATCTCCGATCTCCGATCAAATCGCTCGGGTTTGTGCGCAAATCAGACGGTGCAAACCACGCATTCTATTTTATTTTTACAATTTTTGGGTTTACACATTCATTTACACTTTTACACTTTTATTAAGACAACAATTTTATTAAGACATTTTGCTTTATTTCAATTAGTTATTTTTTAAGAGAGTAAATTATCTGCGTATTAATCAGACACTTCTAAATATTTCTTTAGACACTTTTACACATTCATACAGACACTTTTTTATTGTTTTAATTATTTATTTTTTAAGGGAGTAAATTGTCTATGTATTGGTCAGACACTTCTAAATAATTCTTTAGACACTTTTCGGTATCCATTCAGACACTTCTAAAAAATTGTTGCATGACAGTTAAATGGCGGTAGCGCTGGAGAAGACAGCAGTAGCAAGCTAGGGTTTTTTGTAGAGAAGAATATTTTAACTAAGGGTATTTTTGTCAATTTTTTTGATGATTTATGCCTTATATATAGAAGATTAAAGGATGGGTTAGTATGTCTAATTAGACATATGTGCACAATAAAAGAACTACAAGAACTCGACCTCGAAGTCGCCACGGAGGACTACTTCAATTTCAAGCGCCATAACCAGCGATTCCGTCCGCGTTCTCCGACTCGAATCTCGTTACCCAGGTTTCAGTCTTGCACCGTCTTGCGCCATGAGGAGCGGATTCCGATCGCTCCACTCGCTTTCACTCTTACTGGTGGTTTTGTACAGCCAGCCATCGCTGCTAGCCCTGTTCACAGAGTCGTCGTTCCCGCGACTGAAGAAGCTGAGCCTGGATGCCTTCTTCGGTGCTGAAACATCTGAAGATCAGCTGTCCGGGGCTGGAGGATTTGACGGTGGAGAACTGTTTCCAGCTGCAGGGTTTGGAGGTTTTGGGCGAGAGACTGGAGAGACGAGTGTGAGAGACGAGCGTGGTGTGTGAGCGAGAGTGGCACAACCGAAGTCCAACTAAACATCGTCTCGTCTACGCTTATTGAAAGCCCAACTATTAGTTAAAAAAAACAAAAGGATTTTTCGGTTAATTTGACTAAGTGACCAACCGAAATTAATATCAAGTTTATTCGATTTCAGCCCCAACTGAACTGAAAACCTAAATCATTCGAACCAAATTAATATCCTCCAGTTGATTTGATTTTGTTCTGTTTTTTTTTTTTTTTGGTTTCTAGACAGAAATGGAGAGCCACTGAGCAAGTAAGCAAAGCTGAGCGTTGAGCGATGTAATCCCATTATAAATTATTGATTGGCTCTAAATTTAGCCATTTTCTCTGACCCCACAGCGATTCCTCGTTCTCCAATTTTTTTCCCCCTGTAAACCAGCCCCCGAGCGAGATAAAAGGACTAATTAGTAGCAGCTAGAGTTGTTTAGTGCAGATGAAGGAACGTAATAAATACTAGAATTTGAAATTCATATTTTTAATCGCACTACCTAAACAATAAAATTTTAAAAGTATATACTGTGAAACGCTTGGTTTTAAAAATTATACTACATCATCCCAAAATTTTTGCTATATTTATTTTCGACAATTAAATTTAAATTTAAGTCAAAATATAACAAAAAATCAAATGAAATAGTATTTTAAAATTATAAGATTTTGTAAAGGTTTAATCTAAATACAATATGAAAATGCTACGGCCATCACTAATGGGCACTAAGGTCCTGTATGGGAATAACTTTTGTAATTAGCATTAGAGTTTTGGATAATTTATTTAACAGTTGTGATGAAAACGTTAAAGCTAAAAGCTAAAAACTAAAAACTACCCTTGGATAGCTTTTTCAAAACTCTAATGCTAATCGTTGATACTAATGCCAAACAGGGCCTAAGATATCACTACCTTCCACATCACTTTTCCACCTTTTCTTTTAGAGTAAAATAGGTGCATGGTTGCTAACTTTTTATTATCGTTTTGTTTTGATCCATAATTTAGTAAATATTTTGTTTTGATGCTAAACCTATAAAAAAATATCTTATTTTAGTCCTAAACCTATTAAAAATATTTTATTTTGGTTTCTATTGAATAAATTTATTATCTCAAAGTATTTATGATAAAGACTTATTAGATAATAATTTAAATTATTTAGTGATATATGACAATAAATTTAATTTATATAATAATTTTTTATAGTTAATGGACAATTCAAATCACTTTTTTTTTTCTCTTTGTAAATTAAACATATTTCATTCAAGAAGAAAAAAATATTAATTTAAATTATCTATAACTGTAAAAAAATTATTAAATAATTTATATTTACTAGAAGACAGTCACTGAATATTTAAATTAGAATTTTAAAAACTTATATTAAATAATTATTTTGAAGTAATGAATTCCATCTCGTGGGGGACTAAAACAAAACAATTTTAATGGGTTTAAAACCAAAATAAACATTCAATAGGTTGGGGATCAAAACAAAACAATAATTAAATATTAGATGGACCATCCATACAATTTTCTCTATTTTTTATGCAAAAAGTTGAAAAATAATTCTAACGTTTGATGGAATAAAAAACATGGTTAATTTGTGACTTATACTTCGTTTGGAACAACATTAATGTTTAGTATTAGATATTAAAAAAAGTATCTAATAATATCTTTTAGTATTAAAAGTTTGAAAAATCCATCAGAACTACTAATAATTTATTCCAATTTCTTACACTAATTTTAAATATTATTCCCAAAATAAAGCCTTATTTTTTTTTGTTTCAACAGTAAAATCCCTAATTGCAAAATCATGCATTGTCAAGCGTATGACAACTTGCACCCAATCACACATGACGGTGGTGTTTGCAAATGTAGTGGTTATTAAGGATGTCAATTTGTATTCTTACCCGTGAGTAACCTACCTTACTTTACTCGATGAGTAGAGTTTTTTTTAAAAAAAATTGAATGAGTTTGGGTTAGGTTCGAGTATTTTTTGTTTTTGTACTTGTCAGGTACAAGGAGGGTACAGGTTTAAGGATTTACCCTAATCGAACCCGGCCTGTACCCTACCTGCATATTATACATAGTATATAAGTATCTAAATTATTACATATATTATATATACATACCATATTCTAGTCCTATACAGCCCAAATATATAATATAATTTTAACCTAATAAATCCTAAAATTTACAATCGTATGATTAGTTTACATTATTTTCAGTTATATTGTATATTCAAGCATGTCATGCTTTCTTTAGTTTCAATTGTATATTATGTGATTACTTGTGCAAGTATTGCAGGGACAATACCCATCCTAACTTAGGGAGGGTTTGGGTAAAAAAAAGTGTACCCCTTATGGGGTTACAAAGAAGGTTTGAGTAAATTTTTTATATTGTGAGTAAGGTTTAGAAATCACCTTACCCTCCCAAACCCGACTCGTTGACACCTATAGTGGCTATGGAAAAACTTAATACAATATAATAAGATAACAGGCAGCATTCATCCATTTTTTCAAAACATCATTTAACTATTTTCAATTTTTGAACTTGCACCGAATTGATGGATCCAAGCCAACCCAGCCAAAATTTAAGAACTCTGGGGACTTTCGTAGATCGAGAAGCGCAAAACAACACAAAATGAAAAATATAATCAAAATGAAGGATCATATGCAAGGGAAATTAAATAACACGAACTTTATTAGTAGCGGCTCCACAAGGGGCGATGAGGCAATTGCCCCTAGAGAATAAGTATATATCTTTAAACAATAGGTTTTGTCTGCTTTTTTTAACCTACAAAAGCCCCACAAAGTTTTTAAACTTTTCAAAGTTTAGGATTCATAAGTACATTAAATAAGTACTTATCTTATCATTCTACCTTTTACTTATTGATAAATAGGTAAAAGCTTAAGGATTGACTTGTAATTAACTCACTTCCAACTCTCTCCTTATTAATCTCCTCAATTCTGATCTTACTTCATATTCTTAATAAGACACCACACAATGGAACATAGTAAAAGATTAGGAAAGCACGAGTGACGCATCATGCAAAACATGAGAATCGATTGGCTTTAATATTGATCCTAGCTGCCGTGTTTGGTGTCCTCTTATGTCTTGCAAGTCATACTTGTAACCACGGGTTATAGACCCAATTAGCCAATGATACCCAACTTGGCTGGCAGTTGTATTGCTCATCTTTCTTCTATCTTGAATCATATTGGAAAAATACCTGATAACCAATTTCATCTCCATGATCGGTAAGTTTTGAGATCTTCACTTTGACATCTAAGTAATTTCCAATTTCCCTTAATCTAAGCGATAGGCACTTGCTAGCTGAAAATCTTCTACAATTTTAACGAAAGGCAGGGCCAATAGGCTTTAGGTGGTAGCTGTATAGAAAGATTAATAGGCTACTACTTTAGTATTCAAAAAATCACAACTATAGAACAAGATTATAGTGCTGAGCTGCAAACTTTTAAATGCCTTTTAATATGATATATTGATAATTTGTTAAGCCTTCAAAAACTATTTCAGCCTAGCTCCTACCAAATTTAACTGTATTCCATATTAGAAAAAGCTAATAATGGTAGCAATAGATAATTCACTAGGTTATACGTGGTCTAAAAGTACAAGAACATAAAAATAGGTGATCAGTGGATAAATGATTGCTTAGTTACATATATAAAAAAATATGTTACAAAGTATTGATAATGAGTTAATATTATTGATTTTAAATAATGAAATCTTGTCATGAATAATTGCCAAGACAAAAAGATACTACTTGTTAGTCAATATATTAATTATATTTATTGATGATATATAAATTATAGTTTTGACTTTGCCTCGAAAAGTCCAAATGAAAAAACCACCATTGACCTATATCCCATGTTCTTTCTCTTATTTCACTTTTTTGACTCAATGTTGACTTAAACTTATTTATATTATAATTTATAGAAATTTTATTAGAAAAATATATTTAAAGGCTGCAAGTTTTTCATTTATTGTTTGTTTATAAAATTTTTGGATTTATATATCAAAACATTGAAAACAAAAATTAAAAATTAATTACTATGTATAGTAAATCAGATAAAAAACTTAAGACGAGTGGCGTAATAGAGATTGATGGTTAGACAAAATATGGTCTAATTAAATTTCAAAAGGTAAAAAATGAAATTGAAAATATGAAGGGTGGAAGTCCATAAATGAAATTGTGATGCCAACAACTTTATAGTCCATCACAGTTAAGAATGTGTGAGAGCGTATCAAGTTAGGTCTTTAAAGTTGTTCTAGTTTTCACTTTTTGAACAAGGTTGACCACGCATTATTGTGATAGCATATTTTGTGTAGGCTAGGTGCACAACATGCTCACTTGTTTTTATCAATTTTATTTGTTCTTTTATTAGGTTTATTTTCTTATGAATAATGACTATTTTTTTTCACAGTTCTTGTATCTATAGTTTTTTATTCTTTTATTATTAGCTACATACTCTTTTATAAAAATAATTATCTTTTATTAATGGCTATTTGCTGTAAGAAAAATAAGTAATGATGGAGATCTAGAAAGACTTTGATGCGTAAAGTAATTTCACTCTCCCAATAACAATTATTCAAATAACAATTATTCCCCCAACATAAAGTATTAGAAATATGTCTTTAGGAGCAATGAAGCTTTATAAAAAATTGATCTCAAATTTGTAAAATAACTCATTTAAATAAAAAAAAGGAAAAACACAACTCTTCCTTTAATGGACATGACCATTTATAAATATGTGTTTTTTTTAATAGCCATAATTATTCATAAAGAAATGTGTCTTTTATAATTAGCACAATTGTTAGAAGAGTCATAACTTTTTGAATTTTAATTAATCTATGAAGTTAATAAAATTTAAATAATAAAAATACATTTTTCAATTATGTAAAATTTATGAACCATACGTAAAACATAGAAATGTTCCAGCAATCTCATACTAGTTTGTCAGTTAGACACTAAGTTACCTAAAGCAAAAGCGGGAATGAGAGCGTGGATCACTATATTTGCAAAATTATCAAGAGTCGAACAGGTCTCCATATGCAATAGGAATATATACATATAAATACTCATTATTATGTAATATTATATACATATATTATATAAAAAAAAAAAAGTTATATATCTATTGTGTGTGCATATTTATTTATATTTTTATGATGTGTATGTGTACACTTATGCATTAATAGGAAAAGACACGTAAGAGGTCTATATTCCCCAATCTTTAACCTGGAAGAACTCAGAGGCACCCCTAGGTACCTACAGGGGTTGCTACCTTCCTGAAAGTTCATACAGCCCAAAATTTTTTGCTTCAAATCAGCTTTAACTCCTCTAAAACAAATTTTAGTCTTTTCTTGGCTTGCTTGTAAACCTGAAATGACTGCAAATTGTAAAACATACAACCATAAAATATTAACATATCTCAAATTACCTCTGGCAAACAAAAGAAAATCATATGCAAAAGCAAGGTGAGTGAATCTTTGCTGGGCACACTTGGGGGTGGAAATGAAAGCCAATTGGGTGCTGAATCGACTTAGTATACCAGGTAAAAACTTTAACATAAAGCACAAAAAGATGAGAGGATGAGGGGTCTCATTGTCTTAACCCTCCTCCCTCCCCCCCGCGGGGGCGTAAAGAAGCCTTCAATCGAACCATTCACACAAACAGAAAACATTGGATAGGTCACACAAACCATAACCCAAGAGACAAAAACAGGGGGAACTTGAAAGCCACTAACACATCTTTTAAAAACTTCCAATTAACTGAATCATATGTCTTCTTAATATCTAATTGCACCATACACCTCGAGGAAACATGTTTTCTTGTATAACACTTAAACAACTCATAACCCATCAAAATGTTTTCATGAATAGATTGACTCAGAATGAAAGCAGCTTGCACTAGATTAACAAGAAAAATTGGCACATTCTTAAAATGAAAGACTAGAATTTTTGTCAAGCAGTTTGAAAGCACATTGCAATAAGCAATAGGTATAAATTTTCCTAGTTTTGAAGTGTTAGGCTTTTAGTAATTAAGACCGAATTAGTGGCATTAATCGCTTTTAAGAGCTTACCCGCAATAAAAAAATTCCTGAACAGCATCAACCGCAAAAGGAGTAATTAGGTACTAAGAAGCTCTAAAAAACCAAGCACTCAAACCATCAGGGCCTAGCGCACTGTTAGGAGGAATTAACCATAATGCTTCTTTCATTTCTTGAAGAGTCACTACCTTGACAATATTTTCATAATGAGAGCATTGAAGACAATGCCTTTCCTGAATAACCTGCAAATCCAATCTTGCCTCCATATTGATTTTAGTCTCCAAAATGTGCTTATAAAATTAAAGAAAGGCATAAGCAACCTACCGGTGACCATTTCTAATAGAGCTAGATAAGTCTTCTATTTCCTAAATACGAGAGCTAGTACTGCACTGCTTCAGCTTAGCATAAAAATACTTAGTACAACAGTCTGCTTCCTTCATCCAAGAAATCCAAGCCTTTTGTTTGAAAAAACTGCTTTAAGCTTTCATGAGTTTCCGAAGCAAGAGTTGGACTCCTTTCTCCTTTTGGAAAAACAACTCATTCTGCCTATCCATTTATCTCCTAGCCTAAACATCTGATAAGTGGGCCTTAGCTTCTTTAAATGGGTCAACATTTTTGCTTGAGTCAAAGGGGGGACAAACAGCTGAAGTGTAAAAAGGTTAAAAGTTTGGCTTTATTACGACAAAATGACACGCATCACTTTGATCCCACTCGGCATTCTCTTATCAATCTTTCCATTGTTGTCTCACGAAGGTCTACGGCACCAAGTCTGACACCTTTCACACCCACAAAGTTTCACCACCCATTCCTTCCACCCAAATCAATTTACATTGAAATCGTTAGATGCAGTGTTGTACTCACCTCTTTTGGTGGGTCGTTAGTATAGTTATGGGGAGGCTTATGGCTTTTGGCTGAGAATGGAGGCTGAATGAGTGGTAGAGCTGGTTTTCCATTCAATTTGGTTTGGTATCGGCTCTTCCGGTTCTGCTGACGAGCTCCAATTTCCAATATAGCGAGACACAACCATGATTCGCCTCTGGTGAGAAACGTACTCTTTTGCCAGCCTTTTCACCTATGTGGCAAGGTCTTGAAGGCTCGTGACCTCATTGGACTTAACAGCAACCTCAATCTTTAGCATAATATCCAAGAATTCTGAAGAGGAAATTGGAATCCATGGCATCGGGATTTGTTATATGCCATGGGACTTGTTCTCGATGCATCATTCTTAGGGAATTTTGCGGGACAGATCTGTTTGGGCAAACTTTGGATAGAGGAATCTGGCTGAGTAGATTAGATTTTGTGGCAAGACTGGGTAGAGTGAGAGACGCTAGCAGCTGGTTGAGCATGGAAGTGGATTGGAGGGGTAAATTCATTCACAGCAAAGTGGGTCAATTGTGACCCGCATTTTTACCCAATCTATCACATTAATCATGTTCAATTAAACTAAAATGAATTGCCCCTTACTTGGATATCAAAATAATTAGCTCTATTCAGATTTTTCAATTGTAGTTTTACATGGCAAAGCTTTTAACCAGAATATACGTCTTACAACCAACCACATCGACATTAAGTCCCTCCTTAACACAATTAAGAAAACTCAGATGTTCAAGCCAACAATTTAAAAATCTGAATTGGCCATTCCTAAGGATCATTTCCTTGTGAATGGTCAAGATCATGGGCAAATGATAAAAAATCTCAGGTTGAAGAAACACAAGTTGAGTATCAGAATGTTGCTGTAACCATGCCAAGTTAGAAACAACCTGATCCAATTTACTCCATATAACAGAGCTATTTTTCTTGCTGATTGAACCACATAAAAATATTGCCAGAAAAGGTAAATCCTCAAGACATAACCTCTTAAAACAAGTGTTGATATCTTTAATTTCCTCATCCTTAATAGGATCAAAGCTCTCCCTCTCCGAGTCTCTATAGACCACATTAAAATCCCCCATGATTATCTAAGGGCCAAGCACATTCATATGAGTCAAGTCTCTTCGCAAAGACTTATTCTTAGCTTTTGAATTGAAAGTAAACATAAATGTGCAAGTAGAATAGAAAGTTGGATTAATTCGAACCTACACGGTTACCCCTTGAGCTGTGGAATCTACCACTTGCAAGGCCACAGTAGGCTTCCAGGGCACCAGAATTCTTCCATTTTGATGAGATCCATGATTAGGGACAAACTCCCATTCCCCATTTTACCAATCTAGCTAGAGCATTGAGCTTTGTCAATTCAATTCTACTTTCTAAAATGTAAAAGACTTGAACTTTATTTACAATGGTTGTTTTTAGAGTCTCATAAAGCTTTAGAGGTTTATTACAGCCTTGAACATTTCAGGCAGCAATTATCATTTATGAGTAAAAGCAGTGCCTCCCTTATGCACCAAGAACTATTTGTTATTTTGGCTAAACTAATTGTTTTTTTTATTAGTTTGAAAATTTTGGGAAAAAAATTAAAAAATAAGATATTTTTTTTAAAAGAGTAAATTTAAAAAAAATGTGAAATTTAAAAAAAATGTGAGTTAGTAAATTTAAAAAAAAATGTGAGTTACAAAAGAATCAATGAACATGTCCCTCACTAGTCAAATAAAAAACTAATCTGTCTTGGAGTTACTTGTACTAATCTTATTGATTAGTTAAAATGAAGTTAGAGAAAAAAAAATGGCAGGGTAAAATGAAAAATAAATAAATAAATAAAAGAAAAAACCGGCTTAAAGGAAACGGCCCTGAGGGGGGGAGTGATCCTATTGACGACCTGTTAACGCAAAGCTAGTGAAAAGAAAAATAAAATGCTAGGATAGAATGAAGAAAAAGGTAAATTTTGGTCGGGGAGGTTGATCTTATTGATTAATTAACGTGAAGTTAGAGAAACAAAAATAAAATAGTAGAATAGAATGAAAAAAAAACGTAGCAAAATAAAGTAAAAACTAATAAAGAGGAGGGGAGGATAAAATTCACCAGGAGTACCACAGCTTTTATTCTTGTCTCAAATTGGTACTAAGTTTTGAATTTATCCTATTTAACTACGTAACCTATGTTAAACGTTTCAATTGAGTGTTTTCTGTTGATTCTATTATTAAGTTTAATGGAAATTGCTAACGTTACATTAATTAATGCTACAATAAACTTAAAATAACAACTTTGGACCCTAAAATTTTTTAACTATTAATTCTAAACCTAAAATTTACATATCTAACACCTAAACCACCATGTTTACCGATGCCCCAACCCCAATGCGACTAGGCTTGTTTACCTAACCCCATTGATGATTAGAGTCGGCGCCACTGCTAGAGAGTAATGAATCGAGAGATCTGCTCAATCGGCATCTACACTCCCCTCGCCACCCAGCCCCGGCAGTGATTTATGCTCGATCAACCCAACCTAGCCCTAATTGGTTGGAAAAGTTTAGGGTCTGAATTTTTTCAAATCCCAGTACTTGACTTAACAAAAAATAGTGGTTTAGGTGTTAGATTTGTAAATTTCAAGGTTAGAATTAGTGATTGGAAAAGCGTAGGGTCCAAAGTTGTTATTTTAAGTTTATTATAGCACTAATTAATATCACATCAGCAATTTCCATTGACTTAACGATGAAATCAACGAAAAGTACCAAATTAAAACGTTTAACATAGGTTAGGTAGTTCAATAAGATAAATTCAAAGATTAGGTACCAGTTTGAGATAAAAATAAAAGTTAGGATATCCTCGATGAATTTTACCCGATGAGGGGACTAGGGGGCTAGAGTTTCAACCCGAAGCCCACAGCTCGGCAAAGTGTTTTTAACCACCTAACCTAACTTTTCATATTTGTTGGATGATTGAGGATTTATCGGCTTTATATTTTCGGGTGTATTCGTCTTGGCCCACACAAGATTTATCCAATTGTTTTCGGGAACTGATCAAATTCACCATTTGAGACGGAATAAAGACTACTGAATCTTCATCTTCTAGCCCATTTGAATAGATTTATTCACAAACTGGTGGCCCATTTATGTTGGGCTCTTCTCGTCCCTCATCCATTTTTGGTTCTGATGGGCCGTTTGTCCAAGATGGAAATGTTTGTACAGACAAAGAAGAAGAAAGGGTTGTGGACCTTGGTGGTTTCAGCCGCCGGCCGTGCCGTGATCAGCAAAACGAAACGAGAGTGGAAGAGTTCTCAGCTTCGCTGGAATCGAGCGTCGAGCGACGGAGATGGCAGGAGTGGGAGCATTTTGGGGAACAAAAGTGATGGAGATAGTGAAGAAGCACGACTCTGGAGGTCTCGTTTGGAAGAGAATTAAGCTAACCTCCACTCGCAAGGCTAACGCCAAGAAGCGCCTCCGCCGCGTTTGGCAGGTCCTTTGCTCCATCTGTTTCCTGCTTTCTATGTTTTATCGGTTTCGCTTACATTTTTCTACCTTTATGTTTCGTCTGTTCGATTTTTTCCTTCTTTGTTGTGAAATTGGCCAAGTAATTTTGCTTTGGCGTCAGTAAAATTGTGTTGCCTTTTGAGTTAGGCAGAAAGGTTTAGGATATAGACTTTATCGGTCGCCTAGAATCGAAGGACATAAGTTTCTGATGTTCTCGTTTACGAATTCGATTTTGATTGAGTTCGCGATTCGCGCATGGTTCGCATGATCGTACGAGTAAGAGCAAGTTATTTTTAGAGCATAAAAACAAATTGGGGGCTTGACATGCAGAAATGGATTTCATATACCGTAGGAAGAAGAACTGGGGAGAGACTGGCCATATGTATGCCAAGAAAACCTGATTGAAGGATTTTTCAGTGTGATGCTTTTAGACTCGCATGTTTAGAATCGTTTATCCCAAACTGGCAAAGGAATAAATGAGATATACTCTTCAACATGGTGCGTGTGGTTTTAAAGAACCGAAATTTGATGGTGAAGGCATGAAAATCTGGTCTTTGATTGTATTGAAAAAATAAAAACACAAACTTAAGAGAAGGCTTTTGTGCAAGAATGTCTTTTATTTTTAGATCTTTCAGTTAGTGCTTTGCTGTGAGATTGGGATGCTGGGTTTCAGCCTCACTGTGATTCTTGTTGGGTTTCTTTCTACTTTTGCACTCATTTTGAGGTTTGAGTCAACTGCTTTTCCTCTTTCTTCCTAAAAACGAAGATGTCTAAATGAGAAACCTGACAACCGCTCAAGGGATTGCGAGTTTTTCTCCATCGACACTTGAACATGAACCGTGAAGCAGGTAAAATTTCAGTCTGAAAATGCTTGCAGCACCTAGGAGTAAAAGACATGTTCCCAAAGGGGAAGTACTTTGCCTGAGACTTCTCAACGTTCTTAAGTGCATTTCGTGACACTGATATCAGTATATCACATGATTTATCATTTGCTGCTCTGCAGATGGTTATCAAGAGTCAATTGTTTCTTGTTTGGTTCATATTCTTGTATGTGTTTGGACAACTGAAAGAAACATTTTCTCGAAATATGATTTCATTTTCTAGATGATCATTCATACTTCTTTCCTGCAGAATGAGGCTGTTTTGAGGGCATGCTCGGAGCCACCTCCTTCAAAGACGTCTGGAGTCAAAATTGATGAAGTAGGTGAACATAAGAGAGATAATGAGTGAGACAAAACGATCTGGTCCAAAGAAATCTGTTGATCATATTAGCTTCGTGGTGTAGACTCTTGTCTGTTATGTTCACCATCTGAATTAGTTGAAGAGGAACAGTTGAGGAGACCATTGTTCCTCTTGGAAAGCTACTGCTTCACATCATTCTTGAGCATAGCATAGTCTTGAAGTTGTTTGTAATTGGACAAGGCAACAAAAATGTTATTTTCTGCAAGAAAACTTTCTTAGGACTCTTCTGTGCAAATTTATTGTAACTTTTTCTTTTTTTGGGGTGGCAGTGCGGTTGGGTTGGGTTAAGCATGTCTAGCAGATAGTAGTAAGTTAAAAGTTCTAGTTAATCTTAGTCACGTGGTCGAAATAACATTGGGGCATTAGAGATTGTTATTCAGAGGCACTGGAGGTTTGATTGATGCTTGCCTTGACAGATACATTAGTGATCAACTTGCTTGCTGATTGGATTGAGGATATGATGCCCAAACTAAAACTTTATGCGCTTAGATTTTCAGTATCACGTTATTTTCATGGTCCCTCGAATTTTAGCATATTGCAATTTTAGGGTCTCTCATGAAGAATTTTTTCCTCTCAAGTAGTTGTCGTAAGGATAAAACTGAATCTTATGTCAAGATGATGTGGTCCTAGCTGGTATTGGAGAAAAAAAAAAGGAGAGGGCAGGAGCCGGAAACTGGATTGCAATGGGAGCATGAGAACTACGGAAAGGAAGGTTGACAAGGCTCATCTACCCCTACAGCCTGAGTTGACACTAAAGTAAGTAGGAGAAAAAACCACTGCCATATATCACTGCATTATGTCGGTGGATGGAGTTGCTGCATTTGCATGCGTATATACCTGCAGATGTTATACCTTGCTTGATGTTTGTTTCAGCTCATCTGTACATAACCACATGCTGCAAAGTCTCCATAGCCATCCTGGTAGCCCGTTGGCTCACAATTTGTCCATCTTTAGATGGCAACCGGTAATGTTGTAGACCACTTTAGACTCTCCGGTGTGTATAACGGAAATTCACTGTAGATTGTAGTTGTTGGTTAACTGCCTGGCCGGGAAACAAGTTACCTGCCTAATTGTTTATTTACTTACAGGTGAGTTTCAAAGACATCCGGTTAGGGTATCCAGGCATCGAGATTCCGAGGCTTTTTTATTTTTTATTTTTTTTAAATTTACTGTTGACATGGTTGATTTGAGATTGATGTGCACATCTGTTGGTTGTTGTCCAAGGAGCTGGAGGCCCCCATCTCATTGAATTTTGCTGGCTGGATTCAATGTTATATGACAGCAATAACTCCATCCGAATGTGATTTAAATATTGGAGACGTCTTTGTTGCAGATATACCAAGCAACCCCTTAGAGAACCTAAATTTCTCAAAACAGACGGCCCATAAAACAAACAGTTGGATTTGGAAGAGGTCAACAAACATGTTAATTGATGATTCATTCCCTGTCTGCAAGGCAGTTCTTGTAGAATGTCAGGCTTACCCTTTCCTTTTCTGTATAGAAAAATAGTTGCCGAGTCCATTTGATTTGAGAACGGGGTTGTGTCAGGTCTAGGGGTTATGCTAACTGATGATTTAATGTTACAAATGGGAGGCCAAAGGTAGTTGATAGATCTTACATAATAGTTTCAAAACTCTGGTTAATAAGTTTAACCTCAATTGCTAGTTTTGTTTTTCTAGCAGAATGGGAAAAATTATTAAAAGAAACAAAAAAAAAAAAAACTCAAACACATCAGTGGGTGGTAGAAATTACAAATGGAAAAGGAAATATTCGACACAATTCCTTGGCGCGGACAGTAATCGTAAGACGAGGGCTTAAGTTAATAAGCTTTACTTTAGCTGATTGTCGTAAAATTAGTTGTTGAATCATAAATGATGGGGGGGATTATGCACTAACTCATGGTTTACGTCCTCGATTGCACTTTAGCTTGGGTTAATCATGCGATGGATTTTGACCTGGCAAAGCTTTGGCTACAAAAGCTTTAATTAGAGCGGTCTAAGTCTAACATGAGGGGCTCAGCAGGGCACGTGATTGACAAAAATGAGGTCCCACCCAGCAATCCATAAACAACAGCCTCTCCTCCCCTCCCCCGTTTCTTATGAAAATGAAAATTGCGCATTTGATTTTACATACAAATTTTTTTTTAATAAAAAAATTAGTGACGTGAACAACTCCAACAGCCTCAGGCGATTCTAACCCATTCCTGCAAGAAACTCTGGTCGGCAAAATTTCCCCCTTATCTAGTTATTTTATTTACTTTTATGTTGCAGAAAACTACGTAGTAGACTTTAAAAAAAAAAATGTTTTACTTCCTGTCCTGTTGTGGCTTGTCATGGCAACAGCTCCATCACACGCCGTCCTTTGTCTTGCTGGCATCCACGTGGCAATCACGTAGGTCTCCGCGGGCCCCATCCCTTTTCGACACCCCGTCGCCTCCTGACATTAGTCTGTGTCTGTGTGTGCTATACAGGGTGACCATCAACCTGCCCTTTATTATGCCATTTTCTTTATTAATCAGCATCATTAATTGATAATTAAGTTGTTGTATCTTGTACTATAGAATCGCTTTACGCTGGACTGGAGACCAGGTCAACTATAAAAACTAGGCTGTGGACCCCAATCATGTACGACACGTGTCCCTCAGGCTATTAGATTACCTCGTATCATTAGATTATCTATAATCCACAAATACGAACCATTTGTTTGTACGTTATGAATTAGAGCAAAGCTTGTTTTGCTTTGCAAGTCAAATTTGCCGGGCAGCTGGAACGAAGAAAACAATTACCTTGCCGCTGTGACGGACAATTTCAAACGTTGGAACAAGATTTCTTCTGATTCAAACTCAGAAAATCACGAGCTTTGCGATTCGAAAAAGTCCGAATGAACCAAATTCGAAGACTCTGAAACTGGTCCCAGGCAGGCCCAGCCGAGCAGAGAGCTCTACTCTTTTCAATTACTCTCACCAACCAGTCATATAGTTTCAATTTATAGTTAACCTTGCTTCTGTCCCATGATTATGTTAACACCTAACACTGTCCTCTTCCTTGAATTATTATAGTTAGGATGGAGATGTAGTTGTGTTTTGATACATGTAACGTTTCAGATGCTGCGGAAAATGTGCCTAGAATATCTGTTCCTCTTCCTCTCAACTAGATCTGCACGTCTTTCACTTGGATTGGAATCGGAGTGTTGGTGAAGCTTAGAATCTACAGCCTCCAAGCTTTAGCTCTTGCTGAGAACTTTTGGGATTCTTTGCAACTGTGAAATCTAGTAGTAATAAGAACGAATTGGATTCCTTTTTTTGTCTTCTTTTTAAGCTTTTCCAGAAGGAAGAGGAAGAGGGAACCTCGTGCTGTGCTCTGATATTGCAAAGATGCCTTTTTTTTGGGGGGGGGGGGGGGGGTAAGGGAAGGGAATTTTCCTGGACATCTTTTTACGTTCCCGTTTGCTGCCCTGGATTGGTTGCTTTCCGTACAGAAAGTAATGCTGTGCATGGTTGCTTCAGAATCAATTAGTGAAATGCAAACGCTGGGGGAGAAGTAATCACTGAATTTCCATTACATTGTTGGGATACTCTTCAGAGTTGCTTAATTTGCACAGTGAATGCCGATCGAGAGTATCTTTCTGTGTTCCCAGATTTCTTCCAGCTACATCATGGAAACCCAACGATAACATCTCATGCAAGGGGAAGAGGTGCAAGAAGCGCAAGATTAGGCGAAACTAGACCTGCTAAAAAAGCGATGGTTATTACTGACATTGGCTATTCAGAAGTCCAAGTTCACTGGATTGGTGAGAAACTAGCTCGAGGCATCGGTAATTTTAAGGCTTTCTTCTCAAGTACGGGAAGCTATTGCAACTACTGCTCTCATCGAGCTCCTCTCCTTCAACGGCCGACACCTCTGTGACTCCGCTGGAGCCAGAGGATGAAGATGAAGGTGCCAAATTTAAGTCAGGGCTTCTAGCTTTGGTCATAAAATCATAGAAAATCGGCCTGCTTGTCCTGACCCTAGCAACCCCAGTTTCACGACAAGGCTGCGGATTTTCCTCTTCGTTCTTAGAGTTTCTTTTCTTTAAGAATATGCGGCAAAGTACCCAGTTCTCCATTGGAGGAAGAACGGAGTTCTGCAGAAATTTTCACACACGTCATCAACATAAATATATAAAATTAAACACACAAATAAAATCAGCTGCGAGACGAGGAATTACTGACTTTGGTCTCGGTGGTGATGAGGCGATACTCGTGCATGATCCAATCGGTTCTGGTCCCATGAGGAGGCTTGCCTCTGTAAAAAACCAGAGTCTTCTTCATGCCCACTACTTGGTTGGTTCTAGAAGTTACAATTTGCTTGTCAATTCCGGTGGCCTTCCAATAGCCCGAACCCGTGGCTCTATTGGATCGGTTCCCATTTGGGTACTTAGCTTCTCTGGTGCTGAAAAAGTACCTCTCCTGCTCCCAATCACCTGATTAATTTCTCACCCATTAAGTCCAATCCAGTATATAGAGTAAATAGGAAAACTGGGGATCTTTGGCGTTTGGGGCAAAAGCACCAGAACAAAGCCGTTGTGAACTTTAACTAACCTGGCAAGTCCCAAGGATCAGCCTTGCAAACATCAACCTCGGGAATGATGGAGGCAGGCAGAGGGCAAGCAAAAACCTTGCGCTTCAAGTACTGCAGCACCAGCTCTTCATCTGTCGGATGAAACCGAAAGCCAGGCGGCAACCTCAGCACTCCATTTTTCACAAAACTAACCTTCTCCATAACGCCCAAACAGAACACTTAAAAACCAATTTGATATTTTGCTCCGGGAGAAAAGCAGTAAAGAGGCAGCCTTGGAAGGGGAAAAAAAAAACCCAACAGCTAGCAACACTCTTTCAACTCAGAAACAAAAAAATTTATACTATTGGAGTCTACAACTCACTCATCCCACTCAGCGTTCCTATGGGTCACCAAAAAAAATTCGAATCCAAAATAAAATGTTGAAATTTTTAGATGCAAAGGAGTGGGCAAAGGGTGTGTGTGTTAGAGAGAGTGAGCGAGAGAGAGAGAGAGATGGGCATTTGTTTTTGGGAGGGAAAGTGTGGCTTCTTTATAGTAAATTGGGCATGTCTTAGAGCCTAGGGGGGAAGGGGAGGGTCTTTAATAAGGGGGGAAACGGAATAAGGACGACTCTTCTCCTTTGGCGTAAACCAGACTCAATCTTTGCTTCCCCTTTTGTTTTTCTTCCATTTTGACGCCTTTGTTTCTCAGTATTTTGTTTAACCAATTTAACAAGTTAAAAACTTTGGCTCTTGTCCGGAGAAGGTAAAAACTTTTTAAATTCTTGAATCTAAACCAAACCGAATAACTCTAACCATTAAAGAAGGAGACGCCTGAGTTGAGTACTAGTGTTCTGTTCGAGTTCGACCTTTGTCCACAGGAGACTCCTCAGCAGAATCTGGTTGCCGAAATTACGCTGGTACCCTCCCCTTTTGCAGAAATGGGTAATTTGGTGAACAAGAAAATAACGCCCGACTTGAGCAACAGTAATTGGTGTAGGGGTTGTAATGGTGAAGTCACCTTATGTCATTCCTACAGCTGGAGGTCACTAAGGCCTTGATTGGGATGAGATGAAAGTACCAGATTAGCCCCTATAAGTCTGCAAAATGAGACATTTGGGCCCTCATCCAGGGGACACAAAATGTTGGCCGTTGGTTTTTCTGGATATAGCAACACCCTCACGAAATGTCTGCGGTTTTATTGACCAACAAGTTGTGCCACCGCACCTTATCAATCAGCCACCATCCAGTGCCAATCTTTATTTTTCTCCCAACTCAATTTCCTGCCTGCTGGTGCTGGACTAAAATGCCACAATGTAAAATTAGAGGTAAACAAGTAAAATTAATAGGTGTGATTAATTTTGATCCCGTGCGTGGTCACGTAATTCACGTTCTTAGTTTGCTTTCCCATGCTGTGAAGTGTAAAGATGAAAAAATTTGAAAACTTGCGAGTGGTGCGATAAGAAGCTTGTGAGTTTTGTTGGTAAATTAAAAAGGGGAGGGAAGGTGTTTCTTGGAGGAAGTGACTTGAACCAAACTGAAATTTGATGGGTGCTAGGCTAATTAAATTGTGGGTTTGCAGTGACTTGTGCACAACAAAAACGCTATGGGCACCGAAACTTACATCTAAACTGATCAATGAGACGTGGTTTCTCGCAAGAACTTAGTTAGGTACTCACATCACATTAGGATTACTTTAAACATTATTGTTAGATGACAATCCTAAACTAAACCAGATCTTTTGTACGCAACCACTGCACAAGTTTTTGCAGCCAATTCTTGGAGATTCCTTCCAGACCATGCTCCCAACTTCCAAGGTTTTAAAACTCTGTATATAGTTTTAGTGATACAAATTATAATAAGGTTCATGCAAGTATCAAATTATATTCCTCCGATTGGTTTTAGATAATAATTTTTTACAGTTAATGAAATTTTGTAATCATAGAAGCAAATTAAACATTCATAATTCTTTTAGAGAATAATACTTCATTTCTAATTACTAGTGAAACTCTATCTTACAATGAATAAAGCTTGATACTTTACTTCTTAATTTGAAAATTTTAAACCATGAGAAGGTGAGCTAGGAAACTTTGAAATGCAAAATATCTAACTAAACTGAAAAGCATTTTAAAATTCAAAGGAAGATGTTTGTCTAATTTAAACCTACCTAGCTAGGCTAGCTAGAATATTTTGGGTATGGAAGTGGCAGGTAGCCAAGTGACCCGATACTAAATGGTTATTGCTACATAGGGTGCACGCATTGAGATGCGTGTTTAACTAACTAGATCATTTCGTACAGATGATGAAGAGCAAGAGACGAGAATAGCTCTATGCCCCTGGCCATGGCCCCCCGTATTTAAGTGAAACTGTATTCAAATCGTATGTACCCAATTCCTGATTCAGGGCTGAGGGGTCCTTGAAGTTGACATATCGCTGGAGATTCTTCAGATGGGAGGGTCCATGTGATCAAATCATAAAGGGGGAACCATAAAGAACTTCTTATGGTTTGGATAAAATTACAATTTTCCCCTTTGTTTCAAAAGCATACACTTGTCCTTTGGATGTGACCCCCCTTTTTTACGTTTATGATGTCAAATTTTCAGATTATAATTCAAAAATATCCGTCTCCCAGTGAATTAAAATTTTATAATATTATTTTTAAAGTTAATTAACATTTTAAATTATTCATTTTTAACCTACCCAGGTGTAAAACAATCGTTTTCTTTCATTTCAGTGGCAAACTGTGCATTTTTTAAATAAAGGGGGGAAATTTTGTTTGACCTAAACTCTAGGGCGAATTTTGTATTATAAATCCTAAATTCACTCAAATTTTACTAACTGAATTTTTCTTATAATTAAACAAACTAAGGAGTCAAATAATGAGTGAATAATTCCAAATCTAAATAAATATTACTTGATTTAATTCGCAAGTGCCACGTAGCGTATTGCTATTTACCAATCATTCACTGCAAGAAAAGAAATCTTTTACATTTTCGTTTTCAGATATTGGCGCACTTCTTAATTTCATTTTCGGAAAACAGCCTTGTCATTTGGGGTTGCGGAAAAAGGATATTTTTTGTTGAATTTGGGGAGGGGCATTTGCGTAATTACAAGGATTGTGGATAGTTCTACAGAACTCATTTATATTTATTACTTAGTTAATTGAATGGATGAAAATAGAAATTTATACTTGTTTAAGTTAAACAAATGCACATAAATAAAATATTATTCGTTTATTTATATTTATGAATAATTTGATTAATATTCATTAATTTACTCATTTATTCGCCAATGCATAATTCATATGGTTCACCAATATCTTGATGCTGGGAGGTGGGTGAGAGAATAAAGACCAGGTCCTACTTGCCTCTTAAACGACGGGCACCCACGTCGAGTTCGGAGTAACTGACAAAAATGCCACCTTCAAGCGCTGCCCCATCTCAAGATTTCCACAATCTTTCTTGTCTCACTAATTAGGATCAGACGCTTACTCCAAAACAATCCCGCACCTGAAAAGACCACTCTGCCCTCAGAAAGCCCATTTCAGTTTCGTATTAGCCCCAAATTGTGCATTCATCCATATGGGTCAGGAAGAACAAATTCATCGTATTGGTTCACATCTCTAGAAACTTCAAACGGCAAGTGTGTATTATTATTATTATTTTCGATAGATGAAATTATGGGCATCCACTACCAATTTGTGTCTGTATGATGTTTGCATAAGAAAATAGAGAAAACTTGGAGCACTCAATCGGAAATATTAAATAAAAAATTGTTTTTGTGATTGGAACCCATGTCACAGGTGCAGTGCCACAGTCCAACGCACCCTTAGATTAGGACAGTTGTAGGGCAAAGGAATCAAGACGGCAATGGCACTATTGTGGTATGATTGGAATGGGGGGGTTGGTTGGGGCAAAACAAAAAATTTAAGGGGGGAACGTGGGACAGTTGAGATTTAGTTAAATGGAGCCTCAAATATTGACAAATCAAGTAGCCGATTCCGTATGAACAAGGGAAACCCCTTCTCCATAGTTTACGACATTCTGAGGGGACCTGGTTGGTGAAAATAAGACATTTTGAAACCTCTAAAATATTCATGTAAATGTTATAATTGCAATTCTTTTTCTAACAATCTTGTAGGGGTGTCTCAAGAGTTTGGCTCAGTAATTATAGATATTGACTATAAATTCCCACAGCATGAGTCCGAGTCTCCTCTCCTCTCCTCTCTTCTATTTCCTCCGTTGTACAATTCTAATTAACATTTATATGTTTCTGATTACTAATTTTTTTTTTTGTAGAAGTAACTAGTTTTCCGTCATAAAGTTGAAAGAAAATAAAAAAAAATGGAAGTCTAAAATTGTTGATCAAAGATATTTTACAAACTTGATAGAATATAAGAGAATATTTATGGATCTTTTGTTGCTTCGTGGGCTTGGGCCCAAGTCATACAAATTGGTTTTGTTGAGTGAATCACCTCTTCAATGAATGCATCTTTGGATGGTTAAAGATGTTGAATCTTATCATAAACTGTTGTGTTGTGTTACGGGGCATAAATTGAAAGGGTAATAAGTAAACTTGACTAGTACTAGTAATGATGGAATTTAAAAAGGGTGGAGAGGCGTGGGGCTAATGGTAATAGTATGAAAAGAGAGAAGTTGGTTTCGTAAGCCAAATTGCGGCTGTGATATTTGGGTATTGTTTTTTTTTTTTTTTTTTTGTATTTTGGTAGAGAGTCAAAGGCGTTTGCGTGTGGGTGTTGAAGAGCGTTTTAAGGAGCGAGAGAGAAACGTCAGAGCCTGCAATTATTTGTGTTTTGAGTAAAATATGTTGCTCAGTGGACAACCCCCACTTTTTGCCTTCCATCTATTAGCATTCATATTTTCATTCATAAATAATAATTCCGATTAATTAATCGGATATAAACATATACCAGTAATGCAAATTATAAACCAAAAGCCCCTCCCCCCATCCTCTCTCACCCTTTTCCACTTGATGTTAGTTTATTAATTATGTCCATAACCCTTTTGGTTTATGTTGAGCTGGTCTCTCGCCCTCTTTTTCTTTCATGGGGCATCATGTTGCTGGATATGGAGCTTGCCTTTCTAGGGTTGCCTTAGTCTTAAGCATCTTAATATCAGTCGTTAATTAAATTATTTCCACTTAATTAGGTCCTCTTTTGAGACCAGAGTGAAGCGCTAGAGATGAGTCTCCTCACTCTCTTCCAGATGTTTGCTTTCCTTCTCATCTCACATGGGGGATCATCTCATCAAGAATATATCCTGTTCTTCTAGTGGATCGGAGGACAAAACAAAACGATGTAGGACATGCTTGATAGCTATCACATGCATAATTAACAACATGCGCAAGTTATTTATGTGATAGAGATTAAATATATCCCAGATGAAAATACATATAATTAAGTTTAAGTATTGGATTATGGAACAAAAAAGAAGAGATAATATATATAATTAAGTAGGTAGCTGCATATATATGTGTATATATAGTGGAAAAAGGAGGATGCAATGATGCCCTGAGGATTATAGTGGTTAATTCCATCCCTGGGAGCTATCTTTATGTCAATCATTTATGAATTATGCTCTTTCTTTTTTCTTGCAGCATCATTAGCCTTGACCTTGATAATACATTAATATTCACTCAATAGACGCACAAATTAAATTGATTCTTATATATACCAAAACCATACGGATCCATTAACATCTGATCCAAGAAGAAAATTCGCACTTCCCCTCATAGTTATTAATTTTATATGCAACGGACAGATGGAACTCCGCAATCATTCTCGCACCAGAATAGAAACAGCATAACTTGAAAAACTGTGATTAAACATTTCTGTTTCACATCATCCAGAAAACGAAAAGCAATACGACATTAGTGTTGAGAAGAAAAAATTGTGATTCTAGAACAAAGGGCGCCTAGGCCTGAGAATTTTTCAAATGTCAGAATAGATTTAAGGGTTGACCACTAATTACTATATATATATAATACAAATGGTTCGTATTCTGTTCTTAATACTTATTTATTTCTATTCCTCTAAAATATGGTGTGTGTGTGTAAATTGGGAAGATGAATGGATGGATCGCTTTCAATACTTGATTATATACAGCAACAAGAGCATGCGTGAACCCAATTTCTTGGATGAAAAGGCTTCAAATTTGTCAACCTGCCCTGAAGCAATGGTGAGAAATTAATTAATTAATTCCTGAATGGGTTGGTTTTGGTGAGTGCATGTTGTTGGCATCACGTAAGCTACATGTAGCGAATCGGAAACAGGTATATATGATTAAACACGAATATGTACACACACTGTCACTTGACATGTTCTTCGAACATGGATAGAGTACATGTAATTTATATGATTTTTTTTTTTTACATTTGAAACATTAGAAATATATTACGATTTATATTTATTAAACAAAAAAATATTGAATACTATTTTTACAAAATTTAAAAAATTTTCATAAATTTATCAAAGAAAAAAACACAAGTTGTGAATCACTTCAAATCAATTTTTCATAAAATAAAAAAGTATATGAAATTGAAAAATTAGTCAAAATGTATATTTTTTTTTTTGTTTTTCTTCTAAAATCCTAATATTGATAAAACTTTAATTGAATAAAAAATTTAGTTTCAACTAGCGAGCTCAAGTGGCATTGAGGGACGTTGGCCTATGTACAACTCAGGTTTGAACCTCCAAATACTTTGCCTAGGAAAAAAACATGCCGAGTATGGTTTGAAAAACATGTAAAGTAACCATCATACTTTATGAACTCTCACATGCACCCTTAGCACCACATAATAGATATAAAAAAACACAAACTATTATTAAATATATCCCTAATTTTTAGTTGAAATAATATACAACACTGTATCTCATTCAAGTTAAAAAGGAAAATCTGATAACGTAAAGAATATGATAAAAGTCGTAAATAGTATATAACCTTTAATTCATATTTTGTTATCATCCTTAACATATTAAATATTTTCTTTTAGCTATAAAATTTTTAAATATTTCATATTAATTCTCAACTGGATGAAATTTGTTAACTCTGAGTAAGTAAGTAATATCTGTTTTTTGAAATTATTTTAAATTATCCAATAATTAGTTCAAAAAAATCTTGAACTAGGTAATTTTTCACAATTAAGAAAAATTTACATTATTTGATTTTTTTTTTCATAAGTGAAATATTAATTGTGCACCATGTATGCACTCATATAATATATTTTTGTTGGGTTAATGAATTACTTCTAGCAGGGACCAAATTGAAATATTTTTAATGAATTTAAAATGAATATAATGGCCAAAAGTTCGGGATAAAATAAAATGTTATGAATTGGTTGCATGAATTAGCACACATAAATCTTGAATATTGAAGAAGTTTAATATTTTAACGTGTAATCTAACTGTAACTTTTCATCCTATAGACCCCCCCAAACATTTTCCCTTATTATGCTTAAGCCCTAGACAATCAAAGTCTTTACCACAATCTAAACTTATTAATTTATTCAAAACATCTAAAAACAAAGAAATTCTAAAAATATAAATTTGCTTATAACTTCTCTCTGAATATCTCTTTGACCTTTTCCATACTACAGGCCTCAAGCATAAATTATGATATTCAAACAAATGCTATTTACAATTTGATATAATTCATAAGATCTAAATGTATTTTTTCAATTTGTTGAAAACCAAAATTGGTTCTTGGTAGAATTTCATTTTCCACAATATTCAATTTTAAAGTCTTACATGAAAAAAGTTCAATGTTATATGTGACAAATTCAAAATTTTGGTTAGTTATATTCAATAGTTTCAAATCTTATAACCCAAGGTACCAGTAACCAAATTTAAAAGTAATTAATTTGATAAAATATTTCTTTTAAATGAACTATTTGATAGCTATATAAATTTAAGGGCATGTGTGTTGTAAAATTTGGATATAGTGGAAACTTAGGAAATTTACTCATAAAAGAAAAATAAAAGCTTAATAAATTTGCCGCAATACAGTATGATATTTTATTTTCATGGTATTAAAGCAATTAAATATTTAATGTCAAATTTGGCTCTTATTGAAAGAGTAAAGTAACTTATTATTTAAATACAACCACAAAATCTTCACGTAAAAGTTAAACTAATTTAATTATGATTCAAATTTAAGATTTATCATTATATTTCATTCAAGTTATAAGGTTATTAAGTTGGGAGAATATTGTGTTGAAGGGCATGATTTATTATATTAAAAATTCAAGGCCTATTTGTTGTAATTTTTTATAAAATTAAAATTTTATTAAAGTGAAAAATTAGTCAAAATGTATATTCATTTCATTCTTTTAATTTTCTTCTAGCATCCTAATATTAATAAAACTCCAATTGAATAATAAATTTAGCCCCAACTTGAGAGTTCAAATGGCCTTAAGGGACATTAGCCTAAGTACAACATAGGTTCAAATCTCCAAACACATTGTCTTGGAAAAAATACATGCTAAATATGGTTTGGCGCTTTCTATGTTTTGAAAAATATGCAACATAGCCATCACACTTAACGAACTCTTACGTGCACCCTTAACACTCTCACAAAATGCTTTTGATTACCTAAAAAAAATTTCAATTTTAGTTCTTACAAAAAGAGTAAAATAAACTATAATGTAATAGTAAAAAAGTCAAGTCATATGTTTCGCTTAATTATAAAGATATTATAGTGTTATTTGTATTTCTATCTTAATACTTATAATTTAAGAGTAAAACAGTCAAGTCAATTTATTATCTTTAATATTTTTTATTTACCATACAAAGTTTCACTTTTAAGTTCTATTTAATAAAAACATTTGGCTTAATAAGTTAAAAAGTGAAAAAAATTGATAAAATCTTGTGATTGAGGGCATTTTTTATAGTAACATAAACATAGGGGTATATTTGTTGCAAAACTATAATTTTAGTGATAACTCATAAATCTTTGCCATAACAGAGAAAAAAATTATGGGCACTTTTTTTCCATTAAGAGTGTAAATTTTATTGTCCCAAAATGAAACTTAAGTGCTCCGATTTGACTCCCCCCATTTTTTTGTCTGGGATGTTCCAATGGCACTTAAACTCTAATTAAATATATAATAACAAATTTAGGTCTCATTAAAATAAAAAAATATCTTATAAATAAAGGTCAAAAAGGTCATTTAATATTTGTGCATCTTCATACTTTTTATAATATAAGATATAATATGATATAATATAATATTAAAATAATAATTTATTTTTTTACTCAAATAACTATAATTCTAATTATCTTGTTCAAAATAAATAGTAGCAATAATGATTATTTGTTTCATTTTTTTATTTTTGACATAGTTTTTTATTATAATATTTAATGATAAATATCATCATTTGTGTCATCCATTATAATAAATTACTCATTGTATTTATTAGAATAACAACAACAACAACAACAACAACAATAATATAATGTAGAATTTGCGACAAGTAGTAATGGTTGTAAAAGAAAAATGATAGAACTTTTTATTTGTGATGGTAGAGCACTTAAAAAATTTCTTCCTCGTACATATTTAATATCTTATCAAAGATGTCGAATTTTCATTTCTTATGTAAAATTTAAAATTAATAGTATGTAGTCTATTAATAAAAGATCTTAATTCAATGGACTTAATGATATTATGTATTTGGAAATTTAATTAAAAGTAAAATTAGTACATTTTATCTTAATTTTTATATTTTAGATTAAAAAAGCTAATGATCAAACTAAGGATCTTATATTAGTTGGCTCAAACAATTAAATAGATTTATCATTAATGTATTAGCATAACTTTACCTTCTTAAAGAGACATAAACTAAGTTTTTAATAAATGCTTTAAGGTTCTATTAAAATAGAAAAAAATATATACTAAGTTCATTGGTGGGACATTTAATAAGAAACATAAGAAAAAAAATTTCTTTCAATAAGTATAATACAAATATGATCCATGATAACAAAGTATAAACTTGGTAAATAAATATATTTTTTAAAGATATGTAGTATAAGTAACTATGCATTAATAAATATTAAATTTTTTTAAAGGTATGTACTGTAGAATCTTTATGATTCTAGTTTATGGGTTGCTTATTGATTAAGTTATGGTGCCAACTACAGTTGCCTATTTGCCCGACAGAAGCTGGTGAAGGACAAGGAAAGGCTTTGGAGCTTGCCATCAAGATTTACTCTAAGGTGGGGTGTGGGAGTTTAGTTACGGATCTCAGTAGTATTGTTCATTGTATAGTTTTCATATACTAATTTGCCTCAAATGTTCACATATGAGTAGTGTACTCTAGAGTTTCTTTTGGGTGTGAGTATAGTCTATTTTTTCTTAGATCTTCACAAACGGTTGATTATGTGTAGTTAACCATATAGATGGATTTTTACAAAAGTTACTCCAAATAAATCCGAAAATAAGCTCCTCAAATTGAAAAATGTGAAAATTGAATTTTTTTTTACCTAGGAAGCATTTTCATAGATATATCAGAGTCTAACATATTACCTATTTAAAGATAAGAGAAATCTGCCTATTTTTAAAAAGTTGAAAAACACCAAATCACAATTCGACAATATAATAGTGCACAAAATACCCCGTGAAATTGAGTCCCTAATTGGATTTATGGTATCCGTGTTCTTAATCAATTGGCCAAAATAGGATAGGCGAAGTCGTGGTTAGAATAGTGCACAAAACATCCGTGATTTGATGGAATTGATGGCTTCCTTTTCCTAGACGGGGCAAGCAAGGAGCAGAAGCAAATTAAAGAGTAACGCGCATCTTCGTGATATATATATGTGTGGAATTCAAAGTTGAACCAACCAACCGGCCTGGACACGGCCTAAGGCTGCCCTCTTATATAGGATTAGAAGTAGAAGCAGAACAATCTGATTGGCCAGCCTTGCAATCGCATTCGCGGCCAACCCTGCTTCCTTCCGGTCTTCGACGACCTCGCGGCCAACCCTGCTTCCTTCCGGTCTTCGACGACCTTTAATACGCTTTCCGCCTTGTCCTCCAGCAGTCACGTGAACGCCAATACGTTATCGTGTTCGTGTTCGTTTGGTTCGTTACTTAAATGAACATACCACATACTCGTAAACTAGTAGCAGCGTACTTTTTCCTACGGTTTGTAACAAAACCAAGAAACTACAACTACTAGTAGCTTCCTACCCTCTAACCCTCGTTGGCTACCTTTTTCCCTACAAAAGTTGCCCTCAACTTAACTGTATACATCTATATCAGATCCCACATGCAAGCTTGAATTCCCAAAGAAAAACAAGCACTAAACTTCCTATTTTGTTTTCCTCAAATTTATACACAAGTTTTAATTAAAGGACAATTCATTTTATGTTAATAGACTTAATAAGGATGCACTTTTTGTAGGTTTGATTATGGCCTAGAACAGGTTAGAATGACATGCAGCATTGGATTTAACTTTGGTCACAAACTTCCTATCATTTATGTTTTGTTGTCACTTGATAGTCAATTTGTTTCGCTTCCAAAATTGATTGGCGAAGTGGTGGTTATGGCAAATACGGGCTGTCACAGTCTCTTCCATCTTCGTCAGTGATAATAGGTTTAGGTGAGGTCAAAAGTTTGTAAGATGGTGGATCCAAGATGCGGTCTAAAGATTGTCAGACGGTGGAGATAGCCTTGTTGGATGGAAATGGATAATAACAACAACTTAGTAATGGGCAAGTTAGATAGCGAAGGTACTCGCGTAGACTTTGGCGGATGACAGATGAACTCGAACTAAATCAGGCAGGGAGCTTGGTTGAGGCGGTGTGTGGTTGTGTTGGGTTCCTCAACAATGATTCTGATTGTGGGGAGTTGGATTTGATGTCGACGGTGGTCGCAAGTGAGTCCCAAGAACTTGGCTGTGGACCTTTGGGCAACTAGTAGTGTAAGGGAGCTGTGGGATTGGGGTGCCTCTGGTCTGTTCGAGATTGAAGGGAAAGGGCTAATTTGGTCAAAAACCTAGTGGCATTAACATGTAACTTTCCACTTCCTCGGCCCCATTTACATAGCCCATCCAATAACCCTCCATTGACCATTGAATAATTTGGACCCATTAATTGAGTTAATGTTGACCGAATTGCTCCTAAGTTTGTGTCTATTAGGTGACTTCTATTTGTTTGTTTAAGTCAAGAAGAAAGTGATAGGTTAAATCCAAGTTGAGCTAAGTAATGAGCAAGCCAAACCCATATTGATTTTTTTTAACAACAAAACCCATATTGAAATGAGTATTCACATTGATAATTCATTCAAATTTGGACTCAAAATGATATAAATAAACCACAAACAAAATTTAAATGGGAACAAATTCAAATTTATTTTGGGCTATATGTTTATATTTCACATTTATGTGGATGTCGTCCTACCATCCTTACATAATTATATGACACTACAATGGTAACACAGTTATTTTATCCCAAATGAACATCTAAGACCACAAGGTTACTTCCCATTTTTAGAGGCATTGCATTTGTAAATATTTCGTTTATGCAGCTCATTTATTCATTAGTGGAATGGAGAGGCCATGCTAAAAATAATACGAGTATGATATGGATTATGTAGTATATCTTTAATTTAGTGAAAATAACAAAGTAATCCTTCTTATTGTATTGGAGTTATAATTCAATAGGCATCAATAACAAAAATTGAAATTGATAAAGTAAAAGTGAAATAAAGTGGGATGTGTTGGGAAAATTTTCCTAATCACTCATCACGTATAGTGGAAAAACAAACACGATCAAGCAAATACATACAAATTTAATGTGGTTCTGCTCTTAACTAGTTTACGTCAACGGATGAGAGAAATCCACTCGAACAAAATATAAAAGATTATAGTAGATGTATGCTTTTAATGCTTACGGTGGCGTATTGATTTTTCACATACTACTGATAATCTTAATATCTTACCCATACATAATTACAAGATATGAGAATCGCAAAACGCTTCTCCTTCTAGTTCTCTCTATCTTTCGGATCTCTTATCTCTCCTAAAACTCTTATATCTTGCCTTTTTACCATATTGGCTTTTCTCATATACTCAAACCCTAACACAAAAAATTTATTTATAGGCCATATACAAATTTAAATCATATCAAAATAGAAAAAATAATTTCTAAACAAATAAAAAAATTAAAACCAAATCTTAAATAAAATTAAAATTCTTAACCTTTTTTAATTTGAGCTAACATGCCATGAGGATGGATTCGCATGTAAATGATCATGGCCATTGGTAAATATGGGGGCGTTATGAGTAAAGGGCAGTGAAGATGTAGGCGTAGCACATGTTGGTCTACTTTGGAAAGCGAGCTAAATCGCAAATCTTTTGGCACAAATCCACCCATTGACTTTGCTCCTCCCCGTACCTTGCTTTCCATCCCGTCGTATTTCTTTTCAACGCTTTTGTCTCGAAACATTCCCCACGGCCACTCTCCCCACTTTTCTCTCTTTTCCTTTCCTTTTACTCCTGCTCGTGAGCCTTCCATCCGCTTTTGTGTTTCGCCTTTTCTGCGGCTTCACGACCGCGGCCTTGTGAAACAGAATCCAGAGAGACAGGCTTCTGAAACCAGCAGCAGGCCCGAGTCTTGATTATAAAAACGAAAAAGCCTGTGAGCCCAATAGTAATTGGGCCTGTGCCTCTTTGGAAGAGGCCTTGTGATCCAATTCATTCAAAGGACACACTAAATCAATTGAATAAGAAATTCTCAAAATGAAAACCTTTAGCGTACGTTGGCACATGAATTCTCAAAATGATGTTCGAAAATATATATACATTTTTTGGAAACTTACAAAACCCAATCTACTGTTTGGTCTAACCTACATTTTGTCCATCTGTTTTAAAAATCCTACACTTTATCATTTATTTGCTTAACAGTTTCTGACAATAATTTCTGAAACTCTAATTTAAACTATCTAATAATAATGATTCAGTAATTTTAAGAATTTTGATATTTTTTTCACAGCCAACCGACCTTTAAATAATATTGATATGTACATATAGGGGAAAAAATACATTTACAGAAAAAAAATTGATAATTTAAAATGCCTATTAACTATAAAAAAAATTAAACAGATTGAAATTATTGGAAGATGACCATTGTATAGTTTAAATACAGTTTCAGAAATTGTTATTAAATAGTGTAAAAAATATATAGGGCAAAGTGTAGATTTTTAAAAATAGATGGACAAATTATAGGTTAGGGCACACCTCACGGGATAATAGTAATTTCCTTTTTTTTTTTGTTTGGTATAGATGTTTCGAAAATATTTGTCAATATTTCACGTATTTGGTTGGCACCTTCAAAAAATGAAGAACGAAAAGTCGAAACCGTTGTCATGTTCTAATATGAATTTTATAACGAGAGTCTCAAGTGATTTAAAAACCAGGAAATTCTTCCTGGTAAGAAATTTACCGAACTCACAACTTGGAAATGATTATCACCAAATTGGAAAGGATGAATTGCTGATCTGAACAGTGACAGACCTAGGTTTTGAGGCTGGAGGGGCTAGGAGCTAGGCGGATGTGAGACGAGCGACGACACAGACTTAATAGAAAAAAATTATTTATAGAAATTAAATTTTATAAAAGATAATTTAAATAATTATTAGGTGTATATATTATTAAAGTAATATCTATTTTAAATAAAAATTATTAAAATAATTACTTTGTTTGATTAATCCTCACTTAAGTAGACTAGAGGAGAGAGAGAGAGACAGAGAGATGTTGAGAGAGAATAGTTTGGGATGGATATGAAATGTTTCAGAGGTTAGGGGCAAACTCGCAATAAAAGGTAAAGATTTATCACTCTTGGCGCTATTTACCCTTTGTACTTTCTTCAACCATTTCGGGGGGCAAATTCTCATCTGTTCCTTAGTTTCTCAGAAAATAGCCAAGTTAGTACCTCATATTTACAAACTTCTGACATTTTCGGGGGGCAGCAGCACCCCCTGCCCCATGGTGGTTCCGCCACTGGATCTGAAAAGAAAAAAAGTTGAACTGTTTTTTCAAAGTAAGATTATAGAGAAAATTTTCTTTATATCGAAGATCGATTTCTCAAGTCTATAAATTTGTGTTTATACCAAAGATCACTCATTTCTCGGGTTTATCCTCACAATTAACAGCTTTATACATATTAAAAAGAATGGGTGAAAAAAATTAACAAATAGTCCAGATTTGGATTAGATTAAAAATCATTTATTGCTTGTTCAAACTTGATAAATAATTCAAACAAAATTGAATTTATTTATTATTCAGCTCGGCTTGACTCAATTTTAATTTTTTTTTCCATTAATTTAAATGAAAAGCTCAAGCTCAATCAGTTAAAAACTCAATCATATTATTTTTTATTCAAATATAAATAAAATATCAAACTTAATAGGTATTTCAAGTCCAACATAAATAGCCTACTATTCGGTATTTCTCGTTTTCAGCCAAACTAAAAAGGCATAGAAACATGTGCATGAAATGTTGAAGTAAATAGATTTTCATTCCTTTCCCTCAATGTTTTTGCTACAAGAACAGCCCAGATGGTCATGATTAGGCAGTGGTTCAATCACACCTTAAAACCCTATTTCGATTGTACTTGGTCATATAATCTCCTGCCAATGGAGCCACGCACCTTCTTTGCGAGGAAGACGACTTATAAACTGGGATGGGAGAATTTATAAACTACACATGCTCTCTACCGTATGAGAATGGTAAAGGCTCAAGAGAAGCGAAAACAGCCTTGCCAATCTGAGAATCACGTCTGAATTAGTTCTGCTATGAGCTCTTGCAGATATGAAAGCTCGCCCTTGGAGATTTGGTGCTTCGCTTTCAGTTCCACCTTCCCTTCCTCTCCGGAAAGCCTTCGTTCTTCATCATCATCATCTTTTTCTTCTTCGTGCACATTAACTATTTCCAACACTGCCTCACTAATCTCTTTAACTAAGTCGACAATAACTCCCTGAACACCCATTAAATATTGCACGTATACCACCTCTGGGACATTACTGAGGATAAAAGAAGATCAGTTACAACTTTAAAGTTACAAATATTTGACAAATTCTTTTTGATGTAAAATGGTAACAGAAAACACATGGTACTTACTTTAACTGGCCATATGTTACAAGGCAAAGTTTTTGCTCTTTTATCCGTGTAACAGCTCCTGGATTTCTGAGAATGGCTTTGGCTTGAGATACAATTCCTTGCAAACCACCGGCCAAACAGACCTTAATTGCTTCTTCTAAAGAGTTCCTTCTTTCATCAGCATATATTTCAGTTCCCCCATTTGTTAGGAAGAACACCTGTTTTTTGCAAAGCCAAGGTGTTAACTTCCCAGTCATTAGTGTCAGCACATGAAACTAATCCATTTTGTTGTTTCCTTTTTCATTTCGAGGAGCATCCAACTATCGTCATTTAAGTTAGTGAATACAGCACAAATGAAGTTAAAGCTGGAATGGAGTTCGAACTGACGTTTTTAATTGACTTCTCATACGAGCTTGAAATGTACTAGGAAAGAGATCTTACAGGGTACATGTCTTGTAATTTTCTCATTAATTGGGCAGCGTCTGGCTGGAAGCTGGAGAAGATAATAGATCGACTCTTGCCATGTGTAGAAACCACCTGAAACATCCAAGGCAGAATATTAGCCATGAAAGAAACTGATGAAATTTTTTGGGGAAATGCAAAATGGGAAGGAAAGGAAAGAGTACTTTTGACTTGTACCTCTAAGATTACACGAAGAATGTGCTTTAGCTCCTCTTCTTTATAGACAATGTGATCATCAAACTTTAGTTCAATGTTGAAGCCGATAGACTGGTGAACTTGCTCAAAAACCTCTCGCAATGTACATAAAGGAGCATCTTCCTCAACTTTCCATTCAAATACTTTCCCATCCTTCGTTTTTCTATATAGTGGTTGGCCCATCTGAATTTCAACAACACATAAAAAACGTTTACAAAATTAACCAAATCCAAGTCGTAAACTAATTTAGCTGGTAAGAATATCTCATTTTGGAACAAAGTCTTGGAATCTAATCCTGACTTCAGTAGCAAGCGGAGGGTTCAGAAAAGAACGAGAGCTGTAAGTCTCCTTGTATGGCTAAAGCAAACCTAGCTTATTTGTCATTAGTACAAAGGGGGAAAAAAACTACAAAATCAGAGTCTTAAAGAAAAAACCCACTAAACCACTTACTTTTCCAGGCTCTCTTTGGGGTCCATAGGAGAGGAATTCGGCCAACGTTATGTCTGTCACACTCCTTTCAACAATGGCGCCCTGAAATAAAACCCATTCGATCTTAAAGATGATTTATCTGAAACGCAGAAACAAACTGCAGAGAAAATCGACAGAATATTAACAATAAGGTCAGGGAACAAAATGAGAGCAATATGTTGCTAGCCTATTAAGAACAAACCTGGTTTTCGGTGATTACGGAATTGTCGTGGAAAACGACCGGACAACCATCTTTGGTCACCTGCAAGCAAGCGCGACAACCATCTTTGGTCACTGCAGCTCCATGACCCAATATTGGAAAGCAAAGAGTTCGATTCTTGGGCCTGAACAGATCCGGCCCAAAAAACAGTCTAACACACTCGTGCAATTGACGACGCAAGTGTGGACTAAAATTCAGCAATCGCATCGTTTCGTTGCACGTTGGTGTCGCGGCGACGCGAGTGGAGCCGGTCGAGAACAAACTGAATTGTCGATTTTCTCAAGTCCAACAGCAACAACTTAACTTGCAGTTCCCAGTGCCACGTGGACACCCCACCCCAACAAACACCAGACAGAACCCACCGATTCTTTTTCCCGATAAGAAAGAACGACGGTCGGAGAACAGAAAAACTGAGCCGACCGCGAACGGGAATGACCAAAGTGACAATATTTCATGCTGTGCAAGAAAAACGGAAACTAACCTGGACGTCGAATTCAATGAAGTCGACAGAGTGAGAAGCAGCGGCATTGAAGGAAAGAATCGAATTCTCTTTGATTGATTTCATTCTGGGATCCTGGGATTGTAACGTATTCATCCCACTGCCCCTGTGTCCAATCACCAGAAATTTCGAGATTTCCATGGCACATTTTTCCTCATCCACAACGCCTGTATCAAAAGAACTTTTCAAACCCAGGCCAGATTGGAGAGAACTAACATGATTCAGGAATGAATTGATTCTAATCGATTACCTTGGGAGAAGCGACTGGGATATAGGAATGTGGCATTTTTACTGACTTGATCGAGATTAACCACATCGGAAACATGGACGGCTTTCAGGGCCATTTTGGTTTTTTTTTTCTTTTTCAAGGTATTTTGGGGTTCTGCAAGAGATGACGGTGGGGAGAGGAACAGTACGAATTTAGCAGAGAGAAAAGGAAACTTTCTTTTTGAAAATCAAGAAATTTCACAGATATACGAAATTGGGCTTTTTAAAATTTTGAATAAAACAGAAGTAACATGGGATAAAGATAAATCAGATGTGACTAAGAATTCCGTCGCTTTCACCTAAATTTTCCAGCTAGAATATTCTTCTCTTTGTTGAAGAAGAGAGACGATTAGGAGAAAGAATATTCCATTCATAGGATTAGACCATTTCTGCCTTCTCTGTCCTAAGCTTTTTTTCGCGGGGAATTAACTGTGGCAATTTGTTTTTAGAAACTTTTTACGGTTGACTTAATTGGGGTTGGGACGAAGAAACGGTAGAGGTAAAAGTCGGGTATTTTCCAGTTGACGGGCAACGCCTTGAAAGTTGAAACGCAACAATATATATTCATATGCCTGCCGGTGAAATTTCTGGAAGCCTAGCTGACGTGTACCATTATCTACGAACAACAGCTGGAATGCTAAGACTGATTTTCTTTTTCTAGACTTCAAGCAAGTCAATTGGACGCGGTAAAAGCTTAAAAACTCAAATTGATGATACATAATTTAAGCATCCACAGACTTTTTATTAGCACCATTAATTAATGGATATAGGAAACGATTGACGGATTCATCGGCCCTTTGTTATCCTCCGACCACTCGAACGTCTTGAATATCATGAACTTGTTCAAAAGTGCAAATCCAAATATTTCAAGTGACAAGTTACAACAGTATGATGCTCGATTCTAAGTGGGATAGAAAGCGAGTGAATGTAACAAAAATAAAACTCCCTCCTTGATAAAAATAATATTCCCTCAATCTCATATTCTTTACATCATTTGACTTTTTTATTTAATTTGACTTAAATTTATTTATATTAGTATTTATTTAAAAAAAATTAAAAAAAATTTTGTGAAAATAAGCCTTTATTTGTAGCTCTTTGTTACCCTCAAAACAGGTATGATGCGATAGCAGATATTGTATAAAGTCAACATCTAAGACAAGGTCAAAACTTAAATTACATTGTATGCACCCAAACTATACCGGTTGTCATAAATCTATACCTAAACAAATGAACATCTAGTAAATGTTTTATTAAAGAAACATGTTGCAAAAGTACAACTAAAGAATGTAGGAAAACATAGACCGATTAATTTTCTACTATTGTCTAGACCAATTCATTTTCCACTATTGTCATCCTCTAACTCCTTGAAGGTCCTAAATTTTACCATCTTGTTCCTTGAAATAGTTGAATACAAGCTTTTGGGTTATAACCAGTGCAATGATTTCTTCTAACTACGATAGAATGAGAATGAAGATGTCTTTTTATGAATCCATCATTTGGATTTGAAAGATAGTTAACAAAATGAATGAAGTTGGGCCAAATTTTGTCAGTGCTATCACCAAATTGATTTGCAACAAAGGTAGCTCTATTTTTGTCCATGTCATGTATTTTCTAAATAATGAGCTTTGGTCAATTTTGGGAAATAAATTGAGAAAGATGAATCATTTAAATTTGAACTATCATATTTTTAAATAGATATTCTTATCTTCCAATCTAAATTCACATGTTCCAGTTGCAAAGGCTTATTTTCTCAACATTATTTTACTTTAATGGTACATTTGCTACGCGTTGTTATTTTAGGTATAATTTTGCAACAAAGGGTGTGGCTTAAGGGCGGAAGATACAATTTAACCGGTTGGCCATTGTCTTATACGTGTATATTGCCACATCAAACATCCATCAATGATGGATGAAGGTTTGCAAAAGGGGCTTACATTTTCAAAATGTTTGTTTAATGCCACTTTTGTTAATTATGTTTGTTAGTTCAAGTGTAGATTTGCACAAATGGTATAGTTTAGGGCTAGATGGTGCAATTTAGCCAAATTTGTTTTTATACAATTAACTTTACGTGAAAGAATACTTACACCAGGGTGAGCGAAACCATGGTTTTGAATTTTGTACCATACCAATTGGTATAGGTAGTATGTATTGGTATCGTTGTAGAAATAGAGAACAATCAAGACAAAAGTCTATCCTCTATATTGAGGTGTACTGATCAATATTGAGTGTACTGTCTATCTTGCGCCATAACGTTCATATCATCTTGGTATTGGCCCAATAGTTTTATTTTTTATTTTTTTTAAATTTTTTAGTTAAAATATATTGTAAGTATGTGAAATTGATTAATTTTATAACAAACATTTTACTGATATTTGAAAGAAAACATGTACTTTATTTTTTTTCATACATTAAAATATTATGGTTTTATTATATATTGTGTAATATTTATATGAGAAAATCTCTTAATTAATCTACATACATATAACTAACTTCACAATCTTATAATATCGTATATTGGTATATATTATGTGTTAATATATCATATTTATATATATATTTTATTTTCCTATATGTATATATAACTACATCATTTCAAAACAGCACACTTTAAGAAATTAAGCTTCAACATGTCCAACTTCAAAATGGCATAACTTTTATTATTGTCATTAGAATCACTTTACTTTATATATTGAAGAAAGTTTCACGCTTTATAGGTATAACTAGCTTTAATACCCAGCGTTGCATGGAGATTAAATTATGGAGAAATTATAGTTGAATTTAAAATACAAAGTATATGGATATGAAAAAAATAATTTAAATATTTGGTATTACCACGAGAACAAAAAAGATTAGAAATAATAAATAATGCAATGATAATTTTAAATAAAATAATAGATAAAAATTTTATTCACAAACACAAACATTTTACAAGTAAAATAAAGTGGTAGTAATATGTGTCTTGATAGTATATGCAATAGTTTAAATAAAAATGCACCATTATACAATTAATAATCATGTGTTATTAGGTAAATTAATAAAAAATAATATTCAAAATGAATACAATATTCTACTAATATTGCATATTATTTTAATTTTTATATAGTTCATAGTAGTAATAAAACATAAATTAGATAGGGAATTATAGAATGTCTAAATTAAGATAATTATGTAAGACATTACAAAAAAAATTTAACAATTAACAAATCCTTGAGTATAGTTTAGACATTAGTAAGAGGTGATACAAAATTTTATCTTTATGCATTGTTTACAAAATTTTGGATTGGAGAGTGAGAAGAATATATACGTAAGAAAAAAAATAGATTTACTATGGTGTGTCAAGCTACTAAAACACATACGGAAAAAATAAGAAAAATAAAAAAAAATAAGTATGAGTATTTTAAGTATTAGTTTTACAAACATAGTCCCAGCTCCTTAACATCGCCAGAAGACACTGAACCTCAACTACACTCCTCAAATTGTCAATTTTATATCGTATTCTTATAGGTTTTGAGAAACATGCAAGGTAACCCACATACTTTACAACAATTTATTAAAATGGGGAACACATCTACATTGAGGTTTTCAAATGGTAGGGTTTGGTATAGGCTAAATTAGATATAAGATTAAGTACAATTGACCTAACTTACCCCTACTAATGGAAATGACAAAAATAACTCTATTGGCACTACCCTACCTGATCCCAACCACCCAAACTTGATTTTACCCACAAAACTTGTTATAAGTTTAACTAATTTTACCTGAAATGCAAGAAAACAAATTTATTGTAGAGTATTAGGCTACTAAAATATGTATAGGAAAATAAGAAAAATAAAAAGATGAGTATGAGTATTTTAAGTATTAGTTCCAAGAATATAGTCTAAGCCTTCTAGCACAGCTACTACTCAAGGGACACAAACCCAACTGTCACTTTCCTCGAATTGCCAATTTTTTCTCGTATGCCCTCCAAGTTTTGAGAAACCGACAAGTTACTCATCATACTTTACAACAACTTATTAAGAAAAGAAACAGCTAGCTACATCAAGACTCGTATGCTCTCCAAGTTTTGAGAAACCAACAAGTTCAAATGATATATCAAGATTTTGATAGGCATAAAATAAATCAAATATAAGATTAAGTATGATTCCGAGCTTGGCCCCTACCAATAGGGATGATAGAATTACTCTATTACCTTTACCCTTCCTAAACCATGTCACTCTAACTCTACCCTACCCACAAAGCTTTGGGAAGGTTACGGGTTTAACTAATTCTAGTGCATCTTACCCTTCATAGGTTAGTATATTTATTTCTAAAAAATTTTTTATCTCAAAATAAAGTTATAATCTAATGTAAATTTTTCTATATTACCTGGTTTTATAAATTTTTATTTATTAATTATTTGTAGACATACATATTGTTTTTTAAAACATACATAAAATATATAGAAAAAATGATATATATCCTATCTACTCGTGGGAGCTAGGTATGAACTCACTTACATGTTGAGATGGTTTGGATTTAGCAATATCCTCCCAGAATCTTTTTCTTCACATCTCTATCTATCAAGGAAAACCCATGACCTATGATTGGCCTAACCCATTATTGTCAACGAACACTTAAAAAAATCTTTCTATCAAAATAAATACATACCTTATATCAAAAGATTTGTACTTTAATGAATTTTTTTTTTGTTTTTGCAAAGAAAAAATGTTCATTATTTTTCAAGATGATTGTTTAAAAAATCAATTATCCGTTACATAGTTTAGGGTTCTAATTGAGTCAAGCCAAACCCGAACAACCTTAGCTTGAGCTTGACTGAAACTCTTCATCAACATCACATCTGATAATAATCATATATTAGGTGAATCCCAATTATTGGATAATTTCTATTTCAAAAAGTTGATAATGATACCAATTAATAGGCACATGAAAAAATAAAGGGGAAGTTGATTTCTAACTCTATGGTTAAGATATAAATATTTACCTTGGTATTGGGTATTAATGATAAAGTCATAAAATAATAATATTATAGAGTAAAATTAATCTAATAAAGATCATTATAATTAACAAATAGAAATAAAAGAATTTGACCTATTCACCAAAGAAAATGACTTAACCTAAAAAATTTAAAAAATTTAACCTGACATTAATTTTTTTGTTACATTTTATGTTCGATCATCTCCCTCATATAGTATTAGCCTATATTAATTAACCCTTAATATAGTGCTAGCTTATTTCTTTAATTATTAATTTTTTAAAAAAAATAAAGAAAAAAATAATGAAGGTAATAGAAGAAAGTTATAATTTGAACCTAACATAAAAAAAACTTCAATCAAGAGTTATGTATTTTTGGTAAATTAACATGATTAAGTGATGAAAATAATAATAACACCATATAATGTAAAATATATTTATAAATTTAAAATGAAAAAAATACAATAACAATTAACAAAATAAATGATAAGAAAAAAAATTTAATAGTTACCAACCACACCACAAAAAAAAAATCAAAATATTGAATGAAAAGAAAAAAATGGAACAAAGAACATATCCACTATTGTCTACTAGTTTAGATTTTGTTTTCAATATGTATTCATATATATGGGAAATTTTATAATAGGAATGAGAAAAGTATAAGATCTACTAAAGGTAATAATATTAACATACATCATAATGTAGTTTCCCTTTTTTTTTTTTTATAATGCATAGTTGACCAAATCAATTTAAAACAAAAAAACTGCCAATATTAGTTTGATGCATTGGTTCAACAAAAAAAAGCACAATTTTGAAAATCATACAAGAATTTTAGATTGAATTCAAGCCTTTACAATTGAATAAAAAACTAATACCTTTTACCATTGAGAATAATTAAAACTATTTTTGGTAAGTGTTAAAGTATTTTTTTTATATTTTCCTAAAATGAATTAAATGTTAATAAATGTCAATTTGATTTTATTTTGGAAACAATTAATGTTGACATTCCCATTTATTTTAGAAAGTGATTCAAATTTACAATTATTTGAAAAATTAATTTTTTTCCTTTTTATGAAAATAGGTGCTAATTGATGTGATCTTTTTATTTTAGATAATAAAATGTTTCCTCATGAACAAATTATTCTTATTACGTAAAATATTTTACCTATTAAATTTCTATAATAGAGAAATGGTATGGAGGTTTTAGAATAAATATTAAAGGTTATGATATTATTGCCAAAATTAATGTTTCCTTACTAATTGCATTATATGTACAGGATTTTGAAGAGCTTCCCTTTTTGTGTGAAGTTAATGTGCGAATTTATGTGAGAAAATATGCTATAAAAATCTATTTTAAATATGTTAATGTGTGAGAGATCACAAAGAAGACAAAGGAATATTGAAAAATTTGTTCCCAAAAGTATTAAGATGGATATTTTCAGTACCAAAATTATAAAATCTTGATATTGATTAGTAAATGAAAAAGTATACAAGAAAAATATCTTTTACAGTGACAACATGACCATTATACATTTATTGGCTTTACATAATTATATTTATCATAGGTTAAACTAACTAAATAGTATAATTACAATAATAAGAATTTATAGGTTTTACATAATGAAAATGATACACTTAGAAGATGTAAAAATGAAAAAGTAACATATTATCAAATATAAATAAAAAAATTAACTTATATTATACAACATAGATTTTTTTTTCTTTTTCCTTGTCTCCCATCAACTCGTTTCCATGTCTTCTATCTCATCTTTGTATCTTCCATGACATAGCTTCCAAGTTTGTCCATGAATATGAAAATGATGAAAAATCAATAATTTTTAAAAGAAGATCCAACAATATAGATAGAATTTAGTTAGAATTGCAATCCAAAAGACAAAATGTCATAATTCAAATCTTGAAAACATACAAAATAAAAACTTTCATAAGACTGAAATGTATCACTACACAATAATATTGTGTCAATCAAAATAGGTTCCCAAAATAAAATGAATACATCACATACATACATACATACATACAGATAGAGAGAAGAAGAAGAATACAAGAAGAAGAAGAAGAAGAAGAAGAAGAAGAAGAAAAAGAAGTCTGAATCTAAGACATTAATGACAAAGAATCATGCATATTTTCAATCTTGGAAAACATGATTTTTCTAAATAAAAAGAGAAGAGATGCTTACATTTGTGTAGGATTTGTAAGATTATAATGTATTAATATATATAGAGAAAAATATGAAATGAAAGGCATCAATTTTTCAAAATAGGTTACATAACATATGGCTAATAAAATAAATAGAGTATTTATTTATGGAAGTTATATATTTAAAAAATTGAGTTTTCAAATTTTATTGATATATATAAATTTTGGAATTAATACATAGTTGAATTTTATTTTAAATATCATGGTAATTAAAAAGAAGAAACGTAATTTTGTAGCTAATGAAATGACAAAATTAGAACATTTGTGCAAAAAAAATGAGAGGTGGCAGCATGAGAATAAAACATGTAAGCAAAAGCTAAGGAAAAGACGTTTCTAGGTATGAAAATGATCTTATTTTGTATATAATATTATATTAGCCTTCACCTGGATGACTTAAATAAACTTAATCCAAAATAACTTGCTTTTATGCTTGCATTTTTTTAACTTAAAATTAATTTCATTTGAAAGTCAATATTATTTAGGTGAAATATTCCATTGATTGTAAAATTTTTATGATACTATTAATTTTTATGATTTTTTAGGTATTAAAAATAAAAAAATTCATAGAAATTTAATAATATGATGAAATTTTTGTTTCAAATAAATTATTACACCTATAAAATATTAGATTTCACCTATAAAATATTAGATTTCAAATGAAATTGGTTCTAGGTGAAAAAGATAAAAAAACAAGTCATTTTTATGTTAAATTGACTTAAGTTAAAACGAATTTACTCTTAGTTTCTCGGACCTTTAATACTACATTCAATGGGTCAACTAGATGTTTAAAAATTTCTATATTTTAGAAATCATTACGATTTTCAGCTTCTATTTCTTTTAGAGTTCGCATAATAACGGATTAATTTGTGTTTTTGGGACATTTTCATTTCGTTCATTAATAATTTTCAAAGTATTATATTGCCTCTAACATATTTTGTGAGTAAATTCTTTGTTGACAAACTATGTGGAAAATTAGCAGGTAAGGAAGTCAATTTACACCCATGTCTGAGCATACCCTATCCTACCCTACTTGATGGGCAGGTTTTTTTTTTTTCTTCAACTAGATGAGATTTGGGCAGGGCTCGGGTTTTGTTTTTTTTTTGTTTTTATACCCGGCACATACGGAGAGGGTACAAGCTTAAGGGTCTACCCTATCCGAATCTGGCCTGTACCCTACCCGCATTTTATGCATAGTATATAAGTATCTAAAATATTACATATATTATACAAACATACCCAATCCTAGTCTTATATAACCCAAATATATAATATAATTCTAACCTAATAAACCCTGACTAGGCTACTTTGTTTTCGGTTATGTTGTATTATTCAAGTATGTTTTGCTTTATTTAGTCTCAATTCACTTGTGCGGGGATTAGAGGTGTAATACCCGACCCTCCAACCCTATCCGATTTAATGCGTGGAGAATTTGGGAAAAAAAATCTTATCTGCTTCGAGTTGCAGGGAGGGTTTGAATAGAATTTTTATATTGTGAGTAGGGTTTGACAATCATTCTATCATCCCTAAACCTGACCCATTAATATTCCTATTAGAAAGCAGAGAGGGGACACTATGTACCTTATAGGGGTAAGTGACTAAAAGGAAAAAAAAAAAAACATTAACTGGAACTTGGATCCTATGCCGGCCCTCTGGGCCGCTAACTACTGGAGAAATGTTGGAAAGCCTGCTAATTAAAAAGATGCACTATTACTGTAGGTAAATTATGCTCTCCTCCGTATATTTTGTTCTATTACACTTTCACTTCTTAGGTTTGGAAACTTATTCTTCCAACCTACAGTTTTCTTAATTGTCGTTGGTAAACTTTTGAATCCCAATGTGAATTGTTGAAGGAAAACATTTCAGTAAATCTGTAGTCTAAACTACCTAATAGTTATTTAAAATTAATTGATTATACAAGACATCAATTTTCCTCTACTTAACATTTTATTTGGATAACTCAATTGAAGAGAACTAGGTTTACCATTAGTCCTTAGTGACATGAAAGCGCCTTCTCTACTGCCGCTCTGAAGTTTGGAGCGTGAAATCGCACTGTTAGCCCAAGAGCATTTCCAATTCGCGCTTCAAACATTTAAAAAGCATGCTCTCATTTTGTCCATTCTCGGATTTGCTACTATCCAAATGAATATGATCACTGCAGATGCTTTAGTGCCCAAGCAAAGTAGACATGCGGCGCCTTAAATGCCACTAAGCCACTTTTCCTGCATTTAATATCGTTTAAACCCAGTTTTGTTTAGTTTTCTTGTAACATATTTAAAGTTTCTTTGCCTGTCCACGACTTCCACAAGTTTAAAACTTGTAAATATTTTTTTGAAAAACTATTCTTCAAGATATTTTCTATTTATAATATACATTAGATGCTTATATAATATATAAATATAAATAAATATGACACTCTTGAGCTGCTTTCACTTTTAACAATCTTACAATTTTGATGAATTCGTGCTCTTACTTCCACTTTATGTAACTTAGGATGTACCTCCTTTGTCTGTTTAGGGGTCCGTTTCTTGTTTCTTTTGAATGAGAAAATAAGGAGAAGGATAACCAAGGGTAAATTTCCCCTCGTGCGTTTCCTTTAAAACACTAGTTTTTTTTTTCCTTTTTTTAAAATAAAATTCCCCCAAATTGGAAGAGATTCGTGGGGTTTGCCGCCCCTGGATCCCCTCCCTCCCCTTTTGCATTATTTTCCCATGATTGTCCTCCAATTCCTACCCCCTCTCAATGCAATTAGTAAATGCAAAAACAATTTTTTCCTTTCCACAGTTGGTACTGTTTGAAACAAGATAGGCAGGGAAAAGTAAGTTCCCGGAGCTAATAGATAAAATTGTAATTCGAGGCAAACCAAGTTCACGGAGCTAATAGATAAAAGGCCAATTCTTGCGTGCGCCCGGCGCACGCGTAAGGCATGCCATTAAAGTAATTTATTTTGTACAATATAATCCATAAGATTTAATTTTTATTTTATTTCCTTGAACTATCACGCCCCGCGTTCGGAGCCTCAGATCGGACCTCTTGCACGTCGACGTAGAAACGCTAGGCGTCTGCACCAGCTGGCCCTTCATCCGTGCCTACCGACCCTCCATCCAAGAGTCGTCGGCGTCCGTACCATCCGGATCAGGGCCCTCCTTCAACAGCGAGAGCTCCGCCGGCCGCAGGATCCCCAATCAAAACTTAAACGGCTCTGGACGCGGGGCATGGTGGTTCCTTTACCGTCGATTTCCATAGGGCTGCTGGGAGAGATGAAGTAGAAGCAGGGAGAGAGTGGAGCAAGTTAGGGAGGAGGGAGAAAGGAGAGCGAGGCGACGAAGGGAGAAGGGAAGGCGTCAGCAGTCGTTGCAGAGAGTGAGAGGAGAGAGAGAGAAGAGAAAAAAAAATTTTCCTTTTCTGGTTCCAGGCCCTCCCCTTTCACGATGGTTCTCGCGTTTTCTTTTTTAATCTTTTTTTTTTACATCCCCACACACACACGCATATATATATATATTTTCAACTAACCTTACAAAATAAAAATGCCCCCTAAACTAATTAATTTAATTTAATTAATTAATTTTTTTTAAAAAAAAATCTTTTTAATGATAATAATAATTAATTAATTTTTTTGATTTCTTTAAAATTTTTTTTTTTTTAAGGGTCGGACGAAATTGGGTGTCAACACATGTAAAAGAAAGAAAAACAAACATTGTCTTCTAAAAGAACAAAGATGACTTCTAAAAGAACAAACATATCCTTCTAAAAGAACAAACACTAGAAGATAAAAGAACAAGAAGTTTACAAAAATAAAGTCATGTATAAGAACAAACAGTGCATTCTATAAGAACAAACATTTAAGTAACAAAAAATAAACATGTAAAAGAAAGAACAAACATTTCCTTCTAAAAGAACAAAGATGCATTTCTAAAAGAACAAACGTATCCTTCTGAAAGAACAAACATCAGAAGATAAAAACCAATAAGTTTACAGAAATAGGGTCATGTATAAGAACAAACAGTGTCTTCTATAAGAACAATCACTTAAATGACAAAAAATAAACATGTAAAAGAAAGAAAGACAAACATTGTTTTCTAAAAGAACAAGGATGCCCTTATAAAAGAACAAACATATCCTTCTGAAAGAACAAACACTAGAAGGTAAAAGAACAATAATTTACAAAAACAAGGTAATGTATAAGAACAAATAATGCATTCTATAAGAACAAACACTTAAGTAACAAAAAATAAATATGTAAAAGAAAGAACAAATATTTTCTTCTAAAAGAACAAGGATGCCATTCTAAAAGAACAAATATATCCTTACGAAAGAACAAACACCAGAAGACAAAAACCAAGAAGTTTATAGAAATAAGGTCATATATAAGAACAAACAGTGCATTCTATAAGAACAAATACTTAAGTAACAAAAAATAAACATGTAAAAGAAAGAACAAATATCGCCTTATAAAACAACAAAGATGCCCTTCAAAAAGAACGAACATATCATTTTAGAAAGCATATAAAAGAAAGAACAAACAATGTATTCTAACAGAACAAACATGTTCTTCTAAAAGAACAAACATACCCTTCTGAAAGAACAAACATACTATTCTGGAAGAACAAATACCAGAAGATAAAAGAACAAAAAGCTTATAGAAACAGGGTCATATATAAGAACAAACACTTAAGTAACAAAAAATAAACATGTAAAAGAAAGAACAAATAATGCCTTCTAAAAGAACAAACATACCATTCTGAAAAAATAAATACCAGAAGATAAAAGAACAAGAAGTTTATAGAAACAGGGTCATGTATAAGAACAAACACTTAAGTAACAAAAAATAAACATGTAGAAGAAAGAACAAATAATGCATTCTAAAATAACAAATATGTCCCTGTAAAAGAACAAACATATAATTTTGAAAGAACAAACATGCCCTTCTAAAAGAACAAACATACCCTTCTGAAAGAACAAACATCAGAAGACAAAAGAACAAGAAATTTACAGAAACAGAATTATGTATAAGAAAAAACAGTACATTCTATAAGAACAAACACTTAAGTAACAAAAAATAAACATATAAAAGAAAGAACAAACAATGTATTCTAAAACAACAAACATGCCCTTCTAAAAGAACAAACATACCCTCCTTAAAGAACAAACACCAGAATATAAAAGAACAAGAAGTTTATAGAAACAGGGTCATGTATGAGAACAAATAGTGCATTTTATAAAAACAAAAACTTAAGTAACAAAAAATAAACACAAAAAATAAAGAACAAACAATGACATGGTGTTATATATACATATATACAGAAGCAAAGTAGCAGTAGCGTATAGTAGTCTATGCCATGGCGATTTCCAGCAGTTGTAGAAAATCTTCATCATTGATTTGGTACTTATGCATCATGTTTTTAGGCTTGGTCAGAGGATCTTTTTATAAAGAGATTTATCTTGATTGGAATACTATGATAGATAACAATGCCAATCCGTTTCACTCCGGCCAACCGGTAAGCTAGTTAGCTCTCTTTTCTTCCTTCTCATGTTAATTTTATCCCAACAAGCCAGCTCCTTGTTTTAGTTGGGTTTCTCGATATTGCTCTAACCAATATTTTTTAACAATTCTAGGATCCAACAAATTAATTAATTCCCCTAGTTTGACCAAATTGAAAACCTAGATTAGTTTTGTCGATCGGGTGTGTGTGTGTGTGTGTGTGTAGGGATTTCGGTATTCGATATTGATGACTGACGTAGTAATGAGGAAACAATTTCATAAAAATCATAGCGCGTTCGTTGAATAATAATTTTTAATAAGTAGGGATTAAAGTGACATTAGTTATATAATAGAAGAAAGGCTTATGGCATAAGCGAGGTTTACGCAATCAGTACTCCCTACAAATACACACACAGCAGCACATCTTTAGATAATATTATGTCATTTCCTCTCTCAAAATTTATGACTCAACGCCACCTGCCCCTGTTTCTTTATTTTTCTTTTCTTTTCTTTTTGTTTACATTTGAACAATCGGGAAGAAAGTGATATCCCCGAAATACCCACAATTTGGACGTCAACGTCATTGTCTGGATTGGAATCTAAATTATCATAATAATAGGGGTTTAACCGTTCGAAATTGCTTATAACATCGTTGATTTTTTTTTAATTTTAAACAGATTTGGAACTAACTAAATAAAAAACAGATACAACAACAAATCAAAGACTATATCCATAATGCATGAAGATAATTACAGCAACGATTATGCAATAATTTCTTTTTGAAAAAAATCTACCTTTATAAAAAAAGGTTAACGCAATTAATAATTTCCACTAATATCAATTAATCTTAACAAAAATTCCAAGAGAATTGAAATAATTGATTAATCTAAATAGTAAACATGACTCCGATTTTAATTCATTAATTAATTCTCGTTCAAAACCTTTCGATTTGAATTCGATTAAAAAAAACCATTTAATTCTTCTCACAAAGTTAGAAACAAAAATCTCAAACCTTTATACCAAAAAAATAAGGATTAATTACAATTTGCCCCTAAAGTTTAGGTAAATTACATTTTACCTCATTTTGTTTCAGATATATACATTTTTGCCCCATATTTTTAATATAATCCAATAGTAACTTCTGAAACCTCAATTTAAATATTATGATAGTCATATTTCAGAAATTTTAATTTGTACGGTGTTTAACAGTTAATGAACATTCTAAATTGTCATTTTTTTTTGTAATTGGAAAATAGTATTTTTTAAATACCAATTAACTATAAAAAAAATAATACTGATTGAAATTATTTGAAGATAAGTATTATATAATCTAAATTAAGATTATAAAAATTACAGTCAGACTATATTAAAAAGATAGTGAGCAAAGTGTATATTTATGAAATAGAAGAGATAAAGTGTAATTTTACCTAAACCTTGAGGGGGACATTGTAATTATTTCAAAAAGTTAAAATCGAAAAAATTTGAAACTTTGACTCAATATAATAAAAATAAAGTTTCTAAATTAAAGAGGGAATTTAAGCAATTGTATGCATCTTATTTACATATTGTTTACATAAACCAGACATTATATAAACAGATGTTACAAAACTTAAAGCAGTTTGCTTTTACAATTAAAATGTGAAGAGCATAATGAAATAAAAAAAATGCTATTGTTTTCAGTAGAAGATTAGAGATTCTGATACAAGAATTGTTGCAAGTTCCCCATATCCTTTTTCTTTGAAAAGTCTTTCAAAATTTGCAAGATAATTCTCCCTAACAGATTTATATGTTTTGTTTTTAGATTTTCATCCCGCTATCAAATAATACAAAACAGTTCGCTATCGGATTCTAATGACAATAAACTTGTTCATAATGAAAGTTTTGTTATTTTTTTTATCTAATAATTGAATGGATTAACATTTTTTCATAATTGTATGGCAATATTATGTACCTATTTATTTTTAATTGTAAAAAGTTCAACTTGCCGAATTACATTTTCTTTCGTTGTCAAATGACTCAAACCCTCCGTATCACGGTACTTTGTTGTAGTCGTGACATTAAAAAGGTCCTACCGGGAGTCGAACCCAGGTCGCTGGATTCAAAGTCCAGAGTGCTAACCACTACACCATAGAACCGTTTTGCTATCATCTCCATGTTTTGTAATAATATCCTATAATAAACGGTTAGGGTTTGGAAACAGATAAAACAGGGTGTAATTTGTATCAATACCAAGCAAATGTTCCTGAAAATTCTTTAGGAAGTAGTCAAATGATTAACTGTGATTAAAACATAATTATATAAGACATAACACTACATGTGCTTCGAAATGATAAATATTTTTTGTCATAAAAAGATAATTCACTAAAAAGTTTCATCTCTTATTAATTTAAATTTCAATTTTTAATATCGATAAAAAATTTATTTAGTAAAATTCACTCAAAAGCTTTAGAGTTTAATAAAGTAATTTGATCCATCGATCCACAGTTGTTAAAATTGAAAATGAATATGAAACATAGCATTGTACATGTTTTGAAATGATGGATAAAATTTTTCATTAAAAATTAATTTACTAAAAATTTTTATCTCCTATTAACTGAAATTTCAATTTTTAATATTCTTTATAAAACCTTTATTTCAAAAGTTATTTCTTCAAGCTAAAGAAATAAACCATAATTACCAAGATTTTACTTTAGAAGACAATAAATAAAAAAAAAACAAAAAAAATAGAGATAAATAGAACAAATTATGCTCACCAATGTCTTTTCTTAGAAAATAATACATAAAACAACAACAAAAAAAAGCTTGGGATGAAGAGAGCAAATAGAAGAGGTAGATTAATAGTTATAAAATTTGGGGACCAAAATATAATATTGATGTAAATTCAAGCCTAAAATGGAAGCATTAGAAAGTTAAGGACTTTCACTGAAACAACATATGAAATTGAAAGCGTAAAATTGCAATATAGATCCTCAAGAAATTCAACGCCTTCCAAAAAGAGGATCAAATTCTAAAAAAGCAAATCGTATCCGGGAAAAAACAAAAAAAAAATGATGAATGCAAAAAGAAAATAAAAAAACTGATAAGGAGCAAAACGGTAAAGGCACTATTTAAATGAACAGTACCCGAACACAGGTTTTAGTATATAGTATAATACATTGGGGCAAGGGAGAGAGGAAATTATTAGATTACGTGTTGAATCACCAATTCCCCTAGATTCACTCTCATAGAAGAAAAAAGATACTCTAAATTATTGTTAAATTACATCTGAATTTTCAATAATCATCCATTTGGTAGCTAATCAATCATAAAAAAATATCTTGCTATCTATAACAACTGATTAGCGATTGAAATTAGCCATAAGTCAATTATAAAGGTGGAGTGAAAAAATTATTTTAGTGGGCCAAGGTGTTAAATAATGTTATTATCATGTATACAACATCCCAAATTTTTAAGGTATACTTCATGGTATACTGCACAACATACTGTTACTGTTTTAGCAAAAAAATAAATTTTAAAATATTATTTTAAGATGACATAAATTCAATAATTTTTTTTGCACATTTTATATGTATTCTAATTTTTCTCATTATAATTTATCAAATATAAATAAAATATATATGTTAGAAGATATTTTTTAATACAAAATGTTATAAAAAATAATTATTTTTATGTTAACTAGAAAAAATAATTAAAAAAATAAAATTAAATATTTATTTTATGATATGTGTATTAATTATATTTTAATATTTTATATATTTATAAAATTTTAATGTAAAATGACAAAAAAAAAATCTCACACACATCCGTGAAAAATAAAATACCACGGTACGTACCTAATGGTATTTACTGTATACCATGGTTTTTAGATAAAAAAAAGTAAATAAAAAGTGAGCGGTATGCAAAATACTACACAATACCAAGATATATCGTTCGATAAAATGATAAAGCACAAAAACATTTGTACCGCATACTGTTCACCAGCGGACATGATATTTAATTCCATAAATAGAGGTAATTTATACTTTTCAATGAGTGTGATCATCATTTAAAATTTTGTAAGATCATAATGAATATTTTTCATAGGATCATATATCAATTATTTATTTTTTACAAATTTCAGTGGAGCCTCTGGTCAATTACCAATTGGTCACCACTCACCAGTCCATCACAAGTCTGTTACCAGTTGAATAATGACTAGGTTTCATCGGTCAGCACTTAGCCGCTGAAAAGTAAAAGGCAAAATATTTGGCAACGAAATCACCAAATAAAATTTTACATCCGTCTTATAGTGATAAATGTGTGTCATATTAAAAATACGAGAATTGTCACAAAAAAATTGCTATATTAGGGTCACAAATAATTGCTTTTATTCATATATACCTGATAAGCACCACGACATAAAGCTGTATAACAGTCACAATAATTGCTTTATTGTTCATATATTTGCCTTCAAAAGGTTTAGGGACAAAAAAAATAATGCCAATAGTATTTGGAGACAAATAGGAGAATCCGTTAAGGAATTAAATTAGAAGCTATTTTTTTTGTCACTTATACTAATTTAAAGGACAAGTAGATTTGTTTTTCTCATCGATGAATTAACAAATTAATTTGGGCAGATTAAAAGCTTAGAACCATGAGAGTCAATTTAACCTTTTTTTACACCACTCATTTCCAATCCGCAACCCATTAGTATTATGCTTCTGATTTTGTTGAGAATCGAACTTGTAGCCTTCTTTAACTTCATCCATCCTAAATTACATCTGACTACTAGAGCATGAGACCTCACATTGTCAAGTAAAACATTTTTACTTTTACGAAATATTTTTCACTCTTAACAATGCAAGCCAATTAATTAAGCCATCATTTGAACATGCTACAAAAGTTTATAATTTTTCAGAGGGCCTTTCTTTTCAAAACTAATTCCATCTCTATATTTAAGTAATTTTATAAATAGTAGTATAATTTTTAAGCTAACAATTTTTCAACTAAAAAAATGACACTTTTATATATTCACAGTAAATGACTTATTGTTTAACCTTAAAATTCTGCCAAAAAACTAAATATATGGAGTGTTATTTTTTCCTTTTCAAAAAATTTAAATAGAGTATTTTCTAGAAAAAAAAATGGAGTATTAATGACTTTAATTATTTGCATCCAAAAATCTATTGTTCAAGAAACACTTATGCGTGCGATTGGATGCAAAATTTGACACGTACGAGGACAACTATAAAATTTGTTGCTAAATATACTTTTTAGAGCAAATTTTTATTTGATGCTTCTAATATGAGTTAAATATTGATTTTGTAATTTTTATTTTTTAATTTTCTTGAATGAAATATTATTTGCAGTTCAAAAACAATTAAATATTGATTGCTGACTAATGTTTTAGCTTCCAAAAATTTTTTGGTCCACAAACAATCATATGTTTTGGAGGCAATTAATAAATATATAGCAAGACTTTTCTCCGTGAAATACATTGTTCTTACTCTAGTTTTTGTATGCTTGTATCAATTTGTTATTACATATTCTCCCTGTTTCAAAACTATTGCAATATTTTTATATTTAGTAAATTATATCCCCATACTACTATTTAAATTATTAGTTTGATACGTAGTATTTTTTCAACTTTCTCGATTCACTTGTAAAAAAATTAAGGGAAAGATAGAGACAACACATTAATTCTACTTGCTTTCTTAATTAACTCTACGTGAAACCAAATAATTTAACAATTATGCAACGACAAGTAATTTTTTATGAAAGTTAACAAAACCCTCTTGAGATTTAGGTAAACCTACACTTATATCCCTTATATTTCAAATACCCACAATTACCACCCTCAAAAGTTAACATACATATACTTATCTCCTCCAAAGCTAACACTGTTAAATGACTATTTTTTTTTTTAAGGGAAAATGTCTAACTTTGCTATGCTAGCTAGGGGTGAAAATGGGCTGGGCCGGGCCGAGCCCAAGCCCACTAGGCTCGAGCTTAGCCCCTTTCCTGTTCGGTGCTACTCGAGCTCGAGCCAAAAATTTTTAAGTTTAAGCTCGACTCGAGGAGGGCACGAGTTCGGCCTGAAAACTCGTCAAACTCAAATAAATTTTATAATTCTTTGGTACCATAATTGCAATTTAAATGAAAGATGGGGATTAAATGTACACTTTTTTACGTAGATAGCCAGAAAAGGAAAAATGATAGAATCAATCCTAAACTTTTTAATCCTTTGCCGATTTACCATAAATTAGTAAACATAATAAATGAGTCATCGTCTTCTAGGGGTGATTATTCGGTTTGTTCGGTTTAAATCGAACCGAATTAGTCGGTTTATTCAGTTTTTGATTTTGGATGCTAAGAAACCGAATTAGTCTATAAAACTGATTTCAAACTGAATTAACCAAAAAAATGGTAGTTAAATTCTATAAGAGATGAAATGAGATAAAGATATTGTTTTTCTTTTCAAATTCCATTCAATATAGAAGATTCATTGTCCATGGAAAGAAAGAAAATAAAAATCCAAGCTAATTTGGGTTACTTGGTAGCATTATTGTTCATGAAACAAATAAAAAAATTTTGGTATAAAAAATTTCAGATATTTCGGTTACTGAATTAACCGAATTCTAAAACCAAAATCGAACCGAATTACTGAATTAACCAAACTGAATTTCAAAATTATTTCGGTTTTTCGGTTTGAACAAAATACTGATCACCCCTATCGTCTTTATCTGCTATCGAACGCCAACCTCTCATCTAGGTTAGTTCACCATCACTTAATCTCATGCCCATCTTCATCGTCTTTGATCAAATCGAGAAAGGGCAATCACACATACTTGCGTTCGAATCATCATCATCTTCGAATTTGAAAATCAGCAAATCAAATGTAGCAACAGAAGTAATTACCAATAATAGATGAAATCGAGAAAGGGCTAACTGGGTATCTACTATCGGCATAGGGCTTTCATCGTCGTCATTCGAATCACGGACTTGGGTTGTCTCTATTGCGCTACCGCTGGACTTAAGCTTTGAGCGTCGGTGTCGGCGTTGGCTTCAGGTGTCTCGAAGTCGACAACGTTGCCTTGAGTTTTAGGTGTCCATCCAACTACTTCTTGGTGTGAGTCGTGCGACAAGCCAAGGCTACCCTTGGTCGATTTGATTATCTTTGATTGGTGAATGAATAGTGGATTAGGAGCGTGGTCAAGTGCGTGGGAGACAAAAGTCATGAGACTAGTGGTCTCTGGTGTTGGAGACTGGAGCAGACGAACTGACGATGGCCAAAGGGAAAGGAGTCAAGGGACTAAAGAAAGTGGGTTGGGACTGAGTCCTAGCTAAGCCCATAAGGTAAGGGCATAACAAGCCTAGATAAAAAGGCCTAAAAGACAAAACGAAACATAAGGCTTATTGAGCCCATGAGCTTAAGGGTCTGGATACTTCTAGGCTCAAGCTTGGCTTGAAATTAACTCGAGCTCAATTTCGGCTTGAGTTCAAGCTCGAACTTAAAAAAACCAGACTCGAAAAGCCCATACTCGAGCTTAAGCTTAAGCTACCTGGAAAAAGCCCGACCCCTTTCCTTGAAAAATTTTCTCTCAACTTATATATCTAACAAGCTACCCAGGTTCTCTTTATTGTTTGAATCTACCCAGTTCCTGTTTTACATCTAACAATCTACAATGACAACAGGAAAGACAATGCTCTTTATTGTTTTAATCTCTCATGGAAAAGACAACTGATAATAGTAGAGATAGTGTTTTGAGCTTCATCAACAAAACCTACAACACACCAAAAACCAAATCGATAAAAAAACCAACCGACTTTTCATAATCAACATACCCATTAGCAACTAATTCTCAATTCATCAAACCAGTAAGTAAGAGACTACGACCAAGAAGTAGCAGTCAGACTCTCCCACAAACTTCATATTTTGGTCCAAGTTTTGGTTTTCTTCAACCCATACATGCCCATTTCTAGTCCCCTAATCCGTTTCAAGTCCCACCCTTTACTATTAGACCGCTGCTACAATAATTCTAACATCATCACTCCTAAGCAGCCTAAAACGTAGAACCACCACGAGCCCTATGAATTAATGAAAAATCTGGCAAAAAATTGTTTAATTGATCGATTAAATCTGGCAAAATTTGGCCCCAGTAATCGTTGCTCCTAAGCAGCTAATATGGTTACATGAAATTTGGTCAAAAATCTTACAAAAAATGGCAATTAAAGATTTGAAAGCTGTGATTGATGCTGATGGCGAAGTAGCCATGATTTGAAGGAAAGGTGTAGAAGAGACGATGGCAAGGTCGGGGAGTTTAGCCCAATGGGGAAGAGTATGGGTGTGAGCTATAACCTTAAACTTGAACCCGAACCTGACCCTAATTTTTAGGTTTTGGTTGGGTTGACAGTAAAGAAAACAAGGATTTGGGTTGGCTCGACCAAACCAAATTTCAAAAATTTAAATTTTCAGTTTGAGTGGGGTTGATTTGAAAAATATCCGAACTGACCTTATGATACATTATATAAAGGCCCAGCCCACCCTTATAATACATTATATAACTTAAACACCCAGTCGAACCCAAAATCAAAGCCCAAATAATTGACCCAATCCTAATTCCCTAAATCCTAATCTCTTTGTTCTAACTTTAGCCTTCTTCCTATTTCCTAATTCTAATTTGTTCCCCTTCACCTTAATCGACCAGAGATCGTCGGCATTGACCTAGACTTTGTCATCGTTGTTTCATCGGCCTTTATCCTCCATTCGTCTTTTGTCATCCCTCCATTGATTCGGAATCACCTCTTAAATCGCCTCATCCTTACTGCGACTAACGAGCCACCGGTCACTATGGTTGTCTTGCCAACTAAGCTTGAACATACCTGCTGCTCTCGTTGTCCTCTTGGTCAATCACTGTTTTATTGCCGCTCTCTTCCCAATCAATCAGCACCATCGACAAGCCATTTGCCATTCTTCAATAGTTGCTGCCGCTTAACTTTTAAAGAGTTTCTTCATTGCATCGCTGTTCGCTAACACAAAATTGGGTCAACTCGACCCTAGTCCGACCTTAATTGTGTTAGGGTCAATTCGGGTTATTACACAAATAAGGTAGGGTTAGGGCTAATCAAATTAGAGACAAGCTGCAAAAATTGAGTTTTAACTCCAACCCGACCCTATAACTCGAAGATTCAGCCTTAAGGAAGAAAGAAAGAAGTGGAAGTTGGGTTTTAGGTGTGAATTAAGGTTCAGGCATAGGGTAGAATCTGATGATTTTTGGGTCATTGGAGAGAGAGCTTCGAAGGTTTAAGATTGGGGTACATCTAATTGATCTTGGAGGGAAAAAAATTGGGACTAAAGTTTGGATTGGGGAAGGTGGAGAAGTTTATATGATTTAGTTTTTCATTTATGTGTTTCATTTTTCTTAAGTTTGTATAAAATTTTGGTGAATGAAGGCCAGGAGGGCAAAGTTTGGTATTTTTCCTTTTTTGCACTAACGGTTAATAAGTATAGAGGTAACTATAGATATTTTAAATAGGAAAGACATAAGTGTAGAGGTTCGCCTATACCTCAATGGGGGTCTAGGTAATTTTTCCTAATTTTTTTTGTTATTATTGTTGGTGGTATTCGATTGGGGTAAGTATGGTTTTATGTTATGAACATCTATTCGAACTAGTATGAAAATCATAATTTTTGTTTATGAAAATTGTTCCTTGAAAGTTATCAAGATATGCTAAATAACCCACTCTCTATAAGAGCATTATATAAAAGCTCCCATTGTCTTTTTAAATTTCATAAGTTAGGTACTTTTACTTATAACAAATTCAAATAGGTTATCTCTTTCACTAGACGTATTAATTGGTTTCTACTAAGGTGAGCAGCTCTTTCCAGCAAAACACGTGCATTGCCTTGAGGTTGTCAATCACCACTAGAGGGTGTCCAACCCATGATTCCCATATATTGTTCCATTGTTACTTGAATTCAACAGATGAGAAGATTGTGACCAACCACTCATGCCCTAAAATGGGACTACTTAGCTATATTCATTATTTATTACATCCAAGGGTTCCCTTACATTGTCCACTGCCCTTGATTACACTATATATCACCATTGAATAAGGTCAAACGAGACAAAAAGATTGTATTTTTTTTAACGATAATGAAAATTTTATTGAAAGAAATAGAAAACAAACAAGAAATACAAGAGGCAATGAGAATATTGTGGCCCAATTGCAAATGATAAAAAATTCTATCTCTTTTTAAAAGTGAAGAAACTTGTTGGGTGCTAGTGAGTACTTAAAAAAATGGAACAACCTACTTTTTAATGAAATATTCTATAAGTGAGTGAGTGAGTGAGTGAGTTGAGCTGAAAGAAACACATAATATTAATCGTTTCTTGAATATTTCCCACCTTTCGTGCAACTTCACTTCCTCGCATGGGAGCATCAAACGTAGTGTGAGTTACAAGCTTCACATGTTGAGATACTGCATTTTCGGGGAAGTGGACATGGAGACAACAAAACACTACCTGTTTTTATGTAAATGGTAGCATAAAAAATGCTAAAAATGACAATTTTGTCATCAAAGTATAAGACAAAGAGTAATTCTGTCACTAAAGTTTTTTTTAAAGAAATTTGCCACTAATATTTTTGAAATGGACATATTTACTACTGCTGTTAATGACAAGTCAAGACATTAGAGGTAGTTGGTGGGCCTCCGGGTCGAGCTTGGGCTTGGTTTGGGCCTGTGCGTGCATGGGCTTGGGCTGGGTTTTTTATTTTTATTTTTTAATTTTTTTACTTTTTATTTTAAATTTTTAACCTGTTTTTTAATTTTTATAGAATTTTAAAACTATTTATTATTTTTGTTGAAATTATATACTTATTTTTATAACTATTTGAAAAGAAAAAAAAACATCACCACCGGTACAAAATTAATAACAAAACCAAGTGACATTTACAAACAAGTTGGAACGAGTCTTACATGTCAAATGACAAAACGTTTTAAAAAATTGGACTAAAACGAAAACATATGATCTATGCTACACAGCATAATCATATTAAATACATTCTATGAACGAAAGAGGAAAATCTAGGATGTGGAAGCGCCGTCATCATCTTGTATCTCATTTTTGAACTTTTTTGGTCTTGTTTTCTAAGGCAGTAAGGCCCCAGTCACTGTTGTACACGTAGACCTCCACTGCTTTGGGTGTCAACATGATCCATTTATCTGAAATGACTCATTTGTTGGCACTAAAAAAGAACTCTGATGCAACAGTTAAAACCAGAACCGTAAGAACTTCCTTTGAAAGGATAGACAGAATCAGAAATCTGCCATTTTTTCACTTTCCACCACTCGAAAATGTCACCATCACTTGTTTCAAATGAGATGTGGAGGTAATCATTTACTTTTGGTAAGCCAAGTGATGTGGGTCGAGGACACTTGAGTAGCTATTCCACGGGGTTAAATGATGTTGATAATGAGGAGGATGAAGCACGTGCGGTGGAGGAAGATGTTGGTCTTACCTTGTCTATATAGCAGGATGAATGTACAGCTCCCGTATATGCTTATCTATTTTAGCCGTCATGGCTAAACAACTAATATCATTCATATCCAGGAAACTATAAAATCGTTCAAGTAAAGACAATGTCCCGATAATTTTCATGGTCAGGTTAAGTGAAGATGCAAGTAAAAATATGAGGAGGATTTGTGTAAAATAAGAAACTCACTTCTTCTTCATTGCTTTGACATTGTCCTTTAGAAATTGATCCATCTTATATTGATTCAAAACATAAACAATCTTTTACCAAATACATCAAAACTTTGTGAGCAGTGGGATAATAAACACAGGAGAAAAAAAAAATTGCTCCATAAAAATATCGTAATAATTGATAAAGTTTATAATACTTATTCCAAATTTTAGTTGTGAGGAGTTCAGAGTTTGATTTCAAGTTTAGGAACATAGACAACAAGGCTGCATATAGATATACATCCATCAACATCTTATATGTAGAGTTCCAATGGGTGGATAATCAAGTTTAAAACGTTTCCATGAAAATGATTGGTTGTTTTAAATGTAATATTCTTTAAATTCCTGACAAATTTTTGGTTGTGTCTTCAAATATAGTAATGCATCATGAATTGGATGGATTTCTGTCTACAAAACCTCAAGTTTTTTTTTTGCATACACAAGTTTAAAATATGACACATGCATCTAATATGAAAAAAAACATCATTCTAAGGGGGTTTCAATGCAATACAGAGTTCTCCGGCCGCAAAATCGTTATTAGAGGCATCATTAAAACTAATACAGAAAATTTTGTTAGCATAGAAAAAATCACGAAGTACATCTAAGATGTATTGATAGATATTATATCCAGTGTGGTCAAATTCCATGTATTTGAAAGCAATAATTTTTTTTTGAATGACCAAATCTTCATCTATCCAGTTTACAGTAACACAAAAATAATCTCACCCTATAGGAGATGTTCACATGTTACTGGTAAAAGCAATGTAATGATCACTTGTAGAAAAAAGCGCATGCAAATTAGATTTACCTAATTCATACATTCTAAATGCTTCTTTTTAATTCAGTTATCCTAGATATCTTTTTAAAGGTCGGGTTTAAATTAGACCTAATCCAATTTTCTAAATGCATGTCTTTGAATTGCCTAAAAGGTTTTTTTGTTAGCATAATTTAATTAACCATTCCTTCTTTACATTCTTGCTGATTAAATCTAAAGATACCTGAACCACTGGTTGTAAATCTGAGTTGTGTCTGTCCATTGGAACTCCCTTTAGCTCCTGAATGGTGCATCAGATGTTTGCTCCTTATATGTTATTGAAGCATCCTGGTCTTGGAATTCACCTTGTGTGCCAACTTCTTCCTGTAGTACTTGCACTTGGCGAACCGGTTGTCCTTCTCCCAAAGCATATCAAAATGCTCCCAAATGAAAGATTTGAGGTGAGATTTTCCTTCACCTTTCTCGGGAATTTGACTTTGAGATGTCGGTTATTCACCATTCCCTCATTGTGTATCAATGTTTTGAGAGGGGGTCTCTTAGATTTTAACGTCGTTGTCAGGCTATTGCTCGTCAAATTGTAACTCGATATTCATCATATTGATAATGGCTAGCTCAGGCTTGTTTTGGATGTGAATTCCCTTTCAGGCAAACTTTTTTTGACTGAATAACGACCCCGAGCTAGTGCAGGAAGAGGAGCTCTTAGTGGGGCCAAAGCTAGTACTTTTTGTTAAAGCCATGGAGTTGAAGAAAAGTGATGGAAGATTAATGAATGATTAAAGAGAGATTAAGAAGAAATTAGTAGAAGATTAAGAACATTGTTGGAGGATTATAAGACTTGTGGAAAAATGTAGAGAAACTAATAGATGTAGAGAAGAAAGTGTAGAAAGTTATGTGAGGAAGTAAGGGAATGAGGGTGGGTATTTATAGGAGTGACAAAATTTTGGTTGGACAAAAATAGCTTTAGAAACTAGTCATTTTTTAATGTTGGATAAGGGTAAAAAAGGTTTTCGAATTAAATAATTGCCACTTAATTGCCAAAGGTTCTTGGTGTGTAATTTTGCCATTTTTCAAAAACAGGTGATCGTTTGGCACGTTTTTGGAAACAGTAAGCCAGGCCTGGACAGTCCATTCCTAGGCCGAGCCAAGCCTGTTCCGATCTTCTCCCAGTCTTGGGTCGTGTTCCATTTTTTCTACTTCAGGCCAATATTAAGCCCTGTATTTCCCGAGCCCTCCCTATGCCGAGCCTTAACCGTGCTTGAGCCGGGTTTGACCTAGGCCAATTCCGAGTTGGGCTGGTCAACTTGGCCCATTGTTAATCTCTACAAGACATGTTGATAAAGTGATAATGTGACAGTATTTTGTCGACATAGAGCCAATGTGAAGGCACATATGGGAATGGTCAAAAAGAAAAATTAGTGTAATTACTCAAGATGTATTACTTTCCTATTTTCATGTTAATCTTTCATCTACAACACTAAAGTCATATTCTCCAATTTGTCTTCCTCAACCCGTTAGTAATGAAAGGCCAGAGAAGTGCACCGATGAATTCTTCTACTACGATTTTCTTTCAACTTGCTCACATAACTATTGCAGCCTTAGCCTCAACTACAACAACTTAAACCCATGGAATTACTCAACTCCAGGAATGATAATTACCAGGCAATTGTTACTTGCCGGCCATAATTTTCGGGCAATTATTGCTTGTTATGTCTCATGCGCGATCTACCACCATTGGACAACCCCTCACTTAGTTCACCCCTCCTAAATGTCGCGACCATCACTAGTGTCAAAATTTGATGGAAAATATGCCCGTTTAATGACAAATATGCCTGTTTCAAAAACATTGATGACAAATATACCACATATTGGCTGATGTAACCAGTGGAATATCCAACTCACTCACACCCTGAAGGAATTTTCTTTGTGATAACAGAATATTTTCATCGTTAATTGCATAGTAGTAAATATACCTTATTCCAAAACATTGATAGCAAATATGATCATTTCAAAAATATTAGTAGCAAATTTCTTTGCAAAAAATATTTTAGTGGAAAAATTACTTTTTATCATATACTTTAATGGAAAAATTGCCCCATTTTCCTATAAAAAATCATACCATAAAATAGATGCAAAAAATTGATTGATAAATCAGTTGTTAATTGTTTGGTATTTTATTTTTTTGGTAATCGATTGATGACCAAATTATCGATTGTTAGAAACTAGGTTGCCAGTGTTCAGGTGATTGAATTTGATAATTGAGTCGCCAGTCAATCACTAAATACATATTAGGAATTGGTTAGTGACCGTTTGATGAATGAAAGCCTGGTTATTGATGACCCTTTGATGACTGAAAGGCTAGTGATTGAACCAATAAAAATTTTACATTTCTTTTGTAAGTGGCTGTTTTGACACAGCCAGCTGTAACCCAATAAAAATATGCATATATGCAATGGTCCAAATTTTTAGTTTATAAATAATCTCTAACCTGAGAGGTGGAAGAAGAGGGAGGCTAGCAGAAGCCTCAACTCCCTTAAGATTATAAAATATATATAATTTTTATTAGAATTTAAAGATAAATATATTCTAGCATATCTTTAAAATTGGTCAAATTCTTTTATAAGAACTATGGTCTAGAAAAATATTTGTTTTGACCTCTCATTTACAAAAAAAATTTGGGCTCGCCCTTGACTAACCTTAATTTTAAAGTTTGAGTTAAAATCTTTTCCAATTATGATATCTATACAAAACTGTTGTTCTTTGCATTACGGATGCAAAAAATTCTTGAAGTTGAGCAGAAAATAATTTTTACGGTAGTAAATCTGTGTGTCTGTGTGTGTGTGTTTATATTTATATACATGACAAGAGTAGGAAAAGTAGCAACATATGATTAATCCCATGTCAAGGCACTTTTTTTTTTACCGACTTAATGTACAAATGATAAATTACAGCTAGATATAATAATTAAAGTAGATATGATAGATAGAATTAAGGTGGCAGTGAAAATTGGCAGCAGGCAGGAGAAGAAATCAGCGTGATTATGAGATAAATGGCGGAAGAAGTTGCTGTGGAGTTGGAGCCGACGTGGCAGCAATGATGTGGCTGTTGTCGACTTGTCGTGATCCGGAAGGCAATAATATGAAGTGGTTGGACAGGACTGAAACCGAGCGACCCTGACTTGCCGCCGCATGAAGACAGAAGCCTTAGGTAATTAAATTTAATTCGAGTCTGATGTCGCTAACTTACCTAGTTGTAGCTACAATTCCATTCCATGGACGAGTCTGGGCCTTTCATAATTTGTGATAGTTACCGGATGTACTGATTTTGAAGTTTGGAGGAGCTAAATCGAAGATCCTATCAAAGAATGTGTCAGAACTACGGGATATTTATCCGGAGAAAACTTTTCCACAATCAAATTAGTTTCTTAAAAGAGATGGAGCTATAGGTCAGAGTGAGACAGTGAGACAGTGTGACAGTATATCATACATCGGAGGTTTCAATTCGTTTGAAATTTGAACTTTATATTGTATATATCGACATATGAATGTGATCACATATACATAGAGCATATATAATTCTGTCCGCATCTATCTGCGATCCGATCGATACCGGCCGTCGTCTGGCGATGTCCCTTCAATAGTAACGTTACATGGTCGATCATGTCTAGCTCCAAAATAAATACATTTTAGTCATATGCCTTCGTGGCCGGCCAGCTTTCTTATACCAAGTATCATCGATCTCATCATTTCAAACACCTTTTTCATTATTATTTTCAACCCTATCCTTCGATCGATTTATTTAGATAAAGACTTCTGGCCATCCGTCTCTTGATCTCCTCTCCTTTCTTCTTCCTTTCATTTTTAACATTTCTTTCCCTTTTCTATACACTTACTATATTCTCAGCCTCACGATCTGTCGTACCAAATCGGTCATCGCCCTTGGCTCAAATTTCCTCTCCCTAGCGCAGCACCTTGCTCATTAATTACGCACTGCACCATACCAACTTGCATATATATATATATATATATATAGAAACTTAATTACTCTGAATAAAAAAAAAAAGTTTTACAACTTAAACGGGGTATGAATCTTTGGGGAGAGAATATTTACACCTAACAAAGATTCATACCCCCTTCAAGTTGTAAAACTTTTTTTTTATTATTTAGAGTAATTAAGTTTCTATATATATATATATATCTTAAACGCTATAGTTTAAAAATATAATTTTTTAAAAAAAGTTACAATATAAATTAATATAAATATATTTAAATTAAATTTTTAATAAAAATACCCTAAAAGGGAGAGGTATTTTCTGCAATTTTAATCATAGGAAAATTATCTCAAATGTTAGGGTTGACTAGTCAATGGACGTTTATCCTACAATTTTGCTACTTCCTGTAATGCGAAGTTAAAAATCATAAAAAATGTATCAAAATGAATTAGCGGGAAATAGACGCTGGAAATTGTGTGATGATTTTGATGAGGAAAAAAATTAAGGGAACTGAAATTATTGGAAAGTTATATTAAAAGCTCCTTATGATTTTCTTACAAATAGTTTTTCCTACGATTTTATTGTGAATAATTTCGTAACAAAAACTTTCGTTTGAAAATCATAGGAAAAAGCATTCTACGATTTCTCTTAATTTTCACTTTTGTTACTATTATTCTACAATTTTCCTACATATTTCTTTCAACTGTTACTCTTTTTGCTCTTTTGCTTCAGCTGCTACTTTTGCTACTTTTGCACATTCCCGGTATTCATTTTTTTGTATACAGTGCCGTTGAAGAATCTTTCATATTGAGGTTAATGATTTATATATTAAAATTTTTTTAATATATATATTGTTTTTATTTGAATACTATATTTGTAAGAAACCATGTAGTTGTCACGTAAACATTTATTCATTGAACCTTTGATTCTTCGTCCGTGATTGTGTTAATACATAACAAACATAATATTTTACTAAATTAAAGTATTAATTTAATCTTTTAATTTCCCACTAATGTACTAATTTAATCTTTTAATGTCCCACTAATTCCGTACTAATTTATTAAAAATTGTAGGAAAATCTTCTTAAATATTTGTGAGAATTTTTAGATGATTATAAAAAATTGACTCAAAATCATCTGAAATAGCTTTGTGTAGTGTTAGGAAAATTGTCGGAAAATTGTAGGAACAGGAGTGGGAAAATAAAAAATTGAAATTAGGGAGGGAATTTTGGGGCGGGAAGGTCGTAGGTTAGGGTAGGAAAGGGAAATTAATTGAAAATTGGGAGGGCGGATTGCGAAAAGTATTTCCTATGATTTTGAGACGCTAATTAACCCTAACTTGACTCAAAGTCATCTGAAAATACTCCTCAGAAGTCGTAGGAAATGCTGTAATTGAATCATCACCATCTGCCTATAAATATCCATGTCCTGCCCCTCTTCACTTCATCCCCAAATCTCCTTTTCCTCTCCTCCTCAACCTCTATGCATCTCCTTTCCTCCAGTTATGCCTCTTTCTGTTCATTTAATTTAATTACTTGTACACATATATACACATAGAATTATAATAATGTAGGTATTAGTTAAAAGTTGTTCGTTGGCATTAATTACATGTTTTTAGTTCTATTTAATTAGATGTTGATAATTGGTAATAATTATGTGTTGCTTAATTTGTTTTGTTTTTTCCTAAAATTAATTACATGTGAGTTTATTTCCTTAATTAGGAATAAAATTAAATGAATATGTTTTAATAAGATGATGTTAGGAATTAAATTATTCTCTTAGTGGTAATTAAATAAATATATCAATATATAAAATTATTCTCTTAGTAATTAAATTATATATTTACAATCATATATCAATATATATAAAATTAAAAAAAATTATCACCAATCACAAAAAAATCGTAGGAAATGTGGGCGTTACAAAATTGTAGGAAATATGGTTGTCACAAAATCATAGGAAGAGAATCGTGTGAAAATCATCAAATAAGAAAGCATAAGAAAATTATAGGAACAAGGAGTCCATAGTAGCTATTAGCTTTGCCATCAGAAAATAGTAAGAAATGCAAGCATCGAAAAATCGTCGTAAGGTTCAATGATTATCCAATAATTATTATTTCTGACATTGTTAATTCTTACTATTTTGTGCGACAATTTTTTTTTTTTGCAGGAAATAATTATTTCTGTAGATTTATATATAGTCTGAAAAACCCTGCCGTCTTGCAGTGAGATAAAAAAAATACAAGTTTTGTGAAATGAAGGAATAATTTTTTTTTCAATGAAAAAGTGTGCCAATGAGCAAGACGCTTTGAACTACTCAAATGAGTTTACGCCTAGATATGATCACCTAGTGTTTTCTTGCTATTTGTTACGGTTGCTACTCTTCCGGCCTTCAGTCAAAACGAAGTAGGCAAAGATTTGAACAAGTTATATACAAGGGGCAACACATTTCGAGCTAATTCGTTTCAGTTTACATTAAAATAATTTAAAATAATTATTTTTATTTTTATATATTTTTTACCTAAAATTAATTTTATTTAAAATTTAATATTATGTAGGTTTAATAATGTATTAAAAATGTAATTTTTATAATTTTATTAAATTTTTAAAAAAAATTTCTTTTTCAATGCTTGAAACAATAGAAATTTCATAAAAATTTACTACAATTATGAGAATTTACTTTCAAATATATTATTATACCTACATAATATTAACTTTTAGATGAATTTAATTTCATATAAAATAAATATAGAAATAAAAATAAATTATTTTAGATTAAATTAAATTAAATTAAATTAAACTGACTTCGTACAATGTACATGATCCCTATTCAACATCATTGATAGTCATTGCTCCTTCACAATAACTGGCCCGGGGTTTTTTGTTTTACTATTTTTTATTAAAAAAAAAAAACAAGATCCTGCGTCATCCATAGCCAGTCCACCACAACAACGCAACTCGGTGAACGAGTTAAAATAGAAAAAAAAAAAAAAAAAAAAAAGGTGTGAGGTTATTTTAGCCACCACAAGTAACAAACTTATTAGCCATCGATCCATCCACCGATCAATTCATTGGTACGGTCCACTGGGTCTCGGGAATTTTCATGAATTATTGAGAGGCCTGCACCATACAAGACCAAACAGTCAGATATCGCAAAAGAAAAAAAAATCCTTAAATAATTTGGTATCATGTGTAAGATTAATTAACTTTCCAACCGATCCAACTTCTTTTGTTTTTTTTTTAAACATGCATGTACCATTGTACGTTAACAATTTATTAATATCTCCAAATATTTTTTGGAGATATTTTTTTTTTGAACGACATAAAGAATGAATTTATTACTAAAAGAGGGAGAGAAAGAAGACACACTAGCAAGGAGCTAGCCCTATAACCCGCACAGGAACTCCCCCCACCCCCTTACAACAAAGCTTACAACGGCTTAGACAAGAACCCAACCCCTCCCTTTTACAACCAATTCTGAATCGCCAATTTTGGATTAGAAAACCATTCAAACCAACTACAGTTGAGCTTTGGGCACCTGTTCCTAATCCATAAGTAAGAAAGACTTTGAACTTGGAACAGCACCTGTCCGAATGGTTTTCTACTATCTGCGAAGACTAAACTATTTCTTTTATTCCAAATAGACCAAACCACGATGAAAGTTATAGCCTCCCAAACCTTTTGATGAGCCGTATTAAAGCAGCCCAGATGTTGACTGGCCAGAGCTTGAATCAAATTTCCTGCTGGCACCGCATGAATATGCCACCAAGAAAATACTGCATGCCAAACACCCCTTGCATGAGAGCAGTTCACAAACAAGTGGTCCAACGATTCCTCTTCCTGTTTGCAAAATGGGCAAAGGGTATCTTGAACTGAGAAGCCTCGTATCGCCATGTTAACCTTTGACGGGAGCCTATACTGCAGAGCCCTCCAGATGCAGACGTTGACTTTTCGAGGGGCCCACGAATTCCATCTTGCCGCTTGGCCCCCGGGTGTTGTCGGTAAAAGAGCTTCATCCACCAAACTGGACAGCACCTTAACCGAGAACGTCCCAGAGGAGTGCAGATGCCACCTCCACCTGTCAGAGGATCCTGCATTCAAGTTTAATAAGCCCAGTAATTTCGACAACTCCACAAACTCACCTAACTCCCTCCCTCTTAGATCCCTCCTCCACCCCCAAACCCACTCATTGTCCCTCCTCCTTTCATTTATCAAACAACACTTTGACACCTCCAACTCAAACAACCTAGGGAACTTATGCTTCAGGACACCATTTCCCAGCCAAAGGTCCTCCCAAAATCTTACCTTATCCCCTACTCCTACAACCCACCTAAAAGATTTTAAAAAGTCCACCCCAACCTCCTCCAACTCCTTACCTATTTTTAAGATGCTCCCCCAAACTCCAGAAAACCTTTTCTCCCTTGACACCCTATCTACCCCACCATTTTCTCCAAAAATGCCCTTAATAACCTTGACCCAGAACGCGTCCTCCTCTGTCCTAAACCGCCACCACCACTTCCCGAGCAAGGCCAAATTTTTTGCCCTTAGACTACCCACACTCAAACCCCCTGCCTCCTTTTTACCTAGCACCTTACTCCACTCTACCCAAATTTTTTGGAGATATTGTTGCCATGTCGGTCGGATTGGGCTATAATGTATATACAGTGGCCCAAATTTTGGAAGGTTCCGGTGATAATAAATAAGATACCAAAGTGCAGGAAGAAAAAGAAAAACAATACTACAAAAAAGAGAAGATAATAAGATTCTAAATGAAGATGATAGCGTCCACTTAATATTGGTGATTATCACTAATTAAGGTGATCTCTAATTCTCAATCAGGTAGCGCAGCGGGCCAAATTGCACTGTTAATTAACGACGGAATTAAATAATTAAACTAGCGCCAATATATAACATAAATTGGCGCGGCATCAAGAGTCGCCCGTTGCGTTAGAGCCACGAATCTTTTTTGTGCGGGAAAGACAAGTAACAAGTAACAACACCCTCATTGCTCTCCACCTAGCATTCCCATACAAAAAATCCCAACCGTACGTACATCTCATATATGTATAGACAGAGAGAGAGAGAGAGAGAGAGAGAGAGAGAGAGAAAGAAAGAGACAGACAACATGAATTATTACGATCGATTTAACTTGTCTCTGGGCATGCATGTGTCGGATCAGCTTGGGAAATAACAAAAAAAAATTATTTTTCAATGAAGCAATATTCACAATTAAGTGTAACCACTTTTCTTTCTAGCTAGTATGCGTAGCAATAATAAAGATGAATCAAATTATGTTTTTTTTTTTTTACTTTTATATTAAATTTATTTATTGAGAAGAAAATAAAGTGTGGTTCGTAGAGATGTGTGCATAAGTTATAACCGAAAAAAGGAGAAGGCAAAACTTGAAGAGGAAAAAAGGGGAGGGGGATTTTCGTGTAGGAGACGAAAGCGTGATGCATGCACAGCGCGCACAAGAGAACAAAAGCAAGAAAAACTACAACACAGACATGAAACAGAACAGAATAGAGCAGGTAGCTAGTTAGGGCTGACGCGGCCCTTCGTTTTTGTTGTTTTGAGCGAGAATGGGAAACGGCCCATAATTCCTTGTCTCCAGATTTTACGTGAGTTTTTAGGCTTTTTTTATAAACGGGACAGCCTTGAGCTCTGCTCCATTCCATTCCTGTAACACGTAAAAAATATTCTACCCTTGCCCTTGTCCTGTTGTCCAGTCCTTGTAGCCCCTTTGTTTCCCCCGGTTTACCTCCGCCGCGCGTGCACTTTCCACCCTTACTAGTTACTAAGCCATACTCAGTTTAAGTTTGATTTCAAATGACTGGGAAACTTGTCATATATATATATATATATATATCTGACGGCATGTGACAAAAGCAGACAAATTTTAACCCTGGCCCCCTTTCATATGCGAACTACATGTATAGGGGTTGGGAATTGGGATATATTTATACTGGCCCGGCACAGATCGATTATTACCCAAGTATTGTCCAATTAATTATTCATGTATTTGAAGAAAGAAATCATAAAACAGTATATACTAATCGTTGAAGAAATCACTTTTCAAACCAAACGTAATAACTGGTTACATGATATTCTTTGGCAATTAAGCAGAGCGGACATTCATACATGCATGTATGTTAACAAACATATCTATCCTTACACACACATATATATACGAAGGTGTCAAAATGTTGGATGAGCTTTTTACTATTAAGTCATATACTATTTTTCTCTTTTGATGAGACCCAAATTTGTCATTCTCTATTAGTTAAATTTTGAAATACTAAAATTATGAAAAGGTAATAAAAAAAGAAAAAAACAAAATAAAGCGATGGTGAAGTCTTAGGCTTTAATTTACATTAGGAAAACAATAATAGTATTTCAGAAGGAAAGATAAAGGGAAAAAACGGTGATTTCTTCCGTGTTTGCTATTAAGTCTTTTCTATGGAAATGAAAAATGCAATTAAATTTAAATTTTCATAACAAACACATCCTTCATATATGACTATATATCAGACATGCCCAGAAACGTAAGTTTTTTTTAATTTATTTACTTTTTAAACTTGAAATATATTTATCAAAGCTTAAAAGTGCAACCTAATATCTATATATAATAAAAGGAAAACTTACAAATACCCCCTAGGTTTGCTCTAACCTACAGTTTGCCACCTCCATTTTTAAAAACTAACACTTTGCCCTCCATTTTTTTTACACTGTCCGATAATAACTTTTAAAACTATATTTAAACTATACAATAGTCATTTTCTAGTAATTTCAATATCTTTAATATTATAGTTGATAGACATTTTAAATTATTATTTTTTTCTTTCTATAAATACATTTTTTGATATGTAAATGCATTATAAGTATTTTTTAAAGATTGGTTAGCTATATGAAAAAAAATAAAAAATCTTGAAATTTTTGGAACATGATTATTAAATAGTTTAAATTAGGATTTTAGAAGTTGTTGTTAGACACTATAAAAGAAACAGAGGGCAAAGTATAGGTTTTGCTAAAATAGAGAAAGACAAAATGTAGGTTAGATCAAATCACAGGAGATTTCTATAAATTTTCTTATAATAAAAAGTGTAAAGACATATAAATTGACTTAACCTTAAATTATAATTTTTCTAATCTTTTATCAAGACCAAAACTTGAGACTATATATATATATAGTTCAAGTCAAACTTTAGTAAAAAAAAAAGTAAAATGGTCAATTAATACAAAATGGAGTGAATAGATTTTAAAGTACTAAAATTATTAAAAATAAAATAAAAATAAAATAAAGCGATAGCAAGCTCTTAAGCTTTATGCTAGAAAAATTAGATTGGTATTTGAAAAAAAAAAGTGATTATTTTCTATGTATGCTATTAATCTTTTTTTATAGCAAAAACTGAATCCCCGGATGATGATAAAATTTGGCCTCCCAACATAAGCAGTTACAATATTATAGGTTAAGTCTTTTTATAGCAAAAAAAAAAAAAAAAAACAGAAAATACCACTAGATTTAAAATTTGTAACAAACATATCCTTCATTTATATGACTATCAAACATGCCCACAAATATAAGGTTTCGTCAATTTATTTACTAGTTAAACTTGAAATACTTTTATCAAAACTTAAAAGTGCAATTTAAAATATTTGAATCATGGTGTGTGTGTTCAATTTTCTACTAAATTCTTAAGTTTTATTTCATTTATAAAAATAAAATTTCTAGTATTGCATTTAAAACATTTCCCTTAGTTTTTCTAATCTCAAGTTTGCCCCTATAGTAATTATATAATTCAAGTATGGTTTGAGAAATTAGTAGGGAAAAAAAATCGTTCTAGCAATTGTAAGGAAAAAAATTTCCTTTATTTCATGAATCAAAATTTTAATGCATTTATAATATTCAAAATAAAAAAGTGCTAAAAATGCCAAATGTTGATCAACTTTTTTAACCTTAACTTGTAAGCTATTTTGATTTTTAATGAGAGCAAAGTTTGTCATTGTCTATTTAAGCAGATATTTATCATATTAGAGTGTAGAAATATAATAAGGAAAAAGTTCTAAGTCAGGAATAATTAAGAATTAATTAAGAAAAAATATAAAAAAAAAAATATAAGACTTTACTTCAATCTTTGAAATAATCACATCGGGTTGACCATAAAATTTAGTGTAAATCTAAGTTTTGAAACCTTGGAGGTGAGTGTGATTTTGACTAAAATGTAGGAGTAAGGTAATTAAGATTTTTTAGTAATGTATAGTTCCTGATAGTTAGATGTCATTCTTATAAAAAACACAACTTTTACTTATCAATTCTATATTTTGACTCACAGCTTGTACGTATTTGTATTGTACTTATTAAAGGAAATTTGTTTTTACTTAAAGTTTCTTATTGAATGTCTCACTTGTGAATTTAGCTTATATCTCTTAAAGATGTCAAAATTATGACAGCATAAATCTATTTAATTTCCCGGCCAACCAAATAAGAGATCTTCATTTAAACTGTTAGCTTTAGATTCTAAAGTATAGAACTTAGGATAAAATTTATACTAACTTAACCTTTAATAAAGTTTCTAAATACATATGATATAAATAATTCCATTAAATTAAGCATTTTTCTTAATAGATTGCATAATATTAATATTGAATTTAACACTAAAAAAGTTAATTTTAAAAGCATTGACAAAATATTTAGAGTAATAGGAAGTAATTTTTATAAATACTCTACCAACACAAATAATAAAGATTCTATCAGATTTTGTGACTTGTATTGCATGTAGCATATTCTTCATTTTATTATTATTATTAAATAGAAATCTCACGCAATGTGCAATCTTTTAAAATAAATTGTCCTTGGTGGAATTCGATCCATAATTAGAATCATGGGTACTTTTAACTCTTATCAAACTTGATAGCGTGAAATTAAAAGGAAAAGGTGGGCACGTAGAGGAATTGGGAGGGGAGGGACACGCGAGGGAAGAGGCACGTGGGAGAAAATGAAAGAAAAAGGGGGCGGGCACGAGAAGGAGGCAGGGTTAAAATGATGCTGTGCAAGGGGTTACCTACCAGGGCACCATTTGTCATCCAATTAGAATGACTGCTACTCCACGCACACTCTCTCCCTCTCCCCTCTGCATGCCCCCTCTCCTTATATAAACCCCTCTTAGCTACCCACCCTCCTTCCAATTCATTAGCTAGCTACACTGCAACTAACATATATATATATATTGGAAACAGCGAAAGAAAGAGAGAGAGAGCCCTGCTGCCCCCCCCCCCCCCCCCCCCCCAACCTGCTAGCTCGCTAATCCTAGCCTAATTTTATATATGCTAGTGTTCTTCTTGTTCTGCTTAATTAATTTTTCATCCAGATCATGATGATGATCACCATATCTATGACTCCAAAGGAGCACACCCATCACCATCTTCATGATGAATTAATCCACTATTTTTGCATGAGTGTATATATATATATATCTTAAATCTACACTCTTCTTTTCATGTAATTAAACGTGCAACGTACGTTACCTGCAGTTACCGAGTTAATTATACTACCAGCTTGTTCTTCGAATGCTAGCTAGCTAGCTCTCCTATATATTTATCTTATTCCTTTCAACCTATAAAATGTCTTACAAGAAATTTTCATCCCCCGAGCAATTAAGTTATTAATTACGCAAGAAAAACATTTATTATACATGTATCATTTTTTTTTTCCAAAATGAAAAAAAAATGTTTTATGTATATAAGTCTATTAATTCGAGTTAATCCAAACATATCTATATAAGCAGCTATAGATTGATTTCTTTGGCATAAGTACTAACCATGCAATAATGATTTGGAAAATGATGGCAGGCAACATCATCTCAGTCCTGGTGTACCTCGCCCCAGTGTAAGTAATAACTATCCCTCATGCGCCTATTCCCTCTTCTTCACGTAATATTAGTGTACAGTTGTTTACTAGCTACCAGCTCTGCTATATAATTTAATTTCTTTACGGAATTCATTCTTCATTTATTGCTGCAATTCAATTCGATCTCTCAGTTTTATAGTATATACTAGACAAGCTTTTTTTTTAAAAAAAAAAGAAAAAGAAAAGAAAAAGAAAAAGAAAAAGAAAAAAGGAATTGTTTTGGTGACATAATAATTAGAATTTCAATATATCAGGCCAACATTTTATCGAATTTACAAAAAGAAGTCGACGGAGAGCTTCCAATCGCTGCCTTACCAAGTGGCTCTGTTTAGTTCCATGTTGTGGCTCTACTACGCCTTGCTCAAGAAAGACGCCCTTCTCCTCATCACCATCAACTCCTTCGGCTGCGTCATTGAGACCATTTACATCTCTCTTTTCTTCTCTTACGCTTCAAAACCCAGCAGAGTAAGTACACACACACACACACACATATACCCCTTAATTAATTCAAATCAAGCCAGTGTTTATATAACCAGTAATAATTAGCTAGCTAGCTAGCCAGCAACTGTTTAATTAATTTCTTAATATATTTTTGCATGCTGCAATTAGGTTTCGGCCTTGAAGCTTTTTGCGGCGATGAACATGGGGTTGTTCTCTTCGATTCTGATCATCACTCACTTTCTGGTAAAGGATTCTGAGAAACGAATAACGGTTCTTGGTTGGATCTGTGTCACCATCTCCGTTAGCGTTTTCGCTGCACCCTTAAACATTGTGGTGGGTTGGACACTAAAATTAATATGTACAATTAATTTCAATAATTTGTTTAGTACTCATATATATAAACTAATAAATCTAGTGTGCGTGGTGGATATATATATATTCTTTGTAACTAATGGACGGAGGTGGGTGCAGGCAAGAGTTGTGAGGACCAAGAGTGTGGAATTCATGCCCTTTAACTTGTCATTCTTCCTCACAATAAGTGCAGTCATGTGGTTCTCCTACGGGATGTTCATGAAGGATCTATGTGTGGCTGTAAGCACCTCCCTCCCTCCCTCCCTCCAATATTAACAGTTTGGATTAATTAATTAATTAAAGACTCAACTATATATATAACTAATTATTGGGATTAATGAAATACACAAAGATTTGCAAAAGCAACTCTAAAGAGAAGAGATTTGAGACGAAATGATTTTGTCTAATTTTGGGGATTCACTATATATATGCAGCTGCCTAACGTGCTGGGCTTCATCTTGGGGATGCTTCAGATGCTACTGTACGCGCTGTACAGAAACGCGGGAAAAGGGTTGGAGTTGGAGGAGAAGAAGTCGGCGACGCAGGAGAATCTGAAAAGCGTCGTCGTATTGAGCGCCTTGGGGGCCTCCGAAGTCTATCCCGTTCCTATAGACGTGAAGGGCGAAGAGGCGAAAGGAGGACAAAAGCAATTGCAAGAAGAAAAAGTAGTGGCAGTGGAGAGTGATGAGAAACGTGAGCAAGTTTCTGCTGAATCGTTATGTGCTGTCTGATTTCATCTCCCCCTTACCGACACCTACCATGCCAACAACGCCCCCCTCTCTCTCTCTCTCTGTGTATGTCCAACTCCGGACTTTCCTCTGTACGTACTTGCTCCAGTCTTTTTTTTTTTTTCGGGTGATAATTTGCTGTTTAAGTTGTAACTGGGGCCAACAAAGTACATTCATTTTCTGAAAGCTCCTGCTACTTCTTGTTAAACGACATTTACTTTTCTGGTTTGGCTCCTGCGCTTTTCTATCGTTCCGACCACTTACTGTCTTACAATGAAACGCGTTAATTCTTCCCGCTCTTTTGACTTTATCTCGGAATTTTTGCATGAATAATGCTACAGGTATTCAAAGTTTGTACTAAAAACTCGATCGTACAAATTTGTGTGACACAGTTCGATAAATAGTTAAACAAAATAAGCAGGACCTATTATTTTTTCTCCATCCAATTAATTATTCCTACCACATAAACTCGTGTACAAACAAACTTTTAGTATTGTTGGATTTGTTCCAAAGAAATCTTTAATTTTGATGATGACAAGTGATTTGTGTTAATATTTTTAATCTCACTTTTTTTGTTAAAATAAGGTTAATTGAACTTATGCTTAATTTCCAAGTATGTCAAGTGATTATCTCAAAAAAATATGTTTTAATAATATTGAGGAAAAATTACTTTTGAAAAGAAACTAGTTTGAATCAAGTTTGATTTTCAAATGACAAGTGTTTTGAGTTGTTTTAAGTTTAATCCATTAAAGTCACAGTTTAACAGGTATTTCTTTTACCCAAGTTTAACTTGCTCCCAAGGTTATACTTTAACACGTTAAACTGGTTTAATCCAAAATTTAAGTTTCCTGTGACTTTTCAAAGAACATCAGTTAACGCGTTAAAAGTTGGTCTTAACCTGTTAAAGTCGAAGTCTGAAGGCTCCCTTTCAAAAAGCTTCAGTTGATGCGTTAAAACTCGGTTTTAATTTGTTAAGTTGAAGTCTGAAGGCTTGCGTTCAAATGCTTCAAGTGGCGCGTTTTCAGCTAAGATTTCAAATGGAACTCGGACGAATCAGGAGACGCCACCTATATAGCTCTGCCGCGCATTAAATGCGTTGTCTCCTGCTGCTTTTGACTGTTGAAGCGAGAAGTCGAGTTTAACCCGTTAAACTCAGGACTTAACGCGAAATCTGGGAATGCTGCATTTTTGCGTAAAAACAGAGCAACGGCTCTCCAGATTTTAAGGAAACTTTTCAGGCACTTCCAGCAGGGCTTCAACAGTCTAATAGCTTCCTAAAGAGTATATTTACACTAAGAAACATGTTGTAAACTTAACTTGGCAACTAGAAGAAAAAATCCTCCATCAAAGAGCTTAAATTAGAAAAATTGCCAAGAACTTGTGCTTGTGCTTTCATTGGCTTATCTAGCATTGGTTGCTTAGTTCTTACCTTGTAACCACGAATTGTTGAGCTTGTCTTGAGTGGTTGAGTGATTTCCTTGTAAGGGAAAGAGGGTTAGAAGGGTTTCTAGTTAGCCTTTTGGCAAAACTAGTGAGAGGTAAAGGTAGAAGGATCTACCAAAGTGTTGTATGCCTTTGAAGGCTATTGTGTATCATTGTGTTTTATAGTAGATAAGAAAACTCTCAAGTGGTGAGCTTGAGGAGAGGAGTAGGCTCTCAAGAGGAGAGTTTGAACCTCTATAAAAATTCTCTTGTCCAAGTTTCTTCTTCTCTCTACATACTTGAGCTTTGGTGGGTGTTTTATGCAACTTGTTTTGGTTGAACTTGTTTGTTTTCAAAACTACTTCAAAGATAGCTTTCAAAGCAAATTCTAGGTGGATTGTGGTAGTCATTTTTTGAGTAAAATAGAGTTAATCATTGTTCCTCAAATTGAATTTGAGTTTGGGGTTTCAAGAATTCATTTGTGCTTTATTTTTGGAACCCAACCAATTCACCCGCCTCTTGGTTGCACTTGGGCCAACAATTGGTATCAGAGCTAGTGGTTGTGTTTTGATAAAATCCTACGATTTTCAAGCCTAAAGATCCATGGCAACCACTAGTATGCATCTTGAGGGGCAAAATCCTTCTAGGCCACCTTTGTTTGACTCCACAAACTTTAATTGGTGGAAAACTAGAATGGAAATTCATATCCAAGCTATTGATCATGCTCTTTGGAGGATCATCAAGGATGGTCCTAGGATACCTATAAAAATGGTTGATGGAAACCAAGTGCCAAAAGATCGAACGGAATATGAACCGGAGGATGATCACATGTGCACTATGAATGCAAGGGCAATGAATATAATATATTGTGCACTAACCCCCGATGTGTTCAATTTGGTTTCTTCTTGTGGAAATGCTAGGGATATATGGAAAAAGCTATTGGTGACTTATGAAGGTACCACACAAGTGAAGGACACCAAGATGCACATGCTTGTGAGGGCATATGAGTTGTTTACCATGGAGCCAAATGAGAGCATTCAAGAAATGTTTAGAAGGTTCAATGAGATCCTCACACCACTCAAATTACTTGGGAAGGAGTACACAAATGAGGAGTTGGTGAGGAAGATCTTGTGGAGCTTACCTCAATCATGGAAGAGTATAGTTGAAGCCATTAATAAAAGAGGAAGCATTAAAACAATGCGTGTGGATGAGCTCTTTGGAAAGCTATTGACCTATGAGATGAAGGAACAAGTTGAGGAAAGATACATCAAGAAGAACAAGTCAATGGCTTTGAAAACTCAAGAAGACCACACATCATCAAGTGAAGATGGAGAAATTGATGCGGCCCTCTTGGCAAGAAAATTTAGTAAGATGTTCAAGAAGTCAAGAAGCAAAAACTTCAAAAAGGAAAAGTATGAAAAGAATAAAGGAGAGCACTCTAAAAGGAGGGATGAAGTCATTTGCTACAATTGCAAGGAACCCGGACATCTTCAATTCGATTATCCATTGAAGAATAAGAATAAACCAAACAAGTACAAGAAATTCTCCAAGAAAAAAAGTGGAAAAGCTATGGCGGCTTGGAGTGCAAGTGACTCATCTTCAAGTGAAGGTTCATCTTCATCCAATAGCTCAAGTGATCAAGCAAATCTTTGCTTGTTGATAGATGACGATGTAGCTTCCTTATCAAGCCAAAGTCACTCCAACCTATGTCTCATGGCAAAAGAGGAAGATGAGGTAAACAACTATTCAAGTGATTCATCTAGCTCATACATATCTATAGGTAGTGAGTATTTAGAGTTGCAAAATGCTTTTAATGCTCTTTACAAGGACTCTCAAAAGCTTGCTAAACATGTAGGTGAATTAAAAACTTTGAGTGCATCCTTGACCAAAGAAAGAGATGAGCTAAAAAAGGAGAACTTTGATCTCACACAATCTTTATCTAGATTTGTCAAAGGAAAAGAAAAATTAGACTTATTACTTGGAGCACAAAAAGGTGTTTATGATAGGGCCGGAATAGGCTACAATCCTTTAGTTAAAGAAAATAAGTTTGGGAATAGATTTATTGGTGCATCATCTACTATGTATAGCTCATTCACAACTTGTCATGCTTGTGGTAGAAAGGGTCATTATGCATATGATTGCATAACTAGGAAACCAAATGCACAAATTGGCTATAAGATGATTTGGGTTCCCAAGGGAACCAAGGTTGTGGCTAACATTGAAGGACCCAAGAAAATTTGGGTACCAAAATCCAACAAGTGATTGTTTGTTTGTAGGGGGCAAGAAAAGAGACTTGGTACTTGGATAGTGGATGCTCAAGACATATGACCGGTGAAAAGTCTCATTTTATAAGCCTCAAGCAAAAAGAAGGAGGAACCGTCTCGTTTGGAGATAATAGCAAAGATACCATCATTGGTATAGGTAGAATTGGTAAGGAAAACTCCTCCTCAATTGACAATGTGTTGCTTGTTGATGGATTGAAGCATAACTTGCTTAGTATTAGTCAATTGTGTGATAAAGGTTATAGAGTTATATTTGAAGCTCTTGTATGCCAACTGATTGATATTGTTTCCAATCAAATTAAAATTCAGTGGTAGAAGACAAGGAAACATTTATGTGGTTGATTTGAATGACTTGTCTTCTTTTAATGCGAAATGTTTAATGGCCACAAACAAAGATGATAGTTGGTTATGGCATAGAAGACTTGGTCATGTTAGTATGCACATAATTTCAAAGCTAGTAAAAAGTGATTTGGTTAGAGGTTTACCTAACATGAAGCTTGAAAAAGACAAAGTATGTGATGCTTGCATAAAGGGAAAACAAACTAAGGTTTCTTTTAAATCAAAAAATTGTATTTCAACTTCTAAGCTTCTTCAACTTCTTCATATGGATTTGTTTGGACCCATTAGAACTAGGTGTTTTGGTGGAAAGCAATATTGTTTTGTAATTGTGGATGACTATTCTAGATTTACTTGGGTATTCTTTCTTGCTCATAAAAGTGACACTTGTGATGTATTCATTACATTTGCTCATAAGGTTCAAAAGGAAAAAGGTTCATGCATTAGCTCAATTCGTAGTGATTGTGGTAAAGAGTTCATTAATCATGACATGATTTCATTTTGTGAATCTAGTGGCATTTCTCATAACTTTTCGGCTCCTAGAACTTCTTAACAAAATGGTGTTGTGGAAAGAAAGAATAGAACTCTTGAGGAAATGGCTAGAACTATGTTGTGTGAAAGTAGTCTACCAAAGTATTTTTGGGCCGAAGCAACAAATACCGCATGTTACATTCTTAATAGAGCTTTGGTTAGACCCATTCTCAATAAAACTCCATATGAGCTTTGGAAAGGTAAAAAACCAAACATTTCATATTTTTATGCATTTGGGTGCAAGTGTTCTGTCTTGAACAATGGAAAAGATAATCTTGGAAAGTTTGATGCAAAGAGTGATGAAGCTATATTTGTTGGGTACTCTAGTAAAAGCAAAGCATTTAGAGTCTTTAATAAAAGAACCCTTGTGATTGAAGAATCCAAGACTAACAATGCTACTAGAAAAGGGTGTTGTAGTGATGATAATATTATAGATGAAGCTCATCAAAAGGAAATCAATCACAATGAAAAGGAAGTCTTTCATGTTCCACCAAAAGATGACAACTTTGAAGGAGATGAGCCTAATGATGCACTAGAGCATACACAAAGTCAAGAGCCTTTGCATGATAATCAAGATCAATCTAAGGAACAATCCCTACAACAAGAAGAGCACTCTCATCAAGGATTACCTAGTGAATGGAAGTTCAAGCACAAATCTAGTCATCCAAGAGACCTCATAATAGGTGATGCTTCAAGAGGTATTGTGACTAGATCTTTTTTGAAAAACTTATGTAGTTACTATGCCTTCTTGTCTCAAATAGAACCTAAAACCATTGATGAAGCCATTAGAGATGAAAATTGGATTTTTGCTATACAAGAGGAACTAAACCAATTTCATAGAAATGAGGTTTGGGAGCTAGTGCCTAAGCCAAAAAATCATTCCATTATAGGGACGAAATGGGTTTTTAGAAACAAGCTTGATGAAAATGGTGTTGTCACTAGAAATAAGGCAAGGTTAGTTGCAAAGGGTTATAGTCAAGAAGAGGGTATTGATTTTGAAGAAACCTTTGCACCCGTTGCAAGGTTAGAAGCTATAAGATTGCTTTGTGCCTTTGCTTGTTATATGGAGATTAAGCTATTTCAAATGGATGTGAAAAGTGCTTTTTTAAATGGATTTATCAAAGAAGAAGTTTATGTTTCACAACCCCCCGGTTTTGAAGATCCAAATTTTTCAAACCATGTTTTTAAATTGAAAAAAGCTTTGTATGGGTTAAAGCAAGCTCCTAGAGCTTGGTATGATAGGTTGAGTAAATTTTTGATTGATCAAGGTTTTGCTAGAGGTACGGTTGATACTACTCTTTTTATTAAGCATTCTAAGGATAATATGTTAATTGTGCAAATTTATGTAGATGATATCATATTTGGTGCTACTAATGAGTCTTTATGTGAAGAATTTTCTAAGTTAATGCAAGGTGAATTTGAGATGAGCATGATGGGTGAGCTTACCTTCTTCCTTGGACTTCAAATCAAACAATCAAAGGAAGGTATTTTCATAAATCAAGCTAAGTACACAAGAGAGCTACTAAAAAGGTTTGGCTACTCAAATGCAAAGCCAAGTGTCATTCCAATGAGTGCCACAACTAAGCTTGATGAGGATGAAGATGGTAAGCCTATTGACCAAAAACTCTATAGAAGCATGATAGGTTCTTTGCTTTATTTGACCGCTAGTAGACCGGATATCTTGTTTAGTGTTTGCTTGTGTGCTCGCTTTCAATCATGTCCTAAGGAATCACACTTGAAAGTGGTAAAAAGGATTTTTAGATATTTAGTTGATACACCAAACCTAGGATTATGGTACTCTAGAGACACTAGTTTTAATCTTTTGGGATATTCCGATGCCGATTATGCCGGGAGTAAAGTGGATCGAAAATCAACTAGTGGCTCTTGTCAATTTATTGGGTGTTGTCTTGTATCTTGGTTTTCAAAGAAACAAAATTCGGTTGCTTTATCCACTGCGGAGGCCGAATATATAGCGGCCGGAAGTTGTGTAGCTCAAATATTGTGGATGAACCAACAATTGAAAGACTATGGATTTAATTTCAAAAAGACACCCATTAAATGTGACAACACAAGTGCCATTAGTCTAGCTAAAAATCCGGTTTTTCACTCTAGAGCAAAGCATATAGAAGTTAGGCATCATTTTATTAGAGATCATGTGCATGAAGGTGATATTGTTCTTGAATTCATAGATACTCAACATCAATTGGCTGATATTTTTACCAAACCCTTGTGTGAAGAAAGATTTATTTTTATTAGAAGGGAACTTGGAATGAGCAACCCAAAGTAATTGTTTTAAACAAATGGAACTATGTGTTCATGAAAATTAATTTCATGATCATAAAGATCATTTATTCATAAAATAAAGTGTGTCACTTAGCCATCAAAATTTTGTACTCAAAATTCTCTTTTTTTTTTTATGCATTTGGACATGTTTCCGTTTGATCTCTATCCTTGTGAATTTGTTCATGTTAATGTCTCTCTGTTGCAGTACTTATTGTTGATTAGGCTCTCTTAGTCCTTATTGCTCTTTTTTATTATGACAAAAAGGGAGAGAAAATAGTGTTTTTGCTTTAATTGTTCTTGAAAATAGCATGCAAGAAGTGAGGGGGAGTGTTGTTGAATTATGTTGGAGAAAGGGGGAGCATGATTATATTTCCTTGTTGTTACTTGTGGAAGTGATTAGATTTCTATATATGCTGGATATTTGTGGTTGTTTTGTTGTCTTTTAATAGGAAGGATTGCTCATTTTTCAAGGGAAACTATGGCAAAATTTTTCGAAAATCTTTACACTTGACTCCCTCAAATATTTATTTCCAAAGGGTTTTGTCATCATAAAAAAGGGAGAGATTGTTGGATTTGTTCTAAAGAAAACTTTAATTTTGATGATGACAAGTGTTGTGTGTTAATATTTTTTAATCTCACTTTTTTGGTCAAAATAAGGTTAATTGAACTTATGCTTAATTTTCAAGTATGTCAAGTGATTATCTCAAAAAATATGTTTTAAGAATATTGAGGAAAAATTGCTTTTGAAAAGAAATTTGTAGGTTATTAACTTAGGTTAATGTTTGAATCAAGTTTTGATTTCTAAATGACAAGTGTTTTGGAGTGGTTTTAAGTTTAATCCATTAAAGTCAAAACTTAACAGGTATGTGTTTCACCTAAGTTTAACTTGCTCCCAAGTTTACACTTTAACACGTTAAACTGGTTTAATCCGAAGTTTGTGTTTCCTGTGACTTTTCAAAAAGCTTCAGTTGACGTGTTAAAACTCAGTTTTAACCTGTTAAGTTGAAGTCTGAAGGCTTGCGTTCAAATGCTTCAAGTGGCGCATTTTTCATCCAAGAATTCAAATAGAACTAAAACGAATTAGAAGACGCCACCTGTATAGTCTTGCCGCGCATTAAATGCTTTATCTCCAGTTGCTTTTGACCGTTGAAGGAAGAAGTTGATTTTAACCCGTTAAACTCGGAATTTAATACGAAGTCTGGAAGTATCAATTTTTTACGTAAAAACAGAGCAACGGCTCTCTAGTTTTTAAGGAACATTTTTAGACATTTCCAGCATGGTTTCAATGGTCTAATAGCTTCCTAAATAATATATTTACACTAAGATACATGTTGTAAAACACACTTGGAAACTAGAAGAAAGAATCCTCTATCAAATAGCTTAAATTAGAAAAATTGCTAAGAACTTGTGCTTGTGCTTTCATTGGCTTATCTAGCATTGTTTCCTTAGTTCTTACCTTGTAACCACGAATTGTTGAGCTTGTCTTGAGTGGTTGAGTGATTTCCTTGTAAGGGAAAGGGAGTTAGAAAGGTTTCTAGTTGGCCTTTGGCAAAATTAGTGAAAGGTGAAGGTAGAAGAAACTATCAAAGGATTATGTGCCTTTGTAGGCTATTGTGTATCATTGTGTTTCATAGTAGAGAAGAAAACTCTCAAGTGGTGAGCTTGAGGAGAGGAGTAGGCTCTCAAGAGGAGAGTTCGAACCTCTATAAAAATTCTCTTGTCCAAGTTTTTTCTTCTCTCTACATACTTGAGCTTTGATGGGTGTTTTATGCAACTTGTTTTGGTTGAACTTGCTTGTTTTCAAAACTACATCAAATATAGCTTTCAAAGCAAAATTTTGGTGGATTGTGGTAGTCATTTTCTGAGTAAAATAGAGTTAGTCATTGTTCCTCAAATTGAATTTGAGTTTGGGGTTTCAAGAATTCATTTGTGCTTTATTTTTGGAACCCAATCAATTCACCCCCTCTTGGTTGCACTTGGGCCAACAAGTATATTAAGTAAAATTATTTTTGCGCATTTGACAGAAGTAGCCGCATCCTTATAGTGGGCAAATTGGATTGTTGGTCCTTGAGCTATTGGAACGGTTGTGTTGTTGTTATGACTTGTTCTCCACTACAGAAGTATATTGTGACTGAGTTGTTCTACATGTACTCAAAAGTTGTGTACTAAAATCATACAAAATTTTGCCCAACACAATTTGATTGGTAGTTGAAAACACTACAGGAGATGCACTTAATACTGTCAGAAAACGGAGATCGAAAATTATGTCACCAACTGTTCAATTGTTAATCGGTCGGAAAAGCCTCCTCAAAGTTGGCGAGGATTTGCCAATCGATTGGCAATGGATTTCTTTCGATTGCTACTACCGATTGCCATCTGGTGACCAAATTGGCTATTGTTCCTTCTGGCCCCATATTTTGGTCAACAATTGGTTACCATTTAAAAAACAATTACTAAGAGATCTATGTTAACCTAATTCACAATTTGAGCTTTAGACACAAACAAAACAATGGTCCACCTTTTCCTTCTTCTCCGCGTGGTCCTCCCCCTTCCTTCAAAATCTTCCTCGTGATCTCTCTCCATCACCTCCCTCTTATCAGGCCGTTTCTCCGCCTTCACTTGAAAGCAACCTAGCCCCATTTTCAACAGCTTCATCACCCCCCTCTATTACTATGACTACCACCTATCTTTCTGCCAAACAGCCTCTCCTCGATTCCCTTCCTCCTACCCAATCATGTAGTTTGGTCAAACATGCCCTTATCCACACTTGATGAAGGCCTTGAGCACATCTAGCAGGTCAAACTTGCCTTTTTCGTCGTCCCTAAACTAGATTTGGATATGTCACTCTCTAGATACAATAAGAAATTAAATCAGTCTAAGAACAAATATGCATGAACGAGTCAATGAGAAATTCATTCATCATGCACCAACAATTTAACATTAATACTACTCAGTTGCTAGTAACGGTAGCCAAAATCGGGATTATTTTGCTCAAGGGCACATTCAAATGATTTTTCGGTCATTGCAATTGCTAATTGATATAAAATGGTCACACAGACGATTATTGTGTAGCAAATTGTTTCGTTCGATAACAAAATTAGTCGTTGTTTAATTGCTGGTCTTTAACTACCTAGGTTTTGGCAACTAGTAGATGACATTTTTCGGTCACACGAAGAGTAAAATACCGACTGTTTGGTGATTAAGTCGCCAATCACCATTTCAATTTTATGTTGCAGTGAAAAGTAAGCAGGACCTATTAAATTTTTAGCATCTAACCAATTTTTGTCATGTAGGATATTGTACATTTTTTTAGTACATTTAGTAAAACTCATTACAATTCATTGCACATGTTTTACACCGCTATAGTGGCCATGAACGTTTAAGGCATCATGAATCATGCCACAAAGAAGGTTTGGTCATGGATTTGCAACCCATCGAGAATTAAGGAAGAAAATTGGCCATTATGCCCCATTTGGCCAAGTCCATTGGATGAGTCTGATGCTCATGATGTGGTAACTCTCACTTGGTATTCCCTACCCCGAGTTTTCTCTCAGTATACCCAATTATGATTCAAATTGTCTATATATATATAGGGCTTTCAAGAAGACTTGCTCTATAGAGCCCAACTAGGACCTTTGATGTTGGATGGCAACAGGGTGGATTGAGCACGGATTTGTCACGCATGTCATCTGCTCACCAAAGCTAATAAGCAAAAAATGATATCCTTGCTTGCCAACCCCATGTCACGGTTACCTACGGATTACCCACGAACTTTGACAGTTCACATATTCTTGAAATCTTTCTAGCTCACAAAATAGAGAAGCCATGAAAGAGGACATTGATAGACCAGTAGTAGAACAACATTGAAAGTCAAGAAGCACTTAATTGTGTGAAGTTAGTTCCAAATTCCTGATCCTCAGTGCAAAGTCATCCATAGATAACAGAATTTCATCCCCAAATTGTAATGCTTTGCCTGTGCATCGTAAATCTACCTCCAATGTTGAGTCCAAAGATAGAGAAGGAGAGATCGGCAGTAGCTTTGATGGGTGATTGGGTGACAAGACAGTAGGAGCGAAGTGAAAATGGGTTTAAAGAGAGAGATCTAGTGGAGAATTTAAAGAAACAAGGTGTAGGATGAAGCAGCAAAGCTAAAGGATGGTGGCAATGGAGGAGGAAGGCAGAAGAAAACAAAGGGCAAGCAGCAATGGTCGTGAGTGTGGGATGAAATAGGGTAATTTTGGGTTAAGTGTATTCTTAGTCCTTAAAAAAAATTAGTTTTACAAATAAGCTCAATGGATTAAAATTTAACAAGTAAGTCACTCTTGAGTAAAATGAAATCTCGCGTGTCACAAGTTCACGGATGCAGATAGCTCTAAATCCATACTCCCCCATACCCACCAGGCGAGTGAATTTTCAGCCAAAAAATACGTGACTCACGAGTTGTTATCCACGGTTTACGGGTTTTACCCAATTCACTGTCTTCCCTAGAGTGATTATTTAGAAATTTCTCGATCCTTTCTCACGTCTGATTCAAAATTTTCTTGTCTCTCTGTCGATCTTTGCCAACGTCTTTTTCTCCGGTGCATATGTCATCGTCTTCGTTTTCGATTCGGCGATAATCTCTGCTTTTTTATCTTTGCGTATTCGGGATTTGATGGATGAAGGATTTGATTGTTTGATTTCTATGTTTCGGTTGATGGAAGGTTGGGGTGTTAGCGATTAGTCAGACGTTTGAGGGCTACCAGCGGCGGTAGTGCGAGCTCTCCGCCAACTTGTTGCGACAGCGCACCAACGGCGTTGTCCTCGACAGAGGTAAGATATTCCCAGCTGATTGTTCATTCATTGAATCTCTTAGGGTCGTGTTTTCTGAATTCACAGAGCAGAAACTATCTGAAATCAGTGGAGGGATTGAGGAGGCTGGCTGAAACTTTGTTAATGTGGGACTGTTACCTTTCCCGTTTTATTTCGTTTGAATGTTTGTGAACTTATTCTTTTAGTTGCTTGATTGCTCAGATGAACCTTGGGTCAAGGAGCTTGCAGCCCAAGCATTAAGGCGATGCTCCTTGCCAAACTAGGAGAATATAAAATACTGATCTCAACAATTTGAAGACAGATGCTAAATGACTTGTGTCATCTAATGCCAGTCAAGCTACCAGAGATTTCAACAGTTTTTTTCCCAGGAGCACCAAATCACGAAATCGGGTTGGCTCAACCAAATGTCAACCCGAACCTGAACGATTCGGGTTGAGTTTGCGCCTTGACGGGTTTGGTTTCATTTTAAGAAACAAGAGTATGCATGTCTAGGGGTGTAAGTGGTTGACCCTAACCCGAAACCTGACCCTATTTTTCGGGTTAGGGGTCGGGTTAAAGATATGAATAAGGGTTATTTGGGGTCAACCCGAACCCGACCCGCTTAAAAGGTCAGAAATCAGGTTGGTTCGGTTAGAACCTGAATCAAACCCGAACCCGAATAAGTACTATTTAAAAATATTGACTCTTGGCAAATATAATGTCTAATGTGTATTTGTTGGATTAATTTATTACTATTATGTGTTATGAAGTTGCTTTTAGGTTATAAAATGTGTATTTTTAGATTAACTTATGAAGTTGCTTCTAGCTAATATGTTAGATTCTTGATATATGTGCATAAATTTTTTTAACACATTTTCAAGCTTCAAACTCAACCCGACCCGACCCGACCCAATTTGATTTTTTTCGAATTAGGATCGGTTCGGGTTTTAATGTTAAATAGGGTCAGTTCGGGTTTCAGATTTCAAATGATTAGATTGGTTGTAACTTTCGGGTCCCGACCCTAACCCAAAAATTACACCCCTATGCATGTCTAGGGTTGGGTTCAAGTAATGACCCAACTTTCTCCCCTAACAGAAATTTGGAACAGGCAACACAGACTTTGAACTTAGCAATTCAATATTGCATGCTTATCATTTACAAGTTTTCCTTTGTCTCTTGTGGTATGCAAAGGAACTCATAAGCATGTACTGTATTTTATTTTATATTTTAATTTTATTTCCGAAGTAATTCTAATCAACCTATCCGCTTGTATGGACCATCGGGTAAGCATAAATGCTTTCCAGTAGCACCGCAACCGGCTAAAATTACTATTTCCATGACAAATAATTCCATATCTATTACAGATAATAACAAATCTATTTCAAATAATCCAATCTTACCTCCTGAGCGGCCCTCTAAAAGTTTCCACAATTGTTACCTTCCCCGTAAAAATAACTATAAATGAGTGTATGTGTGTGAATTAGAATGATCTGACATATGCTCGATTCTTTATGGGCCTTACGGGTAAAAGTTCAAAATTATCCTCTTCAAAATCTCACAATTCCAGCCATATCCTTCCTACCTTCGCCTCCCTCCTCTCGCTCGCTCATCCATGATTTCTATGCGTCTGACGCGCTGCCGCCACAACTAGTTCGTCTCCGCCATCCAACTTCGTCTCGTACTGTGTTCTCCGATGTCTCCAGTCACCAACGATGGCAAATCGAGGAGGAACGGCGTGAAGCCCTCTATGCCGTCGCTTCCCATTTCCGATCTAGCACAATCCAACATCCTTCGTTCTCCGTCAGCTTGCCTGAAAGCTGTTTGTGTCGCCGGAGTTGGAGCCCAACCGCGCGCTAACCTCGTTTCACCATGAAATCATTGGATCGAAGGAGCTCTGGCCACAGTTTCGCGTTGTTTCGCCGAAGATTCGATTCTCAAAATTTTTTGGGCTAATGTGATTTCAGCCCTCAATTTTTCTCCTTTTACCTAAACTTACACCAACTTTATTTTTAAGCTAAAATTCTTTATCGTAGGTACACATATAAAAAATAATGTGGAAGAAATTAAAAAATTATTTAGAGACAAAATAATATATCATTAACATATCTATTATCTCATTTTTTACATATATGTCACATATTTTGTACACATCCATCAATTGCTTTATACATCAAGTTTCATGCATATATTTAGTTTTTTATGGAAAGCAGAATTTAATATATTCATACATATTTTTAATAGGATAACGAACTCATACATATTACTGTAAGTATATCTGTGATCTTATTTGTACGTATGTCTGACGTTATTTGTACAAATCTTCCGCTTTATTTATACATCAAGTTTGTACATATCTTGTATCTGATTTATACATATCTAATAGCTTGTTTATACATATATATGAAACGACTCATACAAATGTCCTAATTTGCTCGTTATAGCCTTTGTACATAGTTATAGCTCCTTTTTACATATGTATAACTCTTGGGGATGGCCGGAATTGCTGTGTTCACACTTATATTTTGCCTTTGTGTACATATGTATTAAACGGCTTGTACATATGTCCTGATTTTCTTATCCTATGTTTTATACATATGTCATAGCTTCTTTGTACATGTGTGTGTGCACACACACACCACATATACATATGTATTAAATTGTCTGTACATATCTCTTGATTTCCTGTCCTACGCTTTATACATGTCATAGCTTCTTTGTGCATATGAGCAGTTTTGGTGAAAAAAGCGAATCAATGTGTTCACACTTGTTTTCATTCGCATGTTTTGTCTTATATACATATGTATTAAACTATTTGTACATATGTCCTGATTTTCTCAGCCTATGTTTCATAAATATGTCATAACTTGTTTGTATATATGTGCAGTTTTAGCGGAAAGCGTGAATTGTTGTATTCACACTTAGTTTTTAGTAGTAAGGATAGTTTAGGTATATAATTATATATATCCTTATAATGTCAGGCGCATCTTAGACTAACCCATGTGAATTATCATAGTTGAAACATAGTACCACAATGTTAGATGATTTGACCCAAAGAATTAACCTTAATTTAGAACATTCGAATCTCAGTTAACAATTCCAACTCAATTTCATACCATTTAGAATAAAACAACCCTCACTTGTAATTGTAGTATTCGCATACTATGTATAAATTAAATTTGTTTAGTTTTATATAAATAATTCTCAGTTTCACATAAATTATACCCATTTTCATAGAGAATTTATAAAAAAAAAAAATAATACAATTTGAACCCATTTCCATTAATATGCACCTTGATTTCACACAACAATTTCATACATTAGGAAATCATGTCATACATATGCATATCAATTTTGCATAATAGAAAATAAAAATAGAATACTAGTTTCACTAAATAAAAAATGCTCCAGCAGTGTCCATAAGCACTTACACTACATTCATAACCATCAAAGAGTTCAAACGACATAATGCCACAATCATCTCACATTAGTTCCCAAATACTCAGATAATTTAAACTTAGTGTTAACAATCTAAAATCAGTTTCAAATCATATAACTTTAGCTTTACACAACCTCAATATAGTTTCAGATATGATAACTCAAGTTTCATACGATTCTATAATCAAAAGAATTAGGGCCAACCCCAAAGAGTAGTGGCAAGTAAGAATTAACCCAATCACAAAACACTGAAAAAAGAAGTTTGTAACAAGTTCTGTATAATCAAACATCAACTTCACACAAATATAAACCATTTCTATACTTTCATATCCCAATCTAGTACTTGCGTGCCCCCATTTCATGCTCACACTTACACCCAATTCTCAACTCGATTATAAAAAAATATTTATTTTGGTCCCACCTTGATAAAAAAAAGCTTGGTTTGCCTTTACATACGATATTACTTCAATTTCAGACAACTTCAACTTAGTTTACATGCTTTCAATCCTCATACTCGAACAATTGGAACTCAACATATATATCTCAATTTCGTACAATAGAAATGAAAATTTCACTTTCCAAACTTATACACCGAGCACTAAGTTCTATACCAAATCAAATCAAAATTTGAAATCAATCACATACTTAGAGTCCGAAATCAAACCCACAAAATAAATTGGCAGTGGTAAATCCATCAAGAATTTTTGCTGATAATGTGCAACAAATCAAGTACAAGAAAACAAAAACAACTGATATAATTAGAAAAGTCAAGAGAAAATCAAACTAACATGTGTAAAATCGATGAAATGCGACGTACCTTGGCATTACAACGGCGACAGTGAGAACGCAGTGATGGTTTCCTAGAAGGCTCATGGGTTTTCTCTTCTATACTTTCTCTGCAAATCGCCTTGTATGTGGGGTTTCAAAATCTTAGATTTAATGTGAAACTAAAGGCGTATCGGGACGTTTATAACAAATATGTTTATCCACTTTTTGGTTTGATTTTCGGTTACTACATCTATAACAAAATAATCCAGAAAAAAATTAGTCTGATGAAATTAATGAAGTTTTTTTTTTCTTAAAAGGGGCAATTAAGAATGAAAAATCCCTGACAATGACATAAAACTAAAAACACCATTATTAGCCAAATAAGATCATAACAACTCTTATTAAGTAACTAAATTTGAATGATGAATGATCCACCTCCCTCGTTTTGTGTGCCCAAACTCGCACTTTATTACTCCATCATCTCTGTTGATTCTAAAATACACCTTTTTTTTTTTTGTATTCAAATCAGTATTATAATGTATAGAATTTGAAGGGTTACAACTATAATAGGAGAATGTTAACTTATTAGAAATCACACGACCACCAAACCCACTTTTAAAGCATTGTGGGAATTTCGAGAGAGAAGTAGGGAGAGGGGATTTGAACCCCGGTCATAGTCAGGGATCAATATCCCTTTTGCAAGCTAAACTAGGCTGGATGAATGATTCTAAAATACACTTAAATTATACGCTCCAAGATAATAAAAGTTAAGTTTTCATTAGTTTTGATCCGAGGAAATCTGCAGCATTCAAGGATAATTCAGCGGATATTCAGGGATCTAGTTTTAAAAGTCAACATAATTTCTTTTTAAAAAATGATAAATATGGTAATAATTAAATATGGTATTTTTAAAATGATAAATATTGTAATTATAAAAGACAATATTATTCATTCCATTTTTTTTTTGCTACAAACAATATTATTTGGAGAGTTTTTGTTGGATACTGTGTGAAATGTTCAATTTTATGCAATAAGAACTCAATTTCATACCATGAGAATTCGATTTCAAATAATAAGAGCATAGTTTATTACAATATAAACTTTAGATTTATACAATTGGAACCTAGTTTTATATATCAGCATATCAATCTCGTATAATAAGAATTCAATTTTTTACACCAGTATTCCAATTTGTATAGTAGGAACTCTACACTTTTACAATATAAGCATAGTTGTGTAATTAAGATAATAAAGGTTATAACCGAATATGCTATTCATTTTTTTGTTTGATTTTCAGTTGCACTTGGATTATACATTCCACGATAATAAAGGTTAAGTTTTCATTAGTTTTTGTCAAAGGAAATCTAGGGAGATCATGTGTAAGTAAGATAAGTCGGTGTAAGTTTGGGGATCTAGTTTTAAAAGTCAACATAACTTATTTTTTCAAAATGATAAATATGGTAATAATTAAAAATGGTATTTTAAAATGATAAATATGTTAATTATAAATATCAATTCAACTGGTGTGAAGGCACATCGGCCTCGATAGTAGTTGGGCTTCGATTCCCCCTTCCCTTTCTTATATATGATAACAATACTCTTTTCAAATTCTATATTTGTATAATTGATTCTTTGTACAAAAAAAATTATAAAAGACAATATTATTCATTCCATTTTTTTTTTGTGACAAACAATATTATTTGAAGAGCTTATGCTAGATACTCTGTAAAATGTTTAGTCTTACGCAATAGGAACTCAATTTCATACTTTGAGAATTCAGCTTCAAATAATAAGAGCATAGTTTATTATAATATAAACTTCAATTTTATATAATTAGAACCTAGTTTTATATATCAACATATCAATCTTGTACAATAATAACTCATTTTTCTAACATTAGCATTTCAATTTTGTATAATAGGAACTTCGTAGTTTTACGAGATAAGCATAGTTTCGTATAATAATAAAAAATTAATTTCATACATACTATATCAATTTTTTTTATACCCATAATCTATCAATTCATATAATAGGAACTCAATTAACATAGCTTTGAATTGTCTTTAGGCTCCATTTTCTAACTAACTAAAATACTAGGTGTATCCCGACATTCTATTATTGTACATGCACACTATGCTTAAAAAAATTACTGAGTCTCACATAAGTAATTCCTAGGTTCATACAAATAATTCTATATTTAGACAATTCATTTCAAGTTTAATACTATATCAAAACACAAAACTTATCCAATAGGAACATAGTTTTATACATATATGAACCAAGTTTTGTACATCAATAACTTAATTTCATACAATGAGGAACTCCATGCCAACTTGAAACAAAAACAACAACCCAGATTAGTACATTAATAACTCAATTTCTTATAATAGAAACCAGTTTCATACAATAGAAATTAGTTTCTTACAATATCAAATTAGTTTGATACAATAGACATTAGTTTCGTATAATGACAATTCAATTTTGTACAATAGTAACTCATAGATTCAATCTTTACATTCATATACTAGGAACCTAGTTTTATATAACACAATCAATTCCAGATTCAAATCAAATACTGAATAAGTGTCCAAACACCCAATCTTCACACTCAGACATTATATAACCAAATTCATACATTATGGAACGTGTTTCACACAGTTATAAATAATTATATCTTTACATTCAAAGTCCACTCATAGACTATTAAAATCATACTGCTGATATCCAGTTTCATACTACACCTAGTACGAAATCAAACTATGAATCAGTGTGCCAACTCAAATCCAGATGTGATTTGATGCTACAATATGAATTGAATGAAGGAATCAATGTAACCTAAGCTCAAATAAGCAAACCTAGATGCTGGAAAAGTTCATTAAGGGGAAAAAACAATGGCAATGGTGATAGGATTCGCTCAACTCGATGCAATGTGATCTCTAGTCTCCTTTTCTTCTACAAGATAATTTGGACAAGAATATAGAGAAAACTCGTCAATCTGGTGTCCATTCTGTACAGGAATTGAGAGAGATGGGATCAGGTTTCATGGGTTTTCTACATTAGCAAGAATGGGTAATGGATTTATGGGTGTAGTTGTTTAGGTTTATAGGGTTATGAAACGGAGGAAGCAGTGGCGAAGCCAATAGGGGGCTGGGGGGTGCCCCCCCCCCCCTTCCCAATTTTTTTGCAAATTATATGTGTGTGTGTGTGTGTGTGTGTGTGTGTGTGTGTGTGTATAAAAATAATGATAAGAAAATTATAAAACATAACAATAATTTTTAAGAAGTATATATATAAAGTGGTAATAATTTTCTCCATCTCACTAAAACTATATATAAATGTATGTGGTTGATTTGTGTGAGAAATGTAGGAAAAGTCCAACATCAAACAGTTAAGTTTACTCTCTTAATAAAAAAAAATTAATTATATTCTAAAATGTTAGAAATATAAAAGTACAACTTTTTTGCTTCTTTTGCAAATTTTTGCATTAACTAATATATGTTTTATGAGAAACAGAAGAAGTACTTTTGCAAACAAATGATTAGCTTTTTTTTTTTTTTTTTTGTTTTGGATCCTAGAAATTCTTATAAGTCCTTTAATATTGAGAACATATGTAGATTGACCGACAATTTTTATCCTTCAGATTTCATTGAATAAGAAAGGATTCATTTGAAATATTAGCTGCAGCATTATGAGTTTGATGTGCCTCACCATCCACAATTGAAAAAATGTATCTACAATTACTGATTGTATAGAGGACTAAATGAAATAAGAAAGTAAGAAATTTATCCTTGGGTGGATAGATTGATTTGTCTTATATTGACTCTTCTTGTTTTGACTACAACAACAAAACGAGCATTTTCAATAATGAAAATTGCGAAAATAAGACTTCATAATAGCATAAGTAATATTTTTCTCAAGAATCACTTGATTGTTTATATTGAAAGAGAGATTGTTGAGATCTTTTTAATAGACAAGAAAATAGATGATTTTTATGCATTTAAAGAAAGACGTGCCCACTTCAAGATGCACAAGGTATTATGTTTTTATTTGCTATGTGATATTAATTGAACATGTGTACATGTATAATAACATAACTAATTTTTCATTGAGAGGAAAACATGTGAATTGATATGGATTTGAAGCTTATAATCACCTATTCATTATATGGATGAAAACTAAGATTTAGTAAATTTTACTTGCTATTTTGAAAGTGTATAACCTATAAATATAGCATTTTAATAAATTTTAAGTTATTTTTATTATTTTCTTTTTACATTGTAGAAATACATTTAATTTTTAATTCTCTAATATTTTTAAAATAAAATCCGGCCCCCTCCAACTTAAAATCATGGCTCCGACCCTAGGCTGGGAGGAAGAATTATGAGGAGAATACTATATCAAATCAAAACCTCCCTAATTTTTTGCTCCCGTTTAAAACTAGGAACGAACTAGAAATGAGGAGAGGAACCCCATTCTCTCTCTTCCCACGACCAACATTCCCCTTTTCTCAAGCTTCTAGACCCACATCGATGGTCACATTAGCTATTTACCTTATTAGCTTCCGACCGTGATCCCAATGCTTTCATCCGTCTCCCACGACTACCCTCTCACCCACTTTGCTTCCTCGTTCCTCAACCGGCCGCAACCTCCTCCCCAATTCCTCACCTTGCTCCTGCCTGTCTGTTCGTAGTCAATCCAAAGATTCCAGACAGCAAGCACCATGGGGAACTGAATATCAAAACCGATCCTACCGGAATTAGATTGGATTGAATTCGGTTCTTTTCTATTATTCAGTTAAATTGGATGAGCATTTTAAGAACCATGAACCAATCTCTATTTTGCTATTTGGATCACTTTGGAAAAAAAAACAAAAAGCAAAAAGCAAAACTGATCCATCCATTTGAACACCCCTACAACAGAGGACACGTGCTCTGAATCAAATGGACAGTAAACCAAACGACGAACAACAATAAGAAACACTCCAGCAGAACTGTAAAAAAGCTCAAGACCGTAAATGAAACTGACCAAATTAACAGAACAGAAAAACAGGCAGACAAATGAGGATAAATAGGAGCAAAACGAGACATAAACCCAGAAATTAACGACTCTAATTGAGGCCGAAGATCTGAGAGCAGCAAAACGACAGATCCCAACCTATCAAAAAAAGGGGGGAAATCTCTTTGAACCTTCCAAAGAGACAAATCGGACAAACCTTCAAAACAAAAACAATAATCGAACCCTATAAGCGTCTTAAGGGGGAAAATCTAGGCGATAAAAAACGTGAGGAAGCGGGTGCGGGAGTGCTCACGTTTTAAACTAGAGTGTAATAAAAATAAAAACGGGAGCGGAGAGCAAAAGAGCGGCTTCTAAAGTAGAAGAATTGGGTCAACCCAACCAAAAGAAAAACAAGATAGATCGAACATCCACCAGTAACCAGTAACAGGAGAATGAAATGAGGAGCAATACTAAGTGATGGTCAAACTTTAGACAACTTGAATCCAAAAACTTCATGCTCAACGTACCATCAAAGCCAGCTTCATCAAGCTAGAATTCACCTCATTATCGTATAAATTACCACAGTTCGATACATTGTCATGTGAAGATGACTACAACTTACAGATAACATAAATGTCCCGTACCGTATCAAACCTATTACAAGAGCAAGAATAAGATCAACATTGACAAAGTTATCATCGGTCTGGAAAACTTATATAGAAAGAGTTTTATTCTGCTCTCGCCTCCGAGTAAGATAATGTACACTCTCCATATGCCTTTTAATCATCTTCTTCTGTGTTTCATGCAAGTGTAGGAAGAGCAAAAGGAAAAAGTGAAAGAGACCCAAACCAGCAGATGATAAACACAACTTAAACATGTCACTGTCAGCATGAGTCCCAAACAGTGAGCACTACTCCCCACCTGGAGCAAAGAAAAACACAGGGATGCTGTCGCTACAGGCAGCCAAAATAGATATGATCGTGCTCACCGTTTTGACGGTAGTTATGTTGAGCCATCAAAACTGCCTTGTGCATTTTGTCGCCTCTTTTCCCGCCAATTCTCCCCCCACATCTTAGCCTCGGCCACAGCTCGTTCCCTATCTAGATCCCTATTCAGCATTCTAGCAGTTTCTCTTGGTGAGTCCTCCTTCTCAGACCCTTCCAGGTCCCACCTACGTCCGGATCCTCCTTCGTCATTATTTGATATTCTACTGCCCCTTTCATCTCTAAATCGTCTGTCATCTTTATCCCCTGAACCCCTGTAGCTCCCAGCTGCACCAGGGTCATATGCCTGGTTGGCCAAGTAAGACAGGGCAGTCACTACATCTCCAATAAGGGGACGTGTGGCAGCCTGTTCCTGAATGCACATTGAGGCAACAGCTAGAGCTTGGTAAAGACTCCGCATTGGAAACCGTCCCTGTAACTGTGGATCTGCCAATTTCGCAAATTTCCTGCGATCATTGAATAATGGGCGCACCTGTGTAGACATAAACCAGCATCAGCACTTCTTAAGTAAATTGTCTCCATCGACAAAGCATACAAGATGTATAAACTCCCATGAGTATGACAAGAAGGAACAAAGCATGAGAAAAATTTCAGACTAGCTTACCCATGTAACAAGGTTTTGTTCTCCATGGGGTCGAGTGCTGTCAATGGCTTTCCGCCCAGTGATCAGCTCTAAGAAAACAACACCAAAACTGTAGACATCAGATTTAACTGTTAACTGTCCAGTCATGGCATATTCAGGAGCACAGTAACCATATGTACCCATAACCCTGGTGGAAACATGTGACTTGTCTCCAACAGGGCCCAACTTTGCCAGCCCAAAATCAGAGAGCTTGGGGTGAAAGCCTTCATCCAGCAATATATTGGAAGATTTGAAATCCCTGTAAATAACAGGAGGGTTTGCTTTATCATGCAGATATTCCAAACCTCGAGCAGCACCAGCAGCAATCTTCATTCTTGTGTTCCAATCTAATGGTTCCTTGTCTGGTGGGAGATCTGCAGAGCACAATTCATGAAATTTGCAACTATTAGTCACATCACATGACATGCATCACATAATAACACTACTCCACAATGTTTCCTTCGTCAAGTAAGTATATGGACTTAAAGATTTCATGCCACTGAGGATAACATATAATTGGTCAAGAGTTCAATCAGGGTCGTAGCTAGGCTTTTAAACCTGAACAGGCAGTTTTCTCAGGGAAAGGAAAACAACTAATAGAGGTTGAATGCCTGACTAGCACCCTTTGTCTATGCTCTCTCTACCATGAGGGAATGGAAATCTGAAATATGAATTTCAAGCAGTCCGTCAGGTACCAAAGCCGAGAAAAGACCAGTCTGTTATGACCGGTAGAGGACAGATACTTATATGTACTGGCTGAACTGGCTCATTCAATACATTCATCATTAAAACCCAGGTTCAGTACAATATCATTTGCCCAAATGAATTGGCAAAATCCAAGAAAAGTGTAATCTAGGAGAGGAGTATGATAAACCGAGTGCAAGTGAGTTTACAAGTTTCCCACTGAAGAACTCATCAACCAATCAGGTGTCAGTCCCTAATTAATTAACATCGACTACCTGAGTCCTGTCCCCATTATGCTCAATCGGAGGCAACTTACCACTGAAGAACTCATCCATTCTAACAATTTATCCTTACAAGTACACATTTGTAAACATGAACAGTGCATGATGGGAAAACTACAAGGTTAAAATAAACAATTTCCCCAGGCAAATAATCAATCAAAGAACAAGCAGTCTTGAACAAACAGTGTCATTTGAATACAGCATGTCTAAAGGAAACTCTAGGTCTCCATAAATCATTGCCACACAATGCTAGCCAGTACATGCAGCTCCCCGCCCCAAACCAAAATCTCTTCACAAGGCCTATATTTGATACTCAGTGGATCCTCATTTTCATTCCACCAATCATCTTGCTTGTTTTTACAGCAAAATAAAGGGATATATAGTGCATTTTGGAAACGAAAACACCTGAAACTATTTACAGGTAAACAATCAACAGTCTCCACTCAATCATTTGCAATGAATTCAAGACATATACAATGATATTCCTTTCCCGCTGCTGCTGTGTTCTTACTACAGATTACACTTTTAATAAGTACCCGTATGGAACTATCAGGTTCTGAATAAATTACTATTATCAAATAAAAGATGTGTCTAAATCCAAAAAATATTGGGTACAGAATCAGCATGAATTTACACTGATCACCCATTCACTGCTTCAATTCTTCAAGGTCGAGAGTATTTCAGCTTTACCACATTAATAAACTTCATGTTTCAATTTTGAAGAATTCAACTTTTACTGAAATTCCCATAATTAGAGGTGTCCTGCATCAGCCACAGTATAATGCTATTACTTTCTTTAAATATCCATTTACGGATGTCAGCACTTGGATATGACACTTCAAAAAGAACAGTACTTATTTAACAGAATAAAACCCCTGGAACCATAGGCATAAAGACATGTGCACATAATTTTCACTTTGCAATTAGTTGTTTCTTCGGTTAAACTTTGGCCGGACCAAATGAGCTCTGAAGGGCTAGTGGTAGGCTTTCTAAGCAACCAGAACCTCTGTACCATGCTTTGAAAGAAACTACTTTTGGCTTAACCAAGTAAGCTCTAATGGCCTAATACTAGGCTTCATAAGCAACAGTATAAACATCAATCTCAAACTTTGAAAGAAATAAGTAGAGGTCTTTAAATTAAAAACACAAACCTATACACAAACTTTTGGCTCAGCCAAATATGCTTTTAGGGGCAATTGGTGGCCTTTCTGAGGAACAGTATGAAACTCACACATGTGCGCACGCGCGCACACACACACACAAGGCAACTAGGGGGAAGGGGTAGGCTCTAGATTACATTCCTGTGAGTGTGAAAGAAGACCAAGGGCATAAATTTGTAGACAAGAAGCCACCTACCATGAAGGTGATCTTCCAATGACCCCAGGGGCATAAATTCATAGACAAGAAGCCTCTGATCCCCATCAGCACAATAACCAATCAGATTCACAAGGTTTGGATGATGTAGAAGGCTAAGCATGAGAACCTCCACTAGAAATTCCCTGTTACCTTGGAGGCCATTTCTGTCTAACTGCTTAACAGCAACAATCTGCAGATTTGGAACCAATATCTAAATAAATGACACATTGTAAGAGAACTTGAATGCTTCAGACCAATAACATCCAGCTTTTTGTTTCTCTTCATAAAGAAAAAAAAATCCAAATATGTTTCATAGTCTCGATCTCTACTCAGTCCATTTGTCTGCCAAAATAAATCAAATTTAAATGTACAGTTTCAGGCAGAAGAACGACATCATGCATGACCCTGAAAGACTAGAGCTCAATAGCTACTGTAAACAATGCTTTTTCACAAAGCAATAGAGTCCTTAAAGCATTCATTCAACCACTATTTAGTAAAAGACTTCCCCCAATAGTAGCATTGCTCGATTTGCTCGGTAGTGAACCAATTGCAAGCAGTCAAAGTAGCTCTGAGATAATGACTGAATAAAGACTCAACATGCAGAACCCTGAATTATGAAGAATTCATGAAAATAACAAAAAAACAACAACTTTTTCCTTTCTAGCATGCCGAGAAAAATAAATTTTCCATTTTCACATTCAAAAATTTGGTTTGCCAGGCCCACTCTAAGTTCCTCCAATGTCTAAATTTATTATGCTGTGGATATAAAACATTTTCCAGAAATCTCTATAGCAAACTCTCTCTCATTTCCAGAGTTCCTTTGTTTATTGCGTAATCAGAAAATGTGCTGAACAGCTCTAGATTCACTTCAATGGTAAAAAGTAGCAATTTTAAATGAAAGGAAAAAGAATTGTCGGCATCTTCCTTTACTATGAAATTGACAAAAACCACGATAAAGATTGATTTGTGCTAGCCTTTCATAGAGTTTTAACAGAACCCTAAATCTGACTTCTCTCAGTGCATTCTTTTGATTAGTTTACCTGGCCAGTGCTCTCAAGTCGACCTTTGTAAACACGCCCAAATCCCCCTTCCCCTAAAAATGACTCAGGCCTGAAATTTCTTGTGGCAGCTGCAAGCTCCCGAAAAGTGAATGTCTGTGCGGCAATTTGAACCCCTGGCCCATCCTTGTGAGACGGTAGTTCCCTTTTAGATCCTCCATTGCTTCTTGATCTTAGTCTATCAGCTCCTGCCAAACCAATTCAAAGAACTGTCAAGATCATACTGCATTGCAGTCAGCCAAGTGAAGCATCTGAGATCAGTAACAAAAACATCATAGTTTATACTTTTTAATAATCAACAAATTGACTAAGCAATTACTAAAGTTTTGATGAATGAAAAACAAATTTGAGTTGTAAAGATAAGATGCAACATCACCAAGCAATTACTTTTGACACATACAAGAACCAAGTTCCAAAGTGAATGACGGATTTCAACGACCGACAGAAATGAAAAAATTGCTGATGCATTCAAAACATCTTTTCCTCATAATCAACAGAAAAAGGACTCCTGAAATTGACGAAAGTGATCTGGATCACCAGTAGATCCCATTTCCCTTTCCAAACATCATCAGGCCTTGGTGGGGTCTACTAAAGAAACCCCAAAACTAGAACTCAGATTTGCATCAGAATAATTAACTTCATAATAATTAACCACAAAATAGCCAAAAACCCAAACATGCACCGTCAGCTTGATACACACATACTGACAGTGAATCAGAAAAATCCAGATCAGATCAACCGACAGAATACTGAAAAACTGATCAACAAATATAATTATCAGTTCGGATGAAGAATAACTAACCAGAAGCTAATCTGGAGACATTGGAGGAGACCGTTGGCAGGCCTTGTTTTCGATCATCGCTTTCTTTCTCCGGATTAAGCTTCTCAGCTTCCCTCGAATCAAAGCAAGGAAAACACCCCATCTCCGGGAACTCGAAGAACGAACCCGAAAACCCTCTCACCAAATCCGCAAATTCCTCACAAGGTTCTCAGATTTATTGGAAACCCAAAATCAACGATGCATGTACCAAATCCTGATATCACAAAAAACCCATCAAAAACTCGAACCGGAGCTATCACCTGAGGGCAACACCCACTCTGGCATTGCTTTATCCGATCAAACACGACAGCATCAACATCCAGCGGCACAGTGAAGAACAGCCAGAAGAGAAGAAGTTGTGGCCTTGAGGGAACGATTTAACAAAAACAAAAGAAGAAGTAGAGGAATTGGAAGTGGAAGGAGGCCGCAGAGAGCTGGAAGAAGCCGGCTTTGTCTTCGGCTTCGTGTAGACTTGGCGAAAGAACAGTTCACACGTATTTTTAATCTTTTAATAATACAATATCGCTCTCTCTCCGTTCCCCAGTCTCTTCTATTTGACCACAATAAAATTACAAGTCCTCCAGCCTCAAATCTAATCTAAAAGCGCTTTCCTTGAAGTTGAAGAACAATGGAGTTTCTATCTCTCGCTTAGTGGTATTTCTCTAGTTCGGGTCTCGGTAAATTGTTTTGTTTCACTGGTTTTACGTATCGGTGGGTTACGATTGAGTAAACTTCAATCTTTGTCCCTAAATTGTACCGTTGTTTAACTTTGGTCTCTCAACTTTCAAATGTTTCTAAGTTGTCATTGAACCTTTTTTCATTTATCAGCTATTGCGTTTTTTATCTCAGATTTCAACTCAATTCCAAAAAGACACGTTGTCTGTGCTGAGAACATATGCTGCATTATAATGTGACTAATGTTGCATTTTCACCCTTAAAACAGTATAAGTGGGTGCAGGGGCAACATGTGGTGTTTGTTATATGATACTTAATGCGCAACTATATATGTTTAAGAATACAAATTTATGTGCCTTGCACTACTGAAACCAAGATAGATATGCACATAGTATTATCACGTACTATGTCAGCTTTCAAGTTTATCTTAATTGTTAAAAACTTGTGGAGGAACTTGAAACGGAGATTGACCGAAGAAAAGAAGAGACTGTTGGAGCTCAATAGTGTGCTCGAAAAGGTATAGTTTTGCCGACAAAACATCCAATGTTTTGAATCTAATTGTCATCACCTCTATTTCTACTATAACTTTTAGGCTTTTGGGTTATTGCCCTGTGTCCTCTCATGTAACTTCATTGGATTGTCGTCCTACCTTCAGGACAAAATCAGACAGAACCCATGGATTGCAGTATTCCTAGAATAGTTCAAGGCCTTTAAACATTGTTTTAAAGTGTGAGGAAAAACGTTCAAGAAAGAGCAGAGACCAGGGATGATCCGCGCAATTTTTAAGCTATCACACGGTCAACTTTTAGGAGGAGAACCAAAAAAAGAACAAGAGAATAAGATGACGTGGAGATTGCGGGACAGGCGGAAGACGCAAGGAAAAGGAGAGCGAAGGTTGGGGTTGGAGTTGGAGTTAATCCCGAAACTACTTTTTCATGCGAATCCGTCCGTTCTTTTGCAAAAACCGATAGATTTTTCATCCCCACTTCAATTCAATACAACTCTTCAATTTCTCAAGCTGTATGTCAACTAACTCCATTTTGTTCTGTCTCCAGTTCCACCAATACAAATCATATTTCGGCCTAGATTTTTTTAAAGTAGTTATAAGTATTTATGTTTATATATACCAAAAATGCTATCACCTATCAGCACCACATTTTCTTTCACCGCCACTCCACCGCCTGATGTGGCCAGCGGGTGTGGCAAAGAAAGACCTCATCACCCTCCGTGTTCTGCCTTTATTTTCCGCTGAAAAAAGAAAAAAATGATAAACCAAGGTTCCATTTATTCATTGATCACTGATCAATTTATTCCAATCCTTGACTCTGTTGTGTTTTTGTTTTTATTGGATTTGATCTAATTTGGGATCCAATTGAGGGGTCTCATCAACAAAAAAACCCTGCTGATGCAGAGAGTGGGGAAAGGGGATCGAAGAAGAAAGTTTCATCAAGATTCGTAGGCTCTCAATGGCTAGCCACAATAATTAATTTTTTTTTCTGCCATAACAACATCAATTATCGGCATTGCAGAGTTCTGTTTTCAATATGATATATGTGATTATGTTTTGCCTGGGAGCAGAGATATCTATGAATCTGAAATAGCGAGTTTGAATTTAATTGAATTTGGATTTGATATAGATTGTTCAAAATTTTAATGGGCGGCCCACCACCATCCATATCTAAAGGTCACCGATTCAAAGCGGAGATCCACTGGGCAGAAGAGGCACAGCTTGCTTCTGTTATTGCAGCATCATCATCCAATATTGTGGAAGCGAGTGCCCGTTGGTATTGTTGCAATTGGCGGCCATCTATGATCTAACACACAGTCGGACGTGGTTGTTGCGTCATGACTAAAGCTGAACGAGGATAAGAAGCGAAAGCAAATGAATAAACTGTAGACTTTATTTATTTATTTATTTATTTTGCTTTTGCAGGAAAAAAAAAAAAGTGAGATGTTGAAGCCGATGCGGAATATGGTGGAGGGTTTTGGTGCTCATCGACGGTGTTCATAGCAGAACTTTTATATATATTCATTATTTATTTAAATAGTAAAACAATTGCAATCTTACATTTATTAAAACTTGACAACCACTTAAAACTTTCTTTTAAGTAAAAACAAAAATATAGTCTTATATGGTTTTTCTCATTGTCTAAAAATATTTAGAACTAAAAGTTGCTAAAAATTTCACCCCTTATTGATATTTTCAAAGGTTTTGCTATAAGTGAATAAATGACTTCATCTGTCCCAAGTTTTTTGCATTGTTTCGGTTTTTTTTTTTTTAAGTTTAACATATAAGTCAAATTTAACTGAAAGAAACTGAATTAGTATGGGGGTAATATTTATTTATAAGACCTTGATTATACAATAATAATTCATCGCGGACTGTCGATCGACATGCGGCCCACGTGATTCAAGAGACCTTACAGCTCAATTAATGGTCTGCAATAAATCACCATCGACACGGACCATCATAGTCAGCTTTCCCTTATGTATATTAAAGTCAGTCAAGTGTTTATGAGTAAGAATGTAACAGCCTTATTTGTATATCTGCCGCCACTTATATATCATAAATTTCTTTTATAAAATTGTTTCATATTCCCTCCATCTCACTTTAATTGGTCCTATTACTTTTTTTTTACTAAATTTGAATTGAATGTATTCATATTAATGTGTATTAAAAAAAATTATAAATTGTAGTATTTAAAAAACTATGATATTTAAGATTCCATTTTTTATATAAAAAGTTTATATTTTATGATAAATTTGAAAAAAATAAATTTATAAATTAATTGCTATAAAGAGTAAAAATGACAGTTTTGATGAAATAGGGAGAGTGATAGTTAATATAATTTTACAATAGTCTATCATTTAAAATATCTGTCATTCAAAATAATAATAATGAATATATCTAGATTATTTAGAGTGAGGTCCACTTAGGGTGTTCTTTTCTACATTAAGCGGTTAATCTTCTTATCAGGATGATAGTCACATCTCAATGTTAAATACTTAATATAAAAAATTAAAACTTAAACAAGTTTTACAGCAACCAAACTTGCCTGCATACTCTCAAGGAGGATATGAGTTTTACTCAATCCACAACAAATCTAATGGAACGGGTAAGAATTTAGTTAAACTTACCTAAATTTATCTCATTAACATCAAGAGTTAGTCATATACTTTTTTCAGAACTCTATTATACACAGTCATCAATTCATTAAAGATGAAATTGGATTCATATTCCCAAACATGATATTCATTTTTACAATTTATTGAGTGATTGTTTTTCTTCTATTTTAAATTCTTTTTTTCTAGGTATTATATAATATTATTCAAAAGGTAAGATCTTAAAAATACTTAAAAGTAATTATTATTTTTCAAAAAAAATACTTTACAAGTTTCTATTAATATTTATAACATGGTTTTTGAATAACATAAAATGACTGTAAAATAAAAATGGAAAGAGAAAGAAAATGGTGACTTATATGACCCTCTATGACCCTTTACTACAAGTCTTGGACTTTAGTTAATATTTTGTCAACTTTTTCGGCTAGTTTTGCATAAGTGATGTTATAATAACCCTTATTAGATAAATAGGATCAAAACTAGCCCTATCAGAAAATTAAGCAATTGTCCTACTTGAGAAAAAAACTCTGGGTTTGAGTCCAACTCCAACTTTATGGGATATTCAATTATAATTGGCGCATAATCAACAAGTGGGTGGATATATATATACATGGCCTTGACCTACACGCCGAAGTTGGCCAATCAATTTCTCAATTTTATTTACATTCCTTTAGCCATACGCGTATGAGGCCATGTCTATCTCCACTTGTTTTCCCCCTTTTGGGACTATCTATCTTCACTTCTTCGCATTCAGATTCGGATTATGCTCAAGTGGGTGGAAGTTGGAAACTCATAGGATATCGACCAATTGGACCCTAGTTATGTCACTAACCTATCCACTAACCTTAACATATGTCCCATTCTGATTCAAGTTGATGCTTGGTGGAAAAAGTTATCATGTACAGACTACAATTGTTCTGGGATATGCTCGAACTCGTATTGCATTTTTAATCAAATAAATTGTAAATATTATTTAAATAGTTGAGTAAATCACTAATACTATTAAAATAATTAAATTCATTCATTCAACGTTAAAATTCAGTTGAAATATTACAAAAAGTTTGATACAGAGGACATTTTTAGTTTAAAACAGTGTAAATAGCTAAATCAACCAACACTTTAATTACCTGTTGAACATTCTCAGACTCTAAATTTCAAAGTCAATATATAAAACTTCGTTATCTGGCTAGCTTTTTCTCCGCCCCAGATGCATCATATCTCACACTAATGATGGTACCAGGCCCCAAGGAATAAAAAAGCAAACTCCAAGCTAAAATTACAGTTATGGATAATGATGATGACTAATGACAATAATTTCTCAAGCTCATTTAGTCACAGTAATTTTATTATAAGTATTATATATTTACTTTTGTCTCTTTCTAGTAAGCGAATAAATTCATAGGGGACTATTTAAACAAAATATCTGATATTTTAATAGAAAGAAATAGTGACAAACAAACCATTAATGTTTCCAGTTTTCTCCACAAATGCCAACTCTAGTTTTCGTAATATGTAGTCAAAAATATTAGATTTAACAAAAAAAAAAAAAGGACAATTTGGCTCATTTAAGACATTTGATGTTTATTTGTTATTTTTTTCCCTGGTACAAATAGAATATTTAATCTAAAAATAAAAATATTCCATTAGGTTATCATCAAATCAAATGGCTGATTTAAGATGACTCAGTAACTTTATGAACATTAGTGGCCTCATTAGTTCAACCCAAAAACACTTGTAGTTTATTTGTAATTGTTTTTGTCATGTCTTACTTACCAAATAATTTTCAAACTTGATCATACAAGTGTGATACAGTACAACAATTGAAACAAAATTGCCGGAAAAACTCATTTAACTTTAAATTATTTAACGGTTGTTTGGAATATACGTTTCATATAAATATATTTTTACTTAATTGCTTGTTGCTGCACCAGTGTCGTTAAAATACGCCATGAAATAAGAGAACATTGTTTTTTAGAAAACTATTTCTTTTATCAATATCCAAACTCGTCACAAGAAGCCCAACCTTTTCTTGAGAAAAAATTTTCATTTTAATCAATGGTAAGTCATATATAGCATCTATAACGAACGACATAAATTACTCAAGAACAAACATAAGAGGACACCTAATTGGGCCGTTAACAGAATCCTTATGACACTGAATATAATGGAAGATTGAACAAATCAACTACTTTCATATAACACATGATGCATATAGAAGATGTAACCTAAAATTAACTAGAAGAAACCTTAAAACCTTATATGATAGGACAAAAGCAAAGCAGAAAGGAAAAAATATATAAGAGATAAAACCTAAAAAACTAAATCATAGTAGATTCATCTGTCGACATTTCATCAATAACTACTTCTAGTCATCCCCTTACAGATCATAATCATGGATCATTGTTTTTAGAGAGAGAGAGTCAAATCTGAGTGAGTCGAAAAAATAGAAACAGTTAAATAGAAAATTTGCTTTTGGGAAACAAATAAAGGGAAATAATCAGCCAGGTATAAGTTGAAGAAAAAAAGGTCAGAATCACAACTTTATGGGGATATTCAGGTTTTATCATATTTGTGGATCACCAATAGGTGCTTTAGATTAAAAATGAGTTTAGTAGCTAGAATGGTGTATTAACCCGGAGCTGGCTGTTAAAAATTCTTCTTAAAGGATTCAAGATTGTAGATTTGGTGTAAAGGTTGGTTGTGTGGTGTATCTAGCCTCTTGCTCGATGATAAAAACATCTGCATATCTTACTTAATAAATGATCATTGAGGATGAAAGAATAAACAGGCCTTTCAGCCATAACCAACGAAAACAGGGGATCTTACCATTTACCTAATTGAACAAAGTTTTTTTATGAGCAAAAATGGCGTAGAGCTAGCGTTTTAAAGTTATGAGGAATATATATATATATATCCAAACTGCCACGTCCGTACATTTTTCGTTTCTATGTACAGCTCCCAACAACTCAAATATAAAGCACTTTCCTTTAGATGTCTTGTGAGTTCTGAAAAAATAGATTTTTTTTTAACCTGTATTATAAGTATCTTTACCTGAAATTTGTAAAGAAGTTTTTTTGTACCAATATATATATATATATATATATAATGCACTTTCTTCTAGAATATTTCTTCTTTTCTATCTTGGGAAAAATACCTTTTCCACTATAATTTGGCTCATGGACCAAATTGACTATTATAATTTTTCATGGATTTGATATATCTACTAACTTCAAAGTTTGCGATCAGATTTGTTACTACTATTAAAAGCCTAGCAATAAATGCCGAAGTTGTTGATTTTGAATCTTGAGGCATAAATATAACTTTTAATAAATTTCAGAAATTTTGTATAATTTATCATTTTTATTTTTTTAAGTGCTAGCAACTGTATCAGTTATCACCAGATCATTCACTCGGTAACCGAGGTAATGCAAAAGGAGACAATATTAGACATCACTATTTATAACAGAATAATTGTCATATCTAGAATCCAGTTATCATAAACACATGAATATTGGATAAGTTAGTTTTATTTAATCAGAATTCAAGTTATTTGTACAGTGGCTAATTTGGATATCGCTTCTAGAAGGACTAGTTGTGGATTTAGTGATAAATTGCATTAATTGTCACATAGAAAATGAAAATGATAAATTATATAAAGTTTATAAAGTCTGTTAAAAATTACACAAATACCTCAAGATTAGAAAAACAACAACTAGTCTCATTTATTGTTAGATTTTTAATAGTTTGTTAAACATTTGGTCCCAGATTGTAACATTAATGGCCAATTTGATTTCAAATTATAACTTTAGTGGTTATTTCAAAACCAAAAAACCTACAATGGGCAATCTAGTTCAAAAGCCAAATTATAGCAGAAAATTTGGTACTTTTCCCTTCTATACCATTTTCCCTTTCTTTTTGTACATACATAGACATTAAGGGAAGAATTCGAAAAAGAAAAAAAAAATTACTAGTACATAAAAAGATAACATTTCTTCTTTTCTATCTTTCCAGTACCATCTTTACTTTCTTTTCATACGTGAGTAGGCACCGCACCGAGGAAGAATTCGAAAAGAAAAAGAAATGGAAAATTACAAAAATTTCCCTAAGGTTTGGTGAAACCTACAATTGTATCCTCACTGTTTAAAAAATTTACACTTAACCCCCTCAAAATAACCGTTAGGGAAAATTACAAAAATTCCCCTGTGGTTTGATATAACCTACACTTTCCCTCTCTATTTTCAAAAACCTACACTTTACCTTTACTTTTTTACAATGTCCGACAACGACTTCTAAAACCCTAATTTAAACTATTTAATAATCATTATTCAGTAATTTTAAGATTTTTGATATTTTTTTCATAATTAACCGACTTTAAAAAAATACTAATATGTATTTATAGGGAGAGAAACGCATTTACAGAAAGGAAAAACTGATAATTTAAAATATTTGTTAACTATAAAAAAATATTATAGAAATCAAAATTACTGAAAGATGACTACCATATAGTTTCAGAAGTTATTATCAAACAGTATAAAAGAAACAAGGGCAAAGCGTAGATTTTTAAAAATAAATTAGATAAACTGTAGGTTAAAACAAATCTCGATTGGGTAATTGTAAGTTTACCACTTTCACTTTTCTTTTTTGTGAAACATGTTTCCAATCCTTATATTATTTCCATTTTTAATATTAGACCCTGAGTTTGACTATCTTGACATTTTGGACCCTGAACTTGATAACTACTTAATTATAATGTTTTTGTTTAATCTATTGGTTCATTTTTTTATGATATAAGTATTATTTTCTAAACTAAAATATTTGTGGTTTATTTATTTTTTTGGTGAAATAAGTTTTTTTTTTAATTTTTCCTAACTCAATTGTTAAACTCTTAATGCCTAAAGTTTTTACATTTTCTCTCTTGGTCCCCAAACTATTTTTGTTACTTTTCTTCATTATTATTTTACTTAATATTGTAACATTATATGACCGCAACAACATGCGGGCCTTTCATTCATCATTATAACTATATTCTAAAAGCTTTGAGTTTTTGTATTGTTCATGAACAATGACAAACACTGTTCATAACCAATTCCAATTCCCATTTTTTTTGTTGGCTGCTTTTTTCTGGGCATGATTGACTCTCTTTAAAGCTCGGTCCTCTTCTTTCAAGAAAATTGTGTCCTATGGACCATTGTTGTAATTTTGCGAGTGTCCACCTGTAGAGGTGTGCATGGGTTGGGTAAACCCGAACCACCCCTATTGGTTTAAGTTGGGTTGGATAGAAATGAACCATGATTCTCAAGTTGGTTCCACATATAGGAGAATCAATGATTTTTTTATTGGTTTTGGTTCCATATGGAACAAACCCGATGTAGAATCGAACTCAAGGTATATATATAATTATATAATAAAAATTACAGTATTACTATTATACCCATATGTGTGTGTGTGTGTGTGTGTGTGTGTGCGCGCGCGCGCGCGCATATTTCTTTGAAGAATTATTATGGTCATCTTGTGTTTTTATATTAAAACCCTAAATTGATGTCCCAAATTGAAACAATATGAAAGTTATAAGATCATTCACGAAATTTCTTCATATTCACTTGAATCACTTTGCTTTCTAGAATAACTACTCCTAGGTCATTTTGCCTTCGATCTTTCCACTCCAGACTACTCTCTATAATACAATTATCATGTTTTTTCATTTATAAGTCATGTGAAACTAGAAATTTATGACATCAACATATTTTAAGTTTTGATACTGAAGAAAATAATCTTAAATGCTTAGCTTTCCATATTAAATGTCGTGTCAATGTTGAAATTACTAAATGGATGTAAACTGGTTGAGATGAAAGATACTCCACAAGTAACACTTTTAAACCATTTTTGTAACATCATTTTAAACTTTTTTTAAATGAATCTAAGTACATGTATTTAAATGCTGATTTAATTGCATATTATATATATTTCATAAACTGTTTATAGATGCAATTTTATTGAATTTTGATATTATTATATGCATATGCTATAAATCGAAAAAACCTAGGAACTAGAACAAAAAAACCCAAAACCATGATTCTGGTTCTAGTTATGTTTGGTTCTCAGTTCTTGGGTTAGATAGAAAAATTTTGGAACCAGGGTCACTTTGAGTTGGTTCAGTTCCATCATAAAACTGAACAAATCCGATCCATGTTCACCCATATCCGCCTGTTTCACTTTGACTTATGGTTAAACTGTGATTTCAGTCCCTGAATTTTTTTCCTTTCTCATTTCAGTCACTAAGTTCGACCCAGGTTATGTTTTAGTCCAAAACTTAATAAATAATATTCCTTTCATCCCAAAACTTTTGCTCAATTTATTTTCGGCAATTAATCTATAATTTTTATTTTTAACATTTTAATATATAAATGAAAAATCTTTATATATGAATGATAAATCAAGACATGTAGTTTCTAAATATATATTTTTTAATTTTTCTAACAAAGAATAATATAAATAAATTCAAGTCAAAATAAAACAAAAAGTTAAATGGAGTAAAAATTTTAGGACAAATATAGTAACTACTTAACTATATTCTTTCTATGTACTCTTCCAATTTTGAATTTTTTTGTTGTTGTTTTTTTATGTACTCTATTCTAGAGCAAAACATTGGTTACTATTAATTATTAAATTTTAATTCCTAAAGCTTTTTCCATTTCATCTCTTAGTCCTTGAATTTTTTTTACCATTTTTTTATTTTAATATTTATGAATTGAGTTTTTTAGTATAAGTTATTTAATTCAAAATTTACATGGTTTAATAAAGTAATTTTATCCATAACTGCTAAAATTGAAAGTAAATTTTTCTAAATAAATTTTTTCATCAATATTAAATATTGGAATTTGAATTGACAGAAAGTGAAATTTTTTAGTGAATTCTTCTTTAGTAACACAAAAAATATTTATCATTTCAAAGCATGTGCATGTGTTGTGTTTCGAGCATAACTAATTATTTGAATGATAAGAACATAATATAAAGAACACCCAACTTAAAATTAAAATAATGTGAAATTTTAACTTATTAGCATAAGTTCATGACTAAGAATTTTTTAGTTATTTATTACTGATATTTATTTTAATGATAAATTTTAGAAAAAATTCTCGCTAAAAAGTACGGGTAAAAAATAACCTCGTTCCTAACTAATTGTAGTTTTAAAATTAGTTGAAGAAAATGGTATAACGGATCAACCAAAAAAGCATTTGTCGAATGAATTTTTTATTTACTTATTTTTTTTTTTTTGGCAAGTTTCTCCTTTGAGTAGTTAATTTATTCAGATAATCTAACAACTGTGGTTTGTAAAAAATAAAAACAATATCAACTGCTCTTCTGATGATGATGATGAATAATGTATGATTTCGTCAATACTCCATACGCCACATAATTATTGATGTGTACTTATTTGAATAAAAATAGTAGTAATAGCATAAGCGAAAGATAGCAAGCAATCCTACCAATCAACAAACGCTAACACGAAGCAATTTCTTGGCTAAGAACTAATTCCAGCAATGCAAAACCAAAAAGGAATAGAAAGCATCAAAACAGTTCCGCAGCTAAACGGATAAACCTACAAAAACATAAATAAAATTTTTCTAATCAGTTAATGACCTTAAAAAAAAAAAAAGTTCGACTCTAATAATCGATTGAAACAGCACACAATCCATAGACTCCGCAGCGTATACGATTCTGAAATACAGTTCAATAAGAATTAAAACTTCAAAACACAATTAGATGGAAAATAGTTTGGTGAAATACCATAGTGGTGGAACAACTCCATTGATAAATAAGGAGAACATCTACCCTTATTGAAGAATAAAGATTACAACTACCCATCTTACGGAAAGACTCGTGGAGTAGTGTTGTGCGGCTGACTGCTGACTATTAACGCAACAACATTAATAAACACGTGGAGCTTAACATCCATCAGAACTTTTTTTTTCCTAAAATAAGGAAGATTCTCAAAAATTATAGGTAAAATTCAAATTTAGTTCCTAATTTTAAGAGTCATTTTAATATTGTCCATTAATTAAAAAAGTGACTATTAAAATCCCCTAATTTAACTCACATATTCTATTTTGGGCCTTACAATCTGTTCAAACATTAGTTAGAACAGAAATTGTTTACGTTGCACCTAAACTGCCACGTGACATCATCTTTTATGACAATAAATGATAAGACTGTAAGAATATTAAATCTCAAGCTATAATTGACATAGTTAAATAATTTTATGGACTTAAAAAATTAATAACCCTAATTTCCGTCTCTTCCTTAACTCATATGGTTCACCGCTACCGTCTACACACACCACCATCTCGTGTCTCTCCATCTCCTATCTCTCTATCTACGCATCCATCCTAGTCCCCCCTCATCGATCCTCATTTGTCATTATCCATCCTTATCCATCGTCAACCCTAAGTCTAGTAAGAACATTGATGTGCCCAACATCTGCAGACTACAAGAGGCCACTGGTCATAGTGCTGGGTCTCTACGGCGCCGATTTCAGGATGGGAGCCAAAGGTAGAGCCAACTGGACATTCCTTTCGGTGACCTGCTACACCACCTACTGGAAATTGGTTAACGATTTGTGCTTCAAACCCTTAGAGCTCACATTCAAAGGTTGGCGGCACCATTCACTGTCTTCTCGACAATCAAGTCACGGTGGAAACATTCAGCTGTGGCTAAACGGCTTTAGTGTTAGTCATAGATATACCATCGTGATTAAACCATAATCGACACAGCAACCTAGGCAAATGGCCAAAATCCAGTTTGCTTCCGCTGACAAAGATTTAGGGAAAAGATAGATCGTTGGCTAATATACATTTAAGTTCCTCAGGTTATTAGTTTAGGTCAATTCTAACATAAAATTTTGTATTCTTCCAATGTAGTCATTTATTGTTATGAAAATAGGATGCCATGTGGTAGTTTAGGTGCCACGTAGACATTTTTCGCAATAAATAACAACAGAACTGATGGTATGGACTAAAATAGGACACACAAGTAAAGTTAGAGAAATTTAATAGTCACTTTTAAAGTTAAGGGACCACATTAGGACAACCTTTAAAGTTAATGGACTAATTTTGAATTTTACCTCGAAAACCACTCATGTTTTTTGCCCAATGAATCACTAATTTTTAAATGATGCCAAGTTGTTAAATTGCTATTAAATATATTTTTTCCTTAATTTTATGGAACTAGAGTTGGTATTTGTGGAGAAAATAAAAAACATTAGTAGTTTCTTCATTATTTCTACTTCTATTAAAGTATGATATATTCATTTTAAATAATCCTTAATGAATTTCTTCTCTTACAAGAAGACAAAAGTTATATAATGCTTATAATAGGATCATTGTGGCTAACTAATATTGAGAAATTACCATCCTTAGTCACTGCCGTTGTGCATAATGACTGCTTCAGTTTCGAGTTCACCTTTTCCCTTCTCAAGACCTAGAACTATCGTTGATGTGGGATGTGATGTATCCGGGAGCAAATAGAAGGTTGGATAACTAGGTTTTAACTATTGACTCTGGAGTCCAGAGAGATAATGCTCCATATTTGAGATTTCACATTGTGATAATAAAAGGTAGCCTATTTGTACTGTTTTAAACTAAATGTATCAAATTGAGAAAGATAGTGAGAGCTTTTGTAATCAATTGAATTTTAACATTGAGTGAGAGAATTAGGTCATTTGAATCGCATTAGCGATTTATTTAGTAAAAAAACACTACTAAAAAAATGTCTTTTTCCAACAGCCAAATTTCCAATGACTTCGCCGTTGGAAATTTCAAACATGTTGAGCCATTGGAAATCAGCTTGATGGGAATTTCGAAAAATTCAATTTCCAATGACCTCACGTTGGAAATATTAGGCTACTAGAATATAGAATGAATTTTATAATTTTTAAAAATAAAGTAGTACTTTAAAAATATTTTGTTATAGATGATGATGATGATGATGATGATAATAATAATATATAAACACACACACTATTAGAAATATATTTGTATATATTGATATATATATATATATATATATATATATATATATTTATATATATATATATATATTATATATAAAGTAATAGTATATATATATGAAAATATCATTGTTATTATACAATTTCAGAAAGTAAAGTAGTATTTTGAAAATAATTTGTTTAATAATAATAATAATAATAATAATAATAATAATAATAATAATAATAATAATAATAAATAATAATAATGCTATGTATATTTATATATATTCTTATTGATATACTTATAATATTATCATACAGTATTTATATCACACACACACACATACACAGAGATATATATATATATATATATATATATATATATACACACACACACATATTTATTAACATATTTATAAGTATAAATATATCATAATATATATATGATGTAATGATGTATTTGATAGATGATATATGATAATATGATAATAATAATAATAATAATAATAATAATAATAATAATAATAATAATAACAATATATGTATATATTTTATTTTACCCAACAAAAAAAAAACCTAATGGTTCAAGATAGCCCAAACCCAGCCCAAACTAACCCTAATTATAAATGCCTTCATCTCCATCAACCCTCCTCTCCCCCTCTTACTCCTATCACCATCTCAGCTTTCTTAGTCCTCTCGCCCTTTCGCTCTTTTCACCGTTGCTGTAGTCGTTCTCTTTTTTCTCTCATTTCACCGTCGCTGTAGCTATTCTCCTTTTTCCCTCATTTCACCATCATTGTTTTCTCTCTATTGCCCTAGCCTCACTTGCATTTCTCACCATGTCGCCGCTGTTCACATCTCCCTCTGCCGCTCGCATCTTCATCCTCCCTCCGTCATTCCTTAGCCATTGTTTATTCATTGTAATCTTTTCTCCATTGCCCTTCCTCTGCCATTTCTTCACCATGCCTTGATCTCCCAGCTTGTCGTCAATGATTTGAGTTTGGTTTTGTAGATCTGTTTATTCATAGTTAAAAATCTATGCTTGATTTTGTATATCGGGTTTTGAGTATGGTTTTGTAAATCCGATTGTTATCGTTCTCCTCACCACCATCATTCGTCGTAGGTCCCTATCGCCACCACCATCTGAATGCTCGATCTAATTTTTTTCTTGGTAGTTAAATGCTTGATCTGATGAATCTAGTTGTGTCTTTTGTGTTTGAATTTGTTTTTTAAGATTATGTTTGATAGTTGATCCAGTTTTTTTTAGTGATTTTTTTAATTTATAGTAATTTTGTAATTTTTGACATTTATTTATTTATTTATTAAATTTTTAGTACTTTTAAGTAAATTTTAGGAAAATATAAAATACAATTTTTGTAACTTATTCTTGAATAATATATTTTTTTGTGCTAATATAATCTCAGTAATTATAATTTTAGTAAATATAATTTTTTGTGAATATAAAATATAGAATATGGTTTTCTTATATATATAATATGTTTTCAGTAAATATAAAATGTGATTTTAATGAATAAAAAATATATTTTTTGTAAACATAAAAATATTTTTCGTTATATTTTTTAATTTTTTTGAAAAAATTTTCCATTACCTTAGCCTGTTTGCACATTTCCAACAGCCCAAGTCGTTGGAAACATCATTGCAAGTTTCCAACGGCTAAAATCATTCAACCATTAAAAATAACTCTATGTGTTTAGGCTGTTGGAAATTTTTTTAACAGGCCACTTTCCAATAGTTACCTGTTGGAATTACCAACAACTAACCATAGGACCGTTGAAAATTTCTTTTCCAATCATTGATTTACCAACGAGCTAGTTTCCAGTGGCCAACTGTTGGAAAACTCAGATTTCCAACGCAAAATAGTGATTGTTTCGAGTTGTTCTCAAAACATCTGCGAAATGCACGTGATTTTTCCCTTCCCCCTTTGTGTGAGATTGTTTTTATTATTGTCATAAGTAACATGTCAAATTAAAGAACTTAGAATTATCCTATTTACACAGGAATAACGGGCTAATATTTCTGGGTATCTCTCTCATATTTTTAACTTATATGGGATTTACATGAAGATTGAGAGAGAAGAAAAAATTTGTGTATTATTTCCACTTTCCATATTCATTTTTTTACATATTGGTCACGGATTGAAAAAAAGTAAATATCGCAATAATAATCTGGATGATAATATAGTAAAGAAATAAATTTAATATGAAAATGTTTCAAAGATTTATAACGGATCAATATACTACTATCTCCATCCAAAATTCTTTACTTCATTTTTAGTTTTTTTACTTAAATTTAACATGAATAAATTTTTATAAAATAATAATATAAATAGATTCAAGTCAAATTTAAATTAAAAATTAATATGGAGCAAAAAACATGTGATGGAGGAAATTATTATTATAAAAAATGTGGAACGGATGTATGTAAAATTTGCCATACAATGGTTTCCCTCCACATCAGGATCAACTGTTTTATTGTCAAACAAATTTCCAACTACGTTTCCTCCTCCAAATATCTATATTCAACCTTCATCATCTCTTCTAAGTCTTTATGTATATAATTTTCAATCAATTAATAAAAAGATTGGTTTCCTAAAAATATATTGAGATGAATTTAGAAGTTGTACTACTACTTTTGAATCCATAACAACTATTAAGGATAAGTTTTCAGCATAGCAGCTACCTTAATGTTGTCACTCTACTTAGTGTCCAAAACTCAGCTACATATTCTTACTCCTCACTCTCTATCTTTTCTGTTTCTAAATCTTTTTGATCAACAATAAAAAAATTATTAAAAAACTAACGATAAGATATATAAGCATCATCTTAAAAGAAAAATATGGACACCCCACAACCTAAAGAGCCAACAAAACAAAAGACCCTAAACTCTGCAGCCTGAATAGCCTATGGAATAGAAAACCAAAACATATAAAAGAAATAAGACCGAATCACTAACCCAAATCTAAAAAAGCGCACACTAATAAAACTCAAAACCAAAGAAGGTAACCCTATACCAAAGAAAGAAAAATTGGCGGTTTCTGGCATTACTTTTTCTTACTCCTCAGTCTTGTTCCTTTTTTATTCAAAATTGTTGATTATTTGCTTCTGATTTTCTACTTTAACTTCTATTACATCACAATTTAATTGGTAATTCAAAAAGGTAAATAATGAGTCAAATGACCTTTTTGCATCCTACAATAATTGATAAATTGGATGCTGAATTTTTCTCCTATATCATAATTTTGATAATGCTTATCTGTTCAATTCTAGCTGTCTACTTGAATCGTCTCTGTTTGCTTATCTGTTTTAAGAGCCATTTCTCATGTTAATTCGAATTTACTAGTACTATGTTGGCCTAACTATCGCGTAAATAATATTTCTAAGGAATTACTTCATCTGTGTTACATTCTTTGCAATATTTGTATTTTAGAGTGTCTCAAATTTTTGTAACATTTTAATATTTAGTACATTATTTAGGAAGAATGTGCAAAATTGCCACTAAATTTTGCTAGATAGAGCAATTTTGCCAATAATATTTTTTTGTTACAAATTTACCACTGACATTACTTGTTGGGAGCAATTTTGTGACTGAACATAAAATGTTAGAAATATTCCATTAGCTCAATGAATATTTTATGACACAACTTTTAAACTAATATTTGAAAATTTTCTCTCTAATTCTTAACAACATTAACATTTCATAACACCAAGATTAGTCAAAACCATGTGTTTGATCATATATTCATATTATCAAACCTTCTTATTTTCACATTTCTTATTGTCATCAAACAACTTTTTGTTACCCTTGTTGTCAATCCTTTTAATAAAATGTTAGGAATATTCCATTTGTTCAATGAATATTTTATGACACAATTTTTAAACTAATATTTGAAAGTTTTCTCTCTAATTCCTAACTACATTAACATTTCATAACACCAAGATTAGTCAAAACCATGTGTTTGACGATATATTCATATTCTCAAACCTCCTTATTTTCACATGTCTTATTGTCATCGAACAACTTTTTGTTACCGTTGTCGTCAATCCTTTTATTCCAAAATTGTAACGCTTCCAGATTTAGTTAATCGTGCATCATTGAATCTTGTTTGTTCAAGAATTATTCTAAGAAGCCTTGTTGGGATGTAAATATGGAAGAGTGGAGGTGGTACTAGTGGTGGAAAGGGTGGAGGGCGGAGAGGGTACGTGGGGTTGCTAGAGCGAAGATCATATTGGAGGCAAAGGCATGGTGAAAATAATACATTTAAAATCTCAGGGGCCAAGGTGCCAAGCAAATAAAATTTGGAATTAAAATTTGTATTTTTCTTAGTTTTTCACGTTTGTCGCTTAAGCAATTTTAATGGTTGATGACAAAATTACTCTTGATAAGTAATGTTGGCAGTAAATTTGCAAGCAAGAAATTTTAGTGACAAAATTGCTCCATTAAAAAAATGTTAACACCAATTTTGCACATTCTCTGATTATCTTATCATCTTTTTCTCCAAACTATCATTTTAATATTTATTTATTTTTCATATGTATTAGTTTACATGCAGAAAACAAAGAACAAAATTGAAAACGACATACAAAATTTTTCCTTTTTCTTAACTTTCGCGGTAAACTCAAATATTTTAAAGAATTGAGGACGGATTAGGTGATTGATTTATTATAATTCTTTTTCCTTTTTTAGATAATGGGAACAGAAAATTACTTTCAACCAAAAAAAAAAACTGAAAATGGATTCCGAGCTTGAAAATTGTTCACTTTCAAACAACGTAGAATACTCAAAAATCTAAAATATATTAAAATGGTCATTTTTAATCACTTTTCAAATATTATACTCGTATGTCCCATTTTTTTATATATATATGAGATTAACATGAAAATTAAGGAAGAGAAAAGTTTATATGTTGCTTCCATTTTTTTTCCTTTTACCTTTTGTGTATAAATAAAAAACGATGGAAAAGAGTGGATAATAAAATAATAAATTAAAAGATAATATAGTAAAACAATTTATTTAATATGAAAAATTGTTGTAAAGATTACAGACGGTCCATAATAATAATTGTTGCAAGAAATATGGCACGGAGTAATGGAATATTGCAAGCAGCTGTTTAGATTCTCCAATTTTCTGGCCCAAAAAGAAAAACTCGAATAAATTTTTTACAATACTTTAATTAGCAAAAGAGGTTATTGTTTATAGAACAGTAACTAAAACGGTGTCGCTTTCTCTTTTTCCTTTGGTCCCTCAGGATTCCTGATGTGTTCTCTTGATACCCAGATCTGTTCATCTGGCCTTTGGGCTTGTTTTTCTCTAAAGTAAGTTAGGGTTATATGTCAGACCAGGCTGAAGCGCGACCGAGATCTTGCCCAGTAGGGACAAAATGGAGACTGGTCCAATTTATACTAAACATGGGCCAGTCTTCAGTCTGGGCTCGAGGCCCATGGCATCACCCAATCAAGTTGAGCCTTGCAAATTGAGTTGACTGGTCTGTTGCAACTGCGCAGTATAAAGGTGATTGATTCTTTTTATTCAGAAAAAAAAAATCATATGCAACTAATACTTTATCCACTTTATAATTATATGAATACCATTTCTCAAACATTAATTATTTTTAATAATTTTTATACACAACACTTAAGTCGAAGTACCATCACCATCACATATCATTCTAAAAGTATTTTTTCAACCTTTTAAAGTGCTGAGTTTTATTTAACATAGAAATAAACATTTCCAGTCACTTCTCAATAAAGTTAACCAACAAGTTTGTACCTAAGATGTATGAAATTCAATAAATTTGATACACAATTTTCTAACAGAAACTAGCAAACATTTTTTATTTATACGTATCACTATAATTTTCCATTTTCCTCAAGAATTGATATCTGGTCATACCAAACGGCTGTGAAATAGGGCGAAAATGGAATTATTCTTTATTAAATAAAATTTAAAATTTAAGTTCTGATAATGGGGGAAAAAAATTGGAACGACTTTTCTCTTAATGGGATCCGATGGGGGCTCAAATCAAATTAGTTGGGAGCCCAATAGATATCCTGCCAAAAAAGAAAAAAGGAAAAAAAGCCCTTTTACCCCAGTGAAAGGGGATTGGAAAGAAAAACACCCAATCGAATACATAAGAGAAGCCCAAAAATGAAACTTACAGGCCAGGGCAGGGCATTTTAAATTAGGATTTAGGAGGCTGACGCGAGAATTAATTATCCGAAGATTCGCATCAACGTGCAACGGTGCAAGAGGCGCCCACAAACGTTGAATTTAAAATCGAAACATGAAACACAAAGAACACAAACACTCTGACCTGTTTTCCTGCTCAGGCGGGTCAACGCCCGTTTTAAAGCCTTCCCTTCCCAGAAACCAACGGCCATAAACGGCGCCTCGCTTCACTTCCCTCCAAACAAGTTATAGCAAAACCAGCCCCGGCCCGGAACCATAATCCATTTCCATACAAAGCAAAACAAAACCATTCACCAAAATTTTACCTACACGAATCTTCACCCTGAGATGTCCGACGCCGTACCAGAATCCGACACCGGCAGATCAGGAGGTTCTGATGATCCCAAAAAGCTCCTCCAAGATCTTGATGAATTCATCGACCGCCTATCTTCAACATCTGACAAATCAAATGCGCCCGACATTTCGGATTGCGTCGAATCCTTCCTCAAGAAATTTGAATCCGAGGTTTCTTCATACGAACATTCGTCCACGATTTCCCATAACTCAGCAGACGACGCTCTGTTTTATGACTCCATTCCTCTGCTTCTCAAGCTCATGAACAATGTCGATCAGTTCCCCGCCGATCCCAAAACGAGGCTGTGCTTTAACAACGCGAGCTCGCTTCTCCAGCGAGCTATGTCCGTCTTGGACGAAGATTTCTGCTTTCTTCTAGAAAAAATGCACAGCCAATCATCGGGTCCCAAACCATCCGGTACCCAGGAGCCAGACCCGTCGGCCACCCCCGGACTTGGAGAATTTCCTGGTTTTTCACCCGAAACGATCTCTGCTGCGAACCGAATAGCATCAGTCATGATCCGCGGCGGTTACGAGGCGGAAGGCTGCCTCCTCTACAACGCTCTCCGGAGAAACGCCTTTAAAGCCGAATTCTTTAAGCTCGACTACGAGAATGTCAGCATGGATGACGTCCAGAAGATGCCTTGGGAAACGCTCGAAGGCGAGATAGCCTCGTGGATTAACACTGTCCGTCGTTATTCCTCCACTCTGTTCTCCGGCGAGCGCAACCTCAGCACCTCCGTCTTTTCCGATTCTCCGGAAGTCGCTAGCAGAATGTTCCACGACATCACCTCCGCCGTCAGCTTCCGGCTAGTGAACTTCGCCACCGCCGTCGCCCTCACCAAGCGATCGTCGGAGAAACTTTTCAAGTTCCTGGACATGTACGAGTCGTTAGGCGACCTGATCTCCCAAATGGGCGACGATGTTTCGGACGATCTGAAACCGCATACATTGGAGACGCAGAGCAGGATCGGGGAAGTGGCGGTGGCAATTTTCGGCGACCTGGAGAATTCCATTAGGAGCGACACCGGACGACCAGTCCCATCTGGGGCGGTCCACCCGCTGACTCGGTACACCATGAACTACCTAAAATATGCCTGCGAGTACAAGAACACGCTGGAACAAGTATTCAAGAGACACAAAGACACGGCCGGTTCATCGGCACGACCGGACCCGGATCCCGAACCAGAAGACGCTGACGAGAAGCCGAAAACGTCACCTTTTTCGCTGCAACTAATGGCGATAATGGATCTGCTGGACGCAAACCTGGAACTGAAGTCGAAGCAGTACAAAGACCCAGCGCTACGAGACATCTTCTTGATGAACAATGGGAGGTACATAGTGCAGAAAGTGAAAGGGGCGCGTGAGATATACGAGATGGTGGGGCAGGCGTGGACGAGGAAGCGCTCGTCGAACCTAAAGATGTTCCACAAGAACTACCAGAGGGAGACGTGGGGGCGAGTATTGCAGTGCATAAGCCACGAGGGGGTGCAGGTGAACGGGAAGGTGTTGAAGCCGGTTTTGAAGGAGAGGTTCAAGAGCTTCAACTCCATGTTCGACGAGATCCACAAGACGCAGAGCACGTGGGTGGTGAGCGACGAGCAGCTGCAGTCGGAGCTCCGGGTGTCGATATCGGCGGTCATCATTCCGGCGTACAGGTCCTTCCTGGGGAGGTTCAACCAGCATTTCAATCCAGGCCGACAGACGGAGAAGTACATCAAGTACCAGCCGGAGGATATCGAGTCCATGATTGAGGACTTGTTTGATGGGTATCCCACGTCCATGTCCAGGAAAAGAAATTAACCAAGTGAAGTTACAGGTGTTTCTGGTTCCCTCCATCCATGTTTGTTTTGGCTTCAGGAACCGCGCGGGCTGGGAAGAGCTTTAATTTTGCCTCAGGCCTTTCCGCGCTCTATTGCGGGAAATTTTGAACTGCCGTGTCTTTATTCGGCCTTTTGGGAAGGTTATACCATAATTTTGCAACATGAGTCTTTAATTGCTACAGTAGCCGACTTGTCGTCCCTTTTGACTTCTAACATATCAGTCACCTTTTGTAACATACCGTTTGATGCGAGTAATGGTAAGTCCGGATTAAGTTGCCAGAAATTTTCCCGTTTCCAGTGAATTTGTTTCTTAATCAGGTCGTAGAATTCATTTACTACTTCACCTCCATGTAAATTTCGTACACCGACTGAAAGTTTATTTCCAATTATGGATCCGTTTGCATGCGCAACTCAATTTGCTTGAGCCATGACCATAACTTTGATGTTTCTAACTATTTGTCCATCAAGCTAGCTTTTTCTTTATGCCTGTCTGTCCTGTCCATTGAACTTTTAAAACTTTTATCCTTTAGGCCACCAAGTAATATAACAACTTTTTAATTCTTAATTATGAGTCAACTAGTGCAAAAAAAGTACATCCATAATTCTAACTTGTAAAAATGGTGCAAGTTAGTCCAAGGCAAGCTAGAAAACGGCCTTAAAGGATGTTGAAGGCCAAATGCACCCGTGGTCCTCAATTTCTTGTAGTATATAGATGATTTTAGATTATTTTGACTTGTGTATAGCCGTACAAGTAAATATTGCCAGCATATTTGTTATTTGTGTGACTATGAGTTTATGAGGCAGCTCCACAATGGAGGCAATGAGAGCACTTGCTCCCACTAAATTCTTGGAAACCTTAGACTATATATGTTCATAATTGGTAAATATATGCCCTTAGTTATGATTGTCCTCTCAAATTTTTTGGACTTTCAAAACCATAGGACATACATGAAAATGTATACTAATTTTGGGTCTTAAATATGTCATTTCCTTTTCTATAATTGACTAATATATAACAATTGAGAACATTACTTATAACTTGACGATAAATATTGCGGTTGCTGACCCAACGAATTCATTGTTTTTACACGAACTCACTTATTCTATGTATTCTATCTTGCCTCACCCTTTTAATAGTTCTTACTTTGATTTTTTTTTTCTTTTGAGAGATTTATTGTGTTAATTGTTGTTTATTTGCATTTATTATTTATTTGTATATGCTATAATTTTATTTCTATTTAATTTTTATCTAGTGATGAATCTTTTAGTGTTACTTTATCAATTCATTCACATTTATATTATAAGAAATAGTTACAAGAATATCATATTATAAGTCTACCATATGTCCAATTAACTTCATCCTACCTAAGCAAATCCTTTTGACTATACACAAAAAATTCCTCTGGTACTTAACATACATAAATCCTAATATATTTGCTCTTGTTTTTCTTAATTTCATGATTATTATTTAAAACAAGACATATTTTTCTTATAGAACTCTAACCTCTAAGATATTCTACATCACTCTCGTAATTATCAAGTCACATGTCATGCAATTCCTCTTTTTTGGGTATAAATGTACAATTTTCTATTTCTTTTATTTCATACAAAATAAAAATGATACCAATAAATTGCTTTTATCTTATATTGCAACATGTCAACAATTGTAAATATCTCATAAAATAAAACATTTTAGAACACATCTCAAAATGCAAAAAGAGCAATTCTAACGGAACTAGAGAAAAATTCAAAAAAAGAACAAGCAAGTCTATTGATTATGAACCAATGCATATCCAAGCAAAAGAAATATGTATGCTACCAAAAGAAAAAAGTATATAGTTTGTATTTATAGATATAATTAGTATATTCATATGTCAACTAGATATAAATTGAAACAAAAATCAACCTCAAAACTAATTGTGTTAAAAATCTTAAATTTTTTTTAAGAAAACGAAGCACTAAACTTGTCCCCAGATAATATAATTCCTGGAGTTGTCACTGACTATGACTATATATTCTTGGTAATTATAGTATTGTATTGTGCAGCCTCCATCAGTTAATCTATACTTTGGTTAATTGGATGCATTTACCGCTACTTTTAAGTTTTAAAGAGTAGTCATGTTAGGTAAGAAAACAATATTTAGGGCACTGGCAGTGATGTGAACGAAAATCAGAAACTTCAGTTACATAATGCATATTGTGTGCGAAGAAGGGACCCAGCTGGAGTTTTACCCAAAATCACAATTTGTCTCCCCACAGCAGATCGCTGCATATACAGCCTCCGAGTTTGTCAATTTACTTCCGGTTGGCTGCGGTGGCGAATTAGAATTGTCATAGAGATGATGGCGAGCTTCTGCCAACGAAGAATGAACTTCTAGAGGCCATTAATCAAGGTGGAAAGTGGAAACACGTCGGACAGTTAGGGAACTCGGGTCACTGGGTCAAACACGTCTAAAACAGAGAGTTAGAGCGAGAACGGATCACCGAATGAAAAAAGGGGCATTGAGCCAGTCATTTTTCCTTTCCCTTCATCTAACGTCGTAATACCTTTGATTTGCCAATGACTAACTCACGCCGCTTCTACTTGTTGGACGACTAACTTAAATTGAGTTTGAGTTGAAGGACTAACTTGTTAGAATTGGTCAAGTTTTCAAGTTTAAGGACCTCTAGTGCACTTAAGTGTAATAAATATACATCATACAAGCCGTTTGTCTTAAGGTACAAAGCATTATTTTAATTTTAATTTTAACATGTTACACAATCAACAAGAGTATAAGTGTGAAGGGTTTCATGAATGTGAGCTAAAATTTAAACTTAATTAGGATGGATATAAAAAGATCACATGTCACTAACTAGGTAAGTCAATAAATATATAATTCTTGCCCCGCTTAAGAAATTTTCTGACTCCACTCTTAATACTAATAGGAATAGATCAATTAAAAAAATCAAGCACTTGCTGTGATGATTAGCTTGAAAATTTTAAAGTAATCATCTAAGGTTCGTAGTTCAAACATACATTAATCTATAGAGTAAATTATATAAATGGTTTCTAACATTTAATTATTATTTCATTTTAGTCCCTAACCTATTGAAAGTGTTTCATTTTAGTCCTAACTCTATTAAAAATGTTCCATTTTGGTCCCTATTGGATAAAATTTGTTAACTCAAAGTATTTTTCTGATAATAACTTTTTATATTATAATTTAAACTATCAGGTAACTATTTTATAATAAATTTAATTTATACAATAATTTTTTATAGTTAATGAAAAATTCAAATCATTTTTTTTCTCTTTGTAAATTGAACTTATTTCATTCAGGAAAAAAAACTAGTGCTAATTAAATTGTTTGTTTACTTTCAAAAAATATTAAACTATTTAAATTTAATAAAAAACAGTTACCAAATATTTAAATTAAAATTCCAAAAGCTTGTATGAGACATTTATTCAGAGTTGATGAATTTCATTTGGTATAGGACAAAAATGAAAAAAATTTAATAGATTTAGGACCAAAATAGAATATTTAATAGGTTAGGGATAAAAATGAAATGATAACTAAAGGTTAAGGACCATTTACACAATTTACTCTCAATCTATAGGAAAATAAAAAATTTATTGTATCATCAATATACAAACTAAGATGTATCATATCTCCTCTCAATAGCATGAACTATTTTTTTTTTAAAAAAAAATGTGTCTCACATGTTGGGTCAATTTTTTTTTTAAGTAAGCTTTGTATATCGTTCTATTGATTTCTTAAGAGAGCATTACAAAACTAAAGGGGATGAAGAGGGTCTCCTCAAGAAAAGCAATATGCACACTCCAAATTCTTCCAGGCAAGAGTGTGTGCAATGCTATTGATGTAGGAAAAAACATAAGAAAAAAAATCTCTAATGCAGTGAGCCCCTCAATAATGACTCTAAAAATAAAGAAAGAATAGGAGAACATAAAATTTGTATAACCTAAGAGTCAAATTATAAGACTAATTTGTGAAAACCTTGATGATAAGCTTCCGTCGAACCTTACAACAATGCCATTGTTTCATAGTACAACGGATCAATACTAGAGTAATCACAGTTGTAGGAAAATGGTGAGGCAAATATGACAAACATGATTCTTTATAATTCCTTCCGGCGGAGGTCCTTTTTGTGAGAAAAAGAGATTTCAGTGTATATACGCATAATTCTAATAAGTTTGGACAACCAACTTGATTGAACTGAAAAAACCAAAAGTCATGTTATGGGCTGGTTCGGTAAGAGCGAATGTTTAAACAAGAGGGCAAATAGTTTGAACCACCAATTTGATTGAAATATCGTGCTATTCGGCAGTTTAAACTCAGGGCAGTAATTGGTAATAGGAAGAGTCATGTTGGGTTGGTTGCGTAAGCGCGGATGTCTTGTCTGTTGCTGTCGAGCGCGCGTGCGATTGAGGAATTTTGTCTGTGCTAAAGGGAAAAAAAATAGCGCAAGGCAAGGCAGGCCCGTCAGCTGAACACTTCTGTTCAGTGGATCGGAGTTTGAGGTGTCTGCCGGCGACAGCCTTTCCCAGCAGTGACCGGAGAAAATGGTGCTTCTATTTCTACAGTTGATTTGATCTTTCTGGTGTTCATGACGTGACCCTTACGGAATGCTGGCTCCTTGTACGGAGGCCTCTGTGAGCCCTTCAACTATCATCTCTGGGCAACCTAGACCCTCTAACTACCACCAACAAACAAAAGGTCCTTCAATTTTAAGAGATGGTTAAAACTGAGCATTGCTTGTATGCTAGGGCCCCCATGAATTTGTTCAAACTTCAAAGAACAAGCTAATTTTTTTTTTTACCCATTTGGTGTTCTTCATCCATCCCCGTGCCAAACGAGGGCCCGCTCAATGTTTGTCGAAATTAATAAGAACTTGTAGGATTAGAGGGAAAGCCATTAACTGGTCACATTCTATGTGTATGTGTGTGTGTGTTTTTTTTTTTTAATTTGGTGTGTTCATCGCCAAAGAGTTCCAGCGTCTTCATAATCAAATATAGCAAAACCGAGAAAAAAACAGTAATATTTGCCTTTGATTCAATTATGACACTCAACTTTTATTTTGGCCAATTAAACTATGACGTTAAAGCTTGTGGACTACTGAATGTAAGACTTGATACACGTGGATTGTTTGCCTCGAGGGGCGTCAACCAATCAAAGTTTTCTTTTTCTCATTTACCCATCAAACTTCCTTGTGTGTGCCTGGTAAGTCACTAACTTTCCAAAATAAATATCAGTGAAAATGCCCAAGGTTTATGGTTGAACTCACCATTTCGCCCTTAACCTCTCTTACTTGAATTAGATTTCCTACCGTAACATGTATACTATACTTTTCATTCAGAGGATAAGAAACATATCATGGAAACAACCAAGTTTTGTATTACTAGCCTACTAGGTAGGTATGAAGCTCTTGTATCCATTTTATTTACATAAATTTTAAGAATGTCTCCAGTACTATTAGTATTTTCAGCGGTGATTCTACATAAATATGCAATAAAGAGACCTTTACAAGGTGGAATGAGTAAAGAATAAAAAAAATACATGACGCTATTTTCTCCCTTTTATTGTAAAGTAGACGTATGAGGTTAACTTTTCAAGATGTGAAGATGTGGAGTCCACTTATGAAGATCCGCCGGGCCGTTTAATTAATAAAGACAAAGCCGTGGGAAGTGGGCACATGACATCGCCTCTTGTTTCTCTGTCTGGTTAACAAGGCACGTCTCGCTACACAAAGCTAAAGCGAGTTACTCCCGAGCCGGATTAAACGTCGCATCGAAATTGCTTCCCTCGAATAATTTAAAACATTACATGACATGACAATGTGGGAGTACGGAATTTCTGTAACGTATAATTAATGTATTATTGTACGTCTAATATGTAAATATTCATGACCGCCCGTATTACCTAAATATCCTGAACAACAATAAGAGGAGGGTGGAGTTTACAGTTTAGACTTGAGAGAATTTAAAAGCACGAGAAGAAAGGAGCGTTTTAAATTTGTCAGGAGAGGCAGGGAGATTAACAAAAGAGACCGACAGCGAGGACGGAACAAGCCGTCCGCAGAAAGCGCCAGTTGGGCAGCCTTTTGCCGGAAAAGACTGTTTCAGATCATGTCCGGAAGGGCCAGACAGCTTCTCCATAGCCGACTTCCTCAAGGTTCAAGCTGGCAGCTTTTGAAGCCCCGGCTGAAGAACCACACTCCTGTCCTCTCTCAACAGACATCCACAGGATCATCTCCCGCATGCGCGCGACAACAACAGACAAACTTTTCCCTTATTTCACTCCCGCCCCCTCTCTCATCATTCCCTATATAAACCCCCCTTCTCCTCTTCCGCATTTCATCCAACACATACCACCTTCTTCGCCTTCACACATATAATCTACCTTAAGTACGTTAACGCTCCCTGCTGGCCTCTTAATTAATTATCTCAAAGATATGCAGTACCAGAGGGAGAGCTGGAGCTACTACATGGCCCTCCAGAGCGTGGGATCCGACCCGCTGGAGAGGGTGGTGCGTCTGGCGGCGGAAAGCGCGGTGGTTGTATTCAGTGTGAGTAGCTGCTGCATGTGCCACGCCGTGAAGCGGCTGCTGTGCGGGATGGGGGTGAATCCCACAGTGTACGAGCTGGACCACGAGCCCAGTGGGAAAGAGATGGAGCGGGCGTTGATGGGTCTCCTCGGCAACTCACAGCCCTTTCCGGTGGTCTTTGTCGGCGGTAGACTCATCGGCTCCATGGATAGAGTCATGGCCTGTCACATCAACGGCACTCTCGTGCCGCTGCTCAAGGATGCCGGAGCTCTTTGGCTCTGATTATATTCAAATTATTCTACTTGTTCATGGCTTATATATAATGCGTCTCTTTGATTAAATGAAATTTCAGTATTATGATCTTACTCTCTTCTCTGATCTTTTCATTGTGTATTAATTTTAATGCATATTCAAGCGGGCCCTTCATTTTGGATTACGAATGTAATTAATCCCAACAACCTTTTCGATCAAATTTTAGCAGTTTTTGATATCGTGTATATATTTACAAATCATGACTTTATAATTACAAACTTATAATGTGGAATTTTGTTTTAGGACTTTTCATGTGTAAAAATTCTTTAGAAATTCAATGCATTTGGTTTCGAAGGTTTCCAATAATTTGGCATGACGTCACACATTATGGCACTAGTTACAATATGGTGAGTGTACTAAAAGAATTGTTATCTCTATTATTTTTTTTAGTATAAGCATATTATAATCTTTTTTTGACGAGTATCATACACCAAAAATAGCACAGTTATAGCAAGAGATATATGGGTTTTATATAGTTTCATTTTAAAACAACATCCGTGATTAATGTCACCAGTTGAGAAAAATTGAGATAACTTATTAATGATCGTGATACTTTAACCATCTAACGTTAAATTCTGATAATAACACGTTTAATATCTAATGCTAAATGCTGGCGTTTTCTCCAACTAAGCATATATAATGGAAATGATAAATTTGAAAAGATAAGAATAATATAGGCAAGCGACATACAAAAGCATTATATTTTTTGGAATGAGGGATACAAAAACTTAAAAAGAGTAACAAAAATTATGAAACAGATGGGCAATCTTTTTGTCGCTGTAGAACCTTGATGCTTCTCCCATGTTAAGTTCATCAAGCATGAAGCAAGTATCAATAGAAATTGTATTCATCGATCATTCATGGATGAATCTAGCCAGATCAATCACATCTTATCTTCTAGTCGGTATCCAGATTGCTAGCTACAACGGGGGAGACATATTTATGTGGGTGTTGCAACAGAGGGCCCTTAGCCACGTTAAAGGTTGGCCTGCCATTCCCATGAGCCTCGAGTAACATATAAAATATATAGGCTTGCGAAAGTTCCAACACCAATAAAATCGATCAATGATTCATTTCCCGGAAATAAATAATAAATAGAATCGACGAACATGATAATTAATTTGGGCAAGGGCAGACAATAAAGTTAGTAATCAATGTCCAAGATTTGATGAAAGTCAAAGTTGTACTCATTTTACATTACAAACATGAGATGGTGATCCACTTAACACAATCGATGTCGCCATCAGCTTTCTACGCCAAAGCTTCTTCTCTGGTGAGTGAGGCTCTAATTTTACTGGCTGACCCGTAAGAAGGGAGAAAGGGCTAGGGTGATCGTTCGGTTATTTCAGTTTAAACTGAATCAAATAAGTCAGTTTTTTTTTGTTTTTGGTTTTGGATGGTAACAAATTGAAATAGCCGAAATGAGGTGAAAACTGAATAGGAACGGAGGTTTGGTTCAGGCCCAACCGAATTTAACATCTTGTTGTGAGAAAGCCGTGAGTCGTGACAACTAACAAGGAGAAGGCTGCTGTGAGAACGCCGAGAATGAGAAGTGAATAGTTGAATGAGGCCAGGTGAGGGCGTTGTCGCAAGAGGGTTTGATTGTCGCCAGACTCCAAGAGGACCAGGATGAGCAGAGCTGCAAAGCAAAGGGAGAACGCAGCCCTTAGCTGTTGCACAGACGGACCATTACCACTGGACGGCGACGACGAGTGTGTGCCTAGGTGCTGGGGTGAATCTGATCTTAAACTGAGGGTATGGCAAGGTTAGCAGGACCAATGAGGGACGGAGTCACAGAATGGCAGTGGCAGATGTGTAAAACGAAAAAGGGGCAAGGGGTTAACCGGGTAGGTAAGGGTTGTTGTTCGGCCTGAATAATTGGGTTAGCTAGTTAGGGATAAACTCTAAAGCTCAACAATAAACAATTAGGATTTAGGTGGGCTAAAGCCCAAAACTCTAATTCGGTTATTTTGGTTTTAAAACAATAAACTAAAATTGAAATTATCTATATTCGGTTTTGACCAAAACCGAGCCAAAACATGGAACAAACCAAACCAAAATTTTAAAACTTTTCAGTTTTTCGATTTAGCCCGAATAATGATCACCTCTAAGAAAGGCCATGATCCATAGAACCAGTATTTGTGAAGATCAGCATTTTTCTAATGGGTAAAGAGCCCACATATTGGACAGGCCCAAAAGAAAGTGCATCTAGAGGAAACTTGCAGCAGGCAGCTGTAATTTTTTGTCCAACTTTTCAAAGACCCACTTGATGGCATTGTTAAGAAAAACTATGCAACAGCACAACAAAGAACCTAAGAAATAAGAAATGGCCGGAACGGGGCCCCTAGAATCTCTGGTATCGCCCAAGTGTCCCCATCAACAAAATGGACTATTAAGTAGAAAGCAGGCCACAAATTTTTCAGCATTAGTTTAGTCACGTGGGGTCTTTCTTACCCATTCATTTTTTGTGCAGATTATGCAGATGCCCGTTATGTATTGCACCAAGTACGGTGAATATGGGTAGGGTAGAATTATTAGTTTACCGATTCTAATAAAGATGGATTGAGTTAGATTGGATAAAATTTGATGATGGTTTGGGGGTTAATTACAGTCTAGAAAAACCATCACTTCTCTAGTTGTTTTTTATTTCATATAAAACCAACTGAATGTAAAACAAACCTGAGGTATACGTATTAATATATTACAAAATTTATAATTTTACATTTATAATTATTTATTAAAAGTTATGCTAGAGGGGTTTTTAGTATTTTAGTTATAAACATAATATTAAGTCCTAACTATCCCGATTTCATTCTAAAAATGCACTGATTATTTCACAAACCATTGCCAAGCTGATGTTATATGTGTAATTTTATTATATTTTAGTATTATCATATGTATATTGTATAAACAAAAAAAATCTGAGAATTGGAATTAGAAAACCCATAACTATGGTTTTGATTTTGCTCGGTTCTTAATTCTTAGTTGGGTAGAAAATTTTAGAAACCGAATATATTTGCAGTTAGTTTAATTCCATAAAATACCCGAACCAATCCAAATTATGAGCGCTAACACTAAAATACGCTAGCTCTGGCTGTGACTGAGAAACACTCTCGAGCTTAATTGTTGAGGACAAATGAAATCGACAAATAGCTGCCTTCTGGTATCCAAGAAACTGATGACCACGCAAGTCTAGCCTACAAGCATTGATTGTTGCTCAAGTTCAGCGTGAATTATTTATCACCTTGGAGTCTTGGACTTTATCTCTGTTGGACTTAATCCCATCATCTCACATCGGAGGAACGAGCTTGTAAGTTGTAAAAAATGGCTTATTTACATGGTTGGATTTTATTATTAGCTTAGTTTCGGGGTTGAAGCAAGATTTTTGAAAAATGTAGCTACGTCAACCTGCTCCTCAATCCTAACAGAATTACACAAAAAATATTCCAGTTTGGCACTGTACTAATGTTGCTTGAAAGGGCTAATTCTCTCCACCAAATCGAATCCCCACTACCTGTCAATATGCCAATGCCATAGAATCCACAATCAGCCAAAGAACTCTCACATGTCTTTGTTTGTAGCGAATAGGTAAAACATTTTTAAAATCTCACCCCCCTCACCCTCGTAATACCAGTGATCAGACCACTCACAGTCACGGGGCTCATTGCTCTTTCTGGAGCAGAACAAGAGATAACAACATTTCCATCAGCTAAAACTAAAAACCTCTCAACTTGAGTTTACCTGGTACAAGCTTCTTCTCCATGGATCCACTCATCTTTCTTCTTCTTCTTGCTTCCTCAATTGCCCATATGGCCTCTGTCATTGCTCAACCAACTAATCCTGTGTCTAGAATCACAGTTGTTGGTGTTGTGTACTGTGACATGTGTTCAAACAACAAGTTCTCCAGACACAGCTACTTCTTGCCAGGTAACAAGTTTATTTGGCTCTTTTTCTCTTTGATCCCCAACTTTTTTTTTCTGGAACGCATTAAAGTTGCTAGCTTGCTGCTTCAATTTCAACTGGGAAGGTGTGGACGTCAACATAAGATGCAAGTTCAAAGCAACCTCACCAAAAACATTGGAGCAGATGACAGTTTCAGTGAACAGAACCACCGGCAAGTATGGAGTATACAAAGTGGAGATCCCAAATGTCGACGGGGTTGACTGCGTGGAAGGGCTGGCTATAGAGTCAGTGTGCCAGGCAAGTCTGATTGGTGGCTCAACCTCTGCGTGCAATGTTCCTGCCCTAAAGACCTCAACTAATCAGATCTCAATCAAGTCCAAACAAGATAACCTCTGCATCTACAGCCTAAGTGCCCTGAGCTACAGACCTCCCAAAAGAAACCCTACTCTTTGTGGAAATCACAGGGAAAATGTTACAAGTGATCCTACTGTGCTCAACCCTTCCAACTTCGTTCTTACTTTTGGTTGGCCACCATCTTTGCCTTTCCCATTCCCACCAATTCCAACAGATTGGGTCCCTAATTTCCCTTCCTTTTCTCCTTCTAGTTCTAGCAGCAGCCATAACAAAGAACCATAACTTAATGGCCTACTTTTCTAGTAGGGGTTCCATTTTGCTCATTCGATTGTAATCAGTGCACTCTATATTTTGGTGATCTAGAGTATTGGAGGTTTTCTAAAAGGGTGAAGCAAGCGGAGTTAAATAAAATATTTCATATGAATGTGATCATCATCAACCCATCTTTTATAAGCACATACAGATACAGTTTAGATTTGAGAGGGAAATTTTACATGTGCAAAAGTAGTATTAGCTGTTTACCCTGTGCTCTAATTTCCAGCTTTAAAGACTCAATCTTCACTCCAACATTTATACCATAATCAAGCACATCAAAGGTAGCCTTTTCTCCAGGAATTGATCCCCGTGGCCGAAAAATTTACGTGTCCCTTTCAATGAGATTTTCCTTCATTATTAAAATAGCGGATGATGGCAAAACTGAGGTGCTACAAACCTAATCGGGCGGACCTGTTCAATGCTGCTGCTAGTGGGCGACATGGACCTAGAAACCTGCACCCAAAGTTACCGTCAGCATTCTGGATTGTGTATCTGTGGGAGAATCATCCGATGATTAAGTTAGTTTTTTGTAAGTGATGAAGTAGCTATGGAGAATAGGGTTGCTGCACGTACCTTGGAATGTCTTGGGATCCCTATTTATGAAGTTAGATGAAAGTCGGGAAGCAGTAGGAAGTTCCCCTGAAATAAGATTCCCCTTCCATATTGAAATCTCATCTCTTTTTGGATTAGGCGTTAGCCTGGTGGACTGGTATATAGTGAAACAGACCTTATGCATGTTTGTCCAGGTATGGGCTATGATGTTGGGCTCCAAGCCTATTATGGTATAAGCAAACTTACAAAGACTGAAAAACTTCTTTAGATAAAAACTTTAGAAATACAATACTAACTGAGATGAACAAAAAATGGTAGTATGATATAAGTGATTCCCAAACACACTAATATATAACTCTTTATTTTGTCACTTCCAAAAATACTCTCACTCACAATATTTTTTTTAAAGCAAGTATATCTTACTTTGGCTCTTGTTGGTGCACACTTTTACAAAATGTACACATATTTTTGCTTGGTAAAGTGCCATCGGCTTTAACAACATATTGATAATATTAAAAGAATAAATTTCTAACCTTAAAAGAATAGATTAGTTTTTTTTTCTTTTTTAGTTTCTATATGTTTTTTTATGTATTGCTTATTTATTCTTGTGTTTCCATTATTTTGTCATTGAATAGTATTTTTTTTTTTGTTTTTTTTCCACTTCCTATATGTCATTTTGTTCATTGTTTTCAGTTCTAATATATGTTAAAAAATTCAACCATATTTTTTTAAAAAAATATATAAATCTAAAATATAAAGAAGTAATAACAAATCTAATAAAATAACAAATAATAACTAACAAAAGAATAGATAATATTTATAAAAGAACAAAACTGCTATTTGGGGAACTAATTACCAAAAAATTTTATTTGGGAACTAATTACAAAAAATTTTCTTGTTTGGGGAACTAATTACCAAAAAAATGGAGGAACGAAATTTTTTTCATTTATTATAGAGTTATTGCTTTGTGGTCAAAATATAAATTTGAAAAAATAATCAAATTTGAGCCAACAAATTAAGCAATAAAATTGAGATTGTACACCAATATTTGATGTGACACTTAATTAGCCTATTAATTAATTCTACCATTATAAAAAATCAGCTCAGCTTCTGCATTTTATAATATATGTAATAGATATAATAGATTAATGAATCTACCACAAAATTGCCTCTCCTTAAGGGGAAAGTTACAATTATCCCCTAAGGTTTACCTTAACTTACAATTTGCTCCTTTATTTTTTAAAACCTACACTTTATCCTTAGTTCTTTTATACTGCCTAATAATAACTTTTAAAATTGTAATTTAAGGGAAAAATTCATATTTAGTCCCTGACTTTAAGAGTCATCCTAAAGTGATTCTTTAACTCTAAAAGTGATTATTAAAATCCATAACTCAACTAAAGTGTCATATTTGATCCCTACCGTCAATTCTACCGTTATTTCATATGAAAATTGCTTACGTGACACCCGTACTGCCACATGTCCGTCCCTTTCATGACATTAAGTGACTAACTAAAAGAACAACAACTTTCAAACTAAAATGATGCAAATTCATAATCCTAAAGTCCTAAGACATGATTTCACTTATAATCTTCTTTCCCAAACCTTCTTCGTCGATACTACACCGTCGACCTCCGCCTCTTTATCCTTCCATCTCCCTGTCTCCCCATTTCCCCATCTACCCATCTCTGACTATCTAATCACCACCATGCCTATCCTTTCTCTCCGCCGATTACGCCCGCCACCACCTCGTTACCGTGCACATTGAGCCATTATGCCCGCCATCGCCTCGTTGCTTAGCTAGAAGCAAGTCTAGAGATACGGGCTGGTTCGGAGCGAACAGGTTACCCAGCTCGTGAATCGGATCAAGGACTCCTGTTATCCAAAGATGTTGAACCTAAGCCAGTTGATTATACGAATGGCATCATTTGTCAGATTTCTTTGGGAAGAGACTTCTCTAGAAGCAGAGATTGTGACCGCCACGGATTCCCGAGATGCAGACAAGCTCATGAACCTATTTGTTGGGTTTAGCCTAGTTGAGCTCCAGGGAGAAAGAGAGAGAGGGAGGCGGGTGGCGACGACAATCGAATCAGAGAGGGGTAGCAACAATCGAATAAAAAATTTGGGAAGATTGAGTTAACTAACCTTTTAGGTCCCTAAAATTACTTTTTATGTCAATTTTAGCTTGAACTTTATTGTTCTTCTAATTTAGTCACTTCTGATTATAAAAGAGGCTGCCATTTGGCAATATATGTGCCACATAGACAATTTTCATCCGAAATAATAAAAGAACTCATGATATGGACCAAAATAGGACACATTAGTTAAATTATAGGACTTTAATAGTCACTTTTTGAGTTGAGAGACCACTTTATGATGACCCTTAAAATTAGGGGACTAAATATGGATTCTACCCTGTAATTTAAACTATACAATAGTAATCTTCAAGTAATTTTAGTAACTTTGATATTTTTTTATAGCCAATAGATATTTTAAATTATCACTTTTTCCTTTTTGTAAATATATTTTTCTTTTTATAAATGCATATCAGTATTTTTTATAGTCGGTTAGCTATAAAAAAATATAAAAAATCTTGAAATTATTGAAACATAGTTATTAGATAGTTTAATTTAGGGTTTCAGAAGTTATTGTTGGACACCATAAAGAAAGTAAGGGTAAAATGTAGGTTTTAAAAATAGAAGAGACAAAGTATATGTTAGATTAAACCATGGGGGGATTCTGTAATTTAGCCCTCCTTAAAGCCCTCCATTCCTATGATTTGTCAGAGATTCAGGTCCAATTCGTTTCACCTTAAGTTAACTGACTTATTTTTATTTTTATATTTTTTTTACCTAAAATTAATTTCATTTGAAAACCAATATTATGTAGATACAATAATCCATTTGAAAGTAAATTTTTATGATATTGTTAAATTTTTATGAATTTTTCTTTTTTAATATTTTAAACTAAAAAAATTCATAAAAAATTAATAAGCTTACAAAAATTATATTTTCAATGAATTATTATAACTACATAATATTAAATTTTAATTAAAATTAATTGCAAGTAAAAAAGATATAACAATAAAAATAAATTATTTTAAAATTATTTAACTTAAGTTAAAATGAATTTAATATCAGTCAATTTAGCATTTTAGAAATATGCGCAGGTAAAGGTGAACTTGTATTTTTATAGCTTCAATAAACTACTCGTTACGATACCATCATCTCATGTTCTCCTCCCACGTTGAGGTGTATATAGTGTTCATTGCCCTTAAAAATGAGAGCGATATATATATGCGCTCCCATTAACATTGTTTATCAAATTTTTAGGGCAATTTCGTTTCAACTGAATGTAAAATGATTTATTTTTATTTTTATATTTTTTATTTAAAACTAATTTTATTTAAAATTTAATATTATGTAGGCATAATAATCCATTAAAAATATAATTTTCATAATCTTATTAAATTTTTATAAATTTTTCTAGCTTTAGATATTAAAAATAAAAAAATTTATAAAAATATAATAATATCATAAAAATTTACTTCCATATAGATTATTATTTTTATATAATATTAACATTCAAATGAAATTGGTACGAGGAAAAAAATGTAAAAATAAAACTAAGTCATTTAAAATTAAATTGACTTAAATTAAAACAAATTAGCTCTTAATCCTATTACATACTAATCTATTAAAAGACTCATTTGCCTCCTCTTTTTCCTTTTTTTTTAAAAAATATATAAAATAGTCACCAAAAAAATTCTAACAAATTAATATTTTTAATATACTAACTGATAAACAAGTAATGCTTTATTGCCTATTAGTATAATGTCAATAATTATGGGAAAATTTTGGATGGTTTGATTCGGAATGTGCACGTTCAATTGCTAATTACTCCCTCTATCCCATATTCTTTGAAACACTCACTTTTTAGCAATTAATCTATAATTTTTTATTTTTTATTTTTAGTATATAAATAAAAAAAATTATATATAAATGATAAATAAAGACCTCTAGTTTCTAAATATATTTTTTTAAATTTTTTTCTAACAACCAATAATATAAATAAATTCAAGTCAAACTAAAGCCAAAAGTCAATTGTTTCAAAGAACTTGGGACGGAGGTAGTATTTTTTATATGAAAAAATTGTAAAATACAATTCAATGACTTAGTTCTAATATTCTTTACTACATAATTATGTGAAGGGTTTGAACTCTTAAATTTGGAATCAACATGTTAATTGTTAATGGAGGTCGTTACGTCTGAGTGAAGGAGGACGAAGACATATATATTTTGAGGTCAAGTTGTTCAGTGGTTTAGTGGTTTAGTTGTGAAATATTGGCTATGACTGAGTGTAATACTAATTGCCTACGACTAGGAGGTTAATGTGGTTAATATATTTTAACTGTTATTAAACTTGATGATGTAGTACGCATTTGTGGATATATATATACTGTTGCTACGACTTGAGAGATTGAATTTAAGGAACTGAATAGTATGGTAATATGAAAGATTAAGAAGGAGAAGGGCAAAAACAAAAAATCCTCAATTAGTGTAGGCTAATCATCACTAAAAGATTAATTAGTGATAAACTGATCATCACAAATTTAATGATGGTAAACCGTCCCTAAGTTTGGAGACAACTTACCGTCACTAACATTAACAATTGCAAACCATTGCTAGTATATTATTGATGATTTGCCACTACTAAATAATTGGAGCCCGAAATGATATCGGAAAACTGGCAACAGTCTCGTTAGCAACAATTAGCAGTTGATAATAAGTTAACAATGAGTGATCTAACTGTCTCTACATCCCATTAGTAACGACTAGCATCAATAATACGAGATAATTTAGTTTTTAATAACATTTTATGTAAAGACACAAAATGATGTTAGCTCATGTTGTATAAACCCAACTAAACTACTGAGTCTCTTAAAAAAAAAATAAACTGTTGGAAGCAAATATTTGAGGTAAATTACATTCACTATCCCCAACCTTTAATTATTATTCTTATTTTAACCCTAACCATCACTTTGTTCATAGCATATCCCTAACATGGTTAAAACGTTTCATTTGTGACCTTTTTGTGGTGGAAGTCGTTATTTCAGATGGAAAAAGATATGTCAGTATATTATTGTATGGGAAAATCTTATTTTTAGCCCTTGAAAATCTACCATTTAACAAATAATTCCTAAAACTTTGAAACATCCCTCACCCACCATCACCACCTATCTCCGCTGTTGCTCACCTTCATCCGTTGCCACTCACCCATCCGACCACCATCAAACTCTTTGAAAAATCCTTAGACCATTCGGCCTCCCCATCTTGGCCTATCTCTCCGGTCAACCATGAATCATTGTTCGAATTGCGTCCTCCCATCCTCCCCATTTTAACTATCTCTCTATTTCTGGTCAACCAGCCATCGTCTTTCGTCTCTATGAATCGTTGTCCGAAACACATCAAACGCTATCTAAATCACGTGAATCATCGTCTAAATTGCCAACTGAATTGTGTGAATCACAGCCCGAAATCGCATAAAAATCCATCAGAATCGCATGAATCATCATCCTTGTGAATCGCTACCGGCACCATGGCCGTTGTTTCTGGGCATTAGCACGATCCATTTCCTCAAGTTATGACCAGATGGTCATGGCCTTCTTGAGGACCTTGACAGCAGTGGCAGAACCAGGATTTTTGGTTTCGGGGGGCAAGCCCGGAGGAGAGTCGGCAGAGCCCGGAGGAGAGAGACGACGTTGCGGTTAGGTAAAGCTGTAAATTAGGACTAATTCACACTAATTCAAAGCTGAAGGAGCAAATCGTACGAGTTGGAAACGTTTGAGGACTAATAGTGCATTTAGGCCATGTTAAATATCCCCTTAATGTAAAGGAATAACTACTCACTGGGTCCCTACTTTCTTCAGTGCCTACCTTATTGCCCTCCCATCTTTATATTTTTCCACAATATTTGGGGGGCAAAATGCACACACAATCCTTAACTTTTGACAAAATCATCAAATTATTACCCCATATTTACGTTTTTTCAAAATTCCTGGGGGGCCAGCAAAGCATAGCTCCGCCACTGCTTGACAGCGGCATCGAAGATGTAAAAGAGGATTCAGGGGCAGAAGAGAGGAATCACGCACAGAATCGGAGGCGGAGAAGAGGAATCGAAATTGGAGAGGAATTAGAATTGAAGGTGAAGGAGAGGAGAGGAATCGTAGGCAAAGGAGAGTATTCGGAGGAAAGGATTAGAATCGGAATCGGAATCGGAGGCGGAGGAGAGGAATCGAAGGTGGAGGAGAGAAATCGTGCAAGAAATTAGAGGTTGAGGAGAGGAATCATGTGTAGAATTGCAGACGAGGGATCCTGGAGATAGGTGAGTGGCGGCGAGTGAAAGTGAGCAACAATTAAGATAGGTTAGTGGTGGTGGGTGAGGGAGGTTTCAAAGTTTATGGATTATTTGTTAAAGGAAAGATTTTTGGGGGCTAAAATTAGGATTTTTCCATACAATAATATGCTAACGTGTCTTTTTCCATTTGAAATAACGACTTCCGTTACAAAAAGATCCAAAATGAAACATTTTAACCACGTTAGGGATACACTACGAATAAGATGAAGGTTAAGGTTAAAATACGAACAAAAATTAAAGGCTGGGAGTAGCGAATGCAATTTACCGTAAATATTTGTGTATATTTGTCAATTGAGTAAATTATGTAAATGGTCCCTAATCTTTAATTATTATTTTTTTCTAACCCCTAACTTATTAAATGTTCTGTTTTGATCCTAGACCTATTAAAAATATTCCATTTTAGTCATAAATCTATTAAAAATATTACATTTTGGTCCCCATTGGAAGAAATTTGTTAACTAAACTTATTTTTTAATAACAAATTTTTAAATCATAATTTAAACTATCTGATAACTGTCACACAATAAATTTAATTTATATAATAATTTTTTTTAATTAATAAAAAAATTAAACCATTTTTTTCTCTTTATAAATTGAACTTATTTTATTTAGAGAAAAAAAATACTAATTTAAATTACCTCTTTACTCTAAAAAAAATATTAAACTGATTAGATTTCTTGGAAAACCCGATTTGCTGGGAGACAATTGTCAAACCAAAAAAGCAAGGCAGCTGCGGGATTGGTGAATTGCGTAAAATAATGAAGCGATGCTGTCCAAGTGGGTTTGGCGCTACGGAAATGAAGCTAGTGCCCGTGGAGGAAGATAATTCAATCAAAATGTGGTGGTGGCAGAGATGATTTGTGGCCGGTTGTTCCAAATGCAAAGAAGGTTTCAATGGTCTAGATATGAATCATAGGTAATAATCTAAGGATTGAAAATAAATGCAGTAGCACATTGAGTAGAGGACTAATGTCACTAATTGGTGATGGGAACATGACCTTTTTTTGGTCAAACCTTTGGATATGGAGGGTGTAATACTTAAAAGATAAATTCCCAAAAAATTTTGCGCTGGCTTCTAACAGAGAAGGGAGGGTAAAAGATTTTGGATATTAGGACAATGGTATTTGGGTGTGGGATGTGAAATTAAGGAGATCTATTTTTTACTGGTATATTGGTGTTTGGAATGAGTTTATGTCAACAATTGGAAAAAAGGTCTTGTGTGCTGATTATAGGGATAAACTCATTTGAAATATGAAAGTTCAGGGAAGTTTTCTGTGAGTTCTTTTGTGGAACAAATGGAGCCAGATGCTTGTCAAAATGATGGAACAATAGCGTCTGTGTGGAAGTTTTGGTTTCCTCCTAAAATTTCAATATTTTGTGGCAATTTGTTGCATGGGAGATTTTATGAATAATGGAAGGAGCATTTGATTCAGGCAAGGTTACATAAAGGAAGTATGGATGCTATTTTTTGGTGCAATTCCTTGGGCTATTTGGCAGGTGAAAAATTACAAAATATTTAGAAGAAAGAACATTGATGTTTGGGTAACATGTAAGGTGTTAAATACCGTTACAGCTAGATATATTGCATTCTGAATTTTTAAAGTATACTGCATGGTATATCACGCCACATACCGTTATCATTTTCATAAAAATTAAATGTTAGAATATTATTTTAAGATGACATAATTTATTTAATAATTTATTTTTACACATTTTATATGTATTCTAATTTTTCTGATCATAATTTATCAAATATAAATAATATATATATGATAGATGTTTTTTTAATACAAAAAAAATAAAAAAATGTTATATATGGAGCATAATAAATAATACTAAAAAAAATTAATTTATTGATATACTATAAATATAAATAATACCATCCATTGATTTTTTATATTAATTAAGAAAAGTAACAAAAAAATTAAAAGTAAATGTTTATTTTATGATATGTGTATTATTTTTTATTTTAATTTCTTATATATTTATGATATTTTGATGTAAAATAAAAAATAAAAAAATATGAGCAAAAAATTAAATGTCGTGGTACGTTCCACGTAGTATTTGCGGTATATCACGGATTTTTGATAAAGTACATACAAAAAGTACGCGGTATGCAAAATACTGTAAAATATCATAATATACTGCGGTATACAGCGCGGTAAAATAACAAAACACGAAAATATTTGTACTGTGTACTGCATACCTTCGATAAATGGTATACCACAGTATTTAATTAAATGGTAACATGTGATCAAGTGAAAATAGAGGTGGGAAACTGGATCAAGGTAAAATGGCCAGCCTGTAACATGTCACTATTGAATATTGTCATTACTCTTGCAAATGTGGATGTGGCAAAGAAAAAGGAATGGGCAAGGATGACAGAACCATTGGAGACTCTGAAAAATGGAAGTTTGAAATTCAATATGGATGCCTCGTTTCAAGGAAGCATTCGAAAATAGAAGTGCAAATGAATAAAATGTTTAGTGAACCGTTTAATGGAAGTTCGTTTATATTCATTTATTTAGTTAAATGAACAAACACAGATAGATTTTTTTAATTCAATTAGTTAAATGAACGGATGCAAATAAAGTTCCGTTTGTTTATTTATGTTCACGAACAATTCAATTATTGTTTGTTTATATTCATTCATTTATCTGTTCATTTTTGTCATTTGTTTGTTTATTTATATATTAGTTTTACATTTATTATTATATATATTGTATATATTATATTTGTATTAGTGTCCACCTACCCTACAAAATACATTATGCCTTAATCTCCTCCAAATTAATATATTGTTTTCATTTATTCATACTTAATTAGTCATTTCCCTCATAGCGTAAACTTGTTGTTGCATTAAATCAAGCCCCATGGCCCTAACTCATAATCTCTCCCTCTATCGCTTATTGCGCTGTTAGTCATTGCTAAACTCACTCCGATTCAAATTGATGTCATATATTAGCTTCAGTTGTTCGTATTTGTGTCCGTGTTTATTTAGGAATAAAATAATAAACATGAACAAAGAAATTATGTTCATTTATTGTCCGTATTCATATTTATTAAAAATTAAACGAACAAATACGAATAAGTTAAAAAGTTTATGTCAACATAAACATAACTTATTCGTGTTTGTTCGGTTCATTTACTGCCATAGTTAAAAAGTAGGTATTGGTGGATTATCAAGAGATAGCAATAGTAGAGTGTTGTGCATTTTCTCCTAGTCTATTCACGCTTCTTGTGTGTTGGAGACTGAATTATTAGCAACTAAGGAGGCATTGAAAATTATGCATGAGCAGAATTACAGTAAATGACGAGATGATAATTGAAAGTGATTCTCTTATAGCAATAACAGGACTCAATGGACAAAGTTTGATAGCATGGAGATTGGCGGAGGTGTCTCGCCAAATTGAGGAGTTGAAGTTGAAAATTCAATTTGCTGCTTCAGATTTGTCAAGAGGGAGACAAATTGGGAGGTTGATGTGTTGGCAAAACAAGGTCTAGAGAGGGAATAGCCATTGTTTTGTTTATTTCCATGGTTGAATGTTGAAGTGTAACTAATAGACAAATATATCTGGACATGTAAGAGCTTCCCTATTCAATAAACAGATCTATTTTTGCTGGTAAAAATATATATATATTGGAAGACATTTCCACTGGCTTCAGACTCCATGTTGGCACATTGCATCGGTTTAGCTCGGAGGAGTTTTTGCATTTCTTTCTGTTTAACTGTGTGTCGCAAGACTTACAACCCTGTACTTGCGACAGAGGAGATGAAAAGAGGGTTAGGGAAGGTGTTGGCATACTGGAAGACGAGGACCTGGGCGGGCCGTCGTTGACGAGGACTTGATCATTGCAACAGTCCTATGATTCAATTTCAAAATTTTCTATCGTAGCCGTCCCTTTTCTGAGTTCCAAAATTCAAATTCTCAGAGTTGATTATCTTCTTAGGCTATTCTGCAGCACTCTAGCTGCTCGCAAACTTCTCTTCTTCGAGCTTTGGTTTTAACTCTATCAGTTGCAAATTAAAGAGCACTTGATCAAATTAGAAATTTTGATCACACAAACAGGGAAATTCAATAGAAGTGGGTCTGAAATCTTAAATTATAGAATAAAGATGAATACGTGCAGTTACTATTATCCTCTGTTATTTTTTCCTTAGTGTGATTCCGCTACGATTTTTAACTTTGCTTGTCTCTCTCAAAATATGGTCAACGGTTAATGATGGGAATATCAGTGGCTGTGGTGATGGCTGATCGTGGGTGTTTCAGCGATTACACAATCCCTTGGTTTCCTGTTTCTCGTGTTTTCTCCTTGTCAAGTTTCTATCTCCCAGTGATCAATGGAATTTGTTTATCTAATTTTAAGTTGTATGATTTAAGTGTATCTCTTTGGGTTAGTTTTGAGTATTTTTCTTAACTTAAATTGTTTGTGTTTTGGAATAACTGTTCAAAGTCTAGCTACAGTTGTTAGTGTCAGAGTTTAGTTTTAGTGGTTAGCTGTTAACTGTTGTGTTGTATATTTCTAACGTTTGACAGATTAGCCAACAGAAAAAGCTTTGACATTGTTTAACTTCCTTTATAATCATAATAGTTAAGGATAATATCATTTGTATGGATGAGATATATCCTCCATTATTACTTTATGAAAAAATTACAAAAACCCTCCCTAAGGTTTATTGAAACTTGCACTTGTGTCCTGTTGTTTCAAAAACCTACTTTGACCCCCTCAAAAACTTAAAATTCCTACACTTACCCCTCCACCATTAACATCAGTTAAAACACCTAAACTGATCTCCTCAGAAAGGAAAAAATACTTGTTTTGCCCACCTAACTTTCTTTCATAGAAACTTTGCTCCCAACCTTTACATCTAACAATTTGAAGTCTCAACAAGAAACAAATCTAACCTGTTAATCTAGTCTGACAACAAAAACTCTCACTTACAGTTGTTTGATTCGGAGATTAAATCGGAGAGATGATAGTCGCGAGGCACGATCGGAGATCGAATCGGAAAGATGACAATGGTGAGGCATGATGGAATCGGAATCGCAGCATACATGATGGAATCGGAGAGAGGCACGAAGGGAGAGATCGAATCGGCGTCGAACAGTCGAAGTGTTTCCAAAGTAATCGGTTGTCGGTCTTCGGTCGTCGCCGCGTCGGTCTTCTCTCTCTTCTTATCTCCAATTCGATCTCTCTTCTTCTCTCCTCATCATTTGTCGTCTCTCTTCCTCTCCAATTCGATCTCTCTCCCTCTATTTGATTCGCCTCATATGTCGTCTCTCTTCCTCTCTGATTCGATCTCCCTTCCTCTCCCCTCTTCCTCTCTCCTCTATCCAATTTGGTCCTTTCTATTCCTCTCTCCTCGTTGGCCATCGTCACCAAATCATCCCCTGATGATTGGTTCTCCGACGATTCGGACAGGGAAAAATGATGGCACTAAGAGAGCAGAAGGAAGGAGAGGAATTTCTTGTGCTTTGTGGGTAGAGTAAGATGCAGAAGTTTGGGGGGCGAAATTATCGAAATAAGAAGACTAGGGGGATAAAACGAGTTGTTCCTTTTTTGTTTTATCAGGTTGGAAGGGTACGTGTAGACAGTAGATATATTAACCTTTTTAGAGGGTAGTTGTAAACTTGTAGGTGCTTGAAATAGTGAAGATAAAACTAGAGGTTTCATAAAATCTCGAGAGGGTTTTTTTTGTAGTTTTTCCTTACTTTATTATGAAAATCTATCAAAAATAAATGTCTATTTCCCTAGCTATGTATCCAACACATCATAAAACAAAAAAAAATATTATATACATCTAGCACTCTTTTTCTTTTGGAAAAAAAATCTGCCAATATATTATTTTAGAATATCTTCTCTCCTCGGTTCTGACTTATTCTTTTCGCTCTCTTTCTTCTATAATTACTTTTTCTACTGTAACATTTTTTTTTTCCCTTCTTTCTTCTTTCTTCTTTCTCTACATATCATTCTAGGCACCACGGCATAATTGGAATGAAAAAGAAAGCTTGCTAGACGGACAAAAAACAGTAAATCGGAAGTAAAGAATAGAATTAATTGCTAGCTTGCGGAGGACAGTGCTCGCCACAACTCAAAAGGGAAAACAAAAGAAAGGATTATATTTGGGTAAAATTCAAATTTAGTCCCTTAACTATTCGACTTATCCTAAAGTGGTCCCTTAGCTCTAAAAGTGACTATTGACGTCCCGTAACTCAAGTAACACGTTCAATTCAAGTCCCATCCGTTATATTAACATTATTTTTTACAAAAAATCCATACATGTCACTTAATACCCCCTACTTGAACCCACAATGCCATGTGGCATCCTCTTTTATGACAATAAGTGATAAAATTGAGAGAACAATAAATATTAGACTAGAATTGACAAAAAAACCAAATTTTTAGGACTTAAGTTGTTAATTAACCAAATCTTCCCAAATCTATTCTCACCGCCGTCACCCTCTTCTCTCCCTTCTCCGGCCAAATCTTCTCCCAAGAGTCTCTCCGTTCGGCGCTGCAGAGATCCATTCACTGATGGATCTTTCAGTTTGGCACGAGCCATGGTGATTCTTTCCGTTTGGCATCGCCAGCCTCGGTCCTCCTTCGATTTGCTGCTTTTCCTTCCTCATTCTCCCCAAAAAACCCCCCTTTTTTCCTTGTTTTTCTGGGTCTAGCGATGAGGAGAGGGAGAGGTGTCGTCGCCGCTGTTGAGGTTGCCGCTGCGGTCACCGAAAAACTAGAGGTCAGATACAGAGGTGTCCGGAAACACCCATGGGGTCGATTTGCCACAAAGATCCGAGACCCGGGTCTGGCTTGGAACCTTTAACTCTGCTGAGGAAGTGGCCCAAGCCTACGACGCCGCCTCGCGGAGCCTTTGTGGGCCGAAGGCAAAAACAAATTTTCCTCTTAATTATTCTCATTTTTCTCCTTTTACATACGAGAATCGGAGCGATCCGTTCGCGGATTGGAGATTGTATCAAGATTTCCAAGATCAGGGAGTGAATCGGCAGAGACTGACCAACAGTAGCATTAGTAGTACTGTGGAATTGTTCAGCGGTCCCAGGCAAGCGAGAGAAGATTTGCAAAGATTTGGTTAATTAACAGTTTAAGTCTCTAAAATTAGGTTTTTTGTCAATTCTAGTCTAAGACTTACTATTCTCTCAATTTTGTCGCCTATTATCATAAAAGAGGATGCCACGTGGCATTGTGGGGTCAAGCAAGGGGTATTAAGTGCCATGTATGCATTTTCTGTCAAAAATAACGTTAATATAACGGATAGGACTCGAATTGAACGTGTTGCTTGAGTTAGGGGACCTCAATAGTCACTTTTAGAGCTAAGGGACCACTTTAGGACAAGTAGAATAGTTAAGGGACTAAATTTAGATTTTACCCGATTATATTTTTGTGGGTATAAATGTTATTTTAGTTTAATCTATTAACGCCGTGAGGATTATGAAACGCTGGAGGGGAGGGGAGCAGTGGGCATTTAGCGGCGGTGGTGGGCTTTAATTACAGCGTTTCTAAATTGGTGATCGGAGGGGAAACCCAACGGGTATTTTGTGAGTTTCAGTGTTGAAGGAAGTTTTAGCATTGTTACGGCCGTTCCCATAGAGACACATAATCATCGTAGGGATGTCAACGGATATCTGGTCCAGTGGGAATCCTGATATATCCTACCCAACATGTCGATTATTTTTTAGCAATTAAATGGATATGAGGTAGATATAAATTTTTTTTTTTTTTCACCAGTCAAGTATGGGTAGGGTGTGGGTTTGGGGCTCATCCACCCCATATATATATGTGCTATTAAATGTTTGCTTAGTACAAGTAACCATCTCTTCTAATTAGAAAAGACTTACTATGTTTGTAATATACTAATTCTAGAGTGTGTTTTTTATAGTGTGTTGGTATGTTTGAAGTGCGAATTTATGTGTGGTGCTTTCTTATAGTGTACCTCCTATTTTTTTCATATATTAATAATATTTTTAACGTCTTTAATTGATGTAATTTATAGTTTCTTACTTAAATTTTTTTTTGTGTGTATGAGTGTGGAAGTGTGGTGGATAAACGGGTTTTTACCCGATTCTATCCACATAAAAATGGGTAGGATATGAGTGATAAAATTATTTACTTGACGGATGACGAGTAAAATAAGGGTAGAGCGTCTAACGTAACGGGTAGAATGTGGTATTGCTCTCATCCTACCCAATCAGACCCATTAACATCCCTGATGATCAGGTAATGCCAATTTATGGGTAGAGTATATATTCTTATGTCTATAGACTCTATACATGTAATCTTTTATAGTTTTAATTACTAATACCATATACCATATGATTATTATTAATCTGATAAATTATTTCACATTAATTTATCAAGAAAAAGATAAGTTTCGTAGCAAAAGTTAATTGGGTACAGTGGCTTCAATTTGTTTGTGCATTTAAGCGCACGCAACGTGAAAGGCTTGAGAAATTGAAGAAAGTCCATGAAAGTATTGCGCCGGGGGAGGGCAATAACTATACAAATGCCGTCGTCACGAGCTATAACGGCCACACAAGTCCCTTTAAATTATTTTTAATTTGTTTTGGTCCTTAAATTTGATTTTACCTTTTAAATTTTGCCTCCACAGGATTCATCTGTGCTAGCTAGTAGGCTCGCTGCTAGTTAATTTAACACTTAATTAAAAGATAGCCAATGCAAGTTGGCCAATAAATTAGTACTCTATTAATTTTAAATTCTTTACACTATTTACTTTTCAGTAATTACTCTATAATTTTTTTTTTTTAATATTTTAACATATAAATAAAAAAATATTTATATATAGATGATAAATTAAGAATTATAGTTTTTAAATATATATTTTTTAATTTTTTTAATAAATAATAATATAAATAAATTTAAGTTAAAATAGTCAAAAAAAATCAAATGAAACAAACAAAGTGGGATGGATGGAGTAATAAACTACTCCCTCCGTCCCAAAATCTTTACTCCATTTTACTTTTTATTGTATTTTAACTTGATTTTTTTCATGTTATTATTTGTTAAAAAAAATTAAAAAAAATATATTTATAAACTACATGTCTTGATTTATCATTTGTATGCAAAAATTTTTTATTTATATATTAAAATGTTGAAAATAAAAAATCTTAGATTGATTGTTAAAAACAAATGAAGTAAAGATTTTGGGATGAAAGGAGTTATATATATATATATAATAAATCCAACTGCTCTACGAAAACAATTACCTAAATCTCATCAGCCAATCGTATAATAGCATAATCAAATTAAATATAGATAAAAAGGTGGAAAAGGCCAAAAAGGAGAGGGGTTTTCCCCCCTTCTATTAATGTCAATTTTTGTAGTTACATCACTTTTTGGCGTGCATGGAAGCTGGCCCCCTCATGTCTTTGTAAGCGTAAGACGTATAACAGGAGGAACATTGTGGCTTTATATTTCCCTAGCAAGTGGGCACGTCTCAATCGGAATATTTTAATTATCAATCAACCTTTTTTCCTTTATATACAAACATTTGGCAATCGTTATAGTGCTTCAACTCTCTCCATCTCCAATATCAAAACCGATCAAGCATATCCATTTCGATCCTCTTTTCTTGTTCCATTCCGGTATTCCTATTTGTCCCGATTCTGGGGTTCTTCGATTGGACCGATTCAATCTTCCATCTCCTAGATATACCCCTCTTTGCTTCTTTTTTCATCTTAATATATATTATATTATCTCTGACCAAATCCCGATTCCAAGATGAGCAACACAATGCGGCCTAGGGTTAAACTCATGTACGATCTCGTTTATGATCGTGGTTAGATCCCAGATCTTTAGTTATTGCTCCTGTTTATATATCTTTGTTTGTTAATATATATATTCATAGATACGTAGTCGTTTCTTCCTTCGTACACTTCCAAGGTGTTGCTGCCATTTTTTAAGCCAACATCTCTTTTTTTGTTTTTTTTTTCAAATTTATATTTTCGATCTCATTTCTGCGAAAAAATTGCTTAAAAAATGGAGGAGACCAAGGGGAAGGGAAAAAAGGGGAATTTGATAACGAAGACATGGGAGAGATGCAAAACTCTTGGCCGTCCCCGGAAAGATTATTATTCTTCTCCGCCGCTCGCGAGGAAGAGCAAATCCTGGCCGCGGATGACGGAATCGAGTCCGGAACGGCCCGATGAGGGTGGAAAACAGCGGAAGCGGCGGGTGGCTCCGGAGGGTTGCTTCTCGGTGTACGTGGGCCCAGAGATGCAGAGGTTCGTGATCAAGACGGAGTACGCGAATCACCCGCTTTTCCAGATGCTTCTGGAGGAGGCGGAGTCGGAGTACGGGTTCAACTGCGACGGGCCTCTCACCCTCCCCTGCAACGTGGACATGTTCTGCAAGGTTTTGATGGCGATCGACGACGGCGATGGAGAGATCCGACCCGGTTGTGGCTTCGTTGCCAAGGGTTCAGGAGGGTATCGCCTCCTCAGCCCGCCACGGATGATCGCCATAAATCAGTTCTGAGTTTTCTTTTCTTTTTCGTCTAGCTTGTTTTTGTCTCTATGTGCTTTTTCTTTTTTATTGTTATTATTCGTCTGCTTCTATATCGTCTCTGCTTATGTTGCTGTTCGTAGTCAGGAAAAATAATCCATGTAGTTATGTGTATAAATCAATCAAATGGGATTTAATTACAAGAAATTTCTCTTTAATCTGAGTTTCATTTCTGGTAGCCCTATTTTCGTTTAATTAGCTTAGAGCTCCAGAATCCTTGACTTTAATTCGTTTCCACACCATTTTATTTTTCCTTACTCTCATTTCCACCATGTCCAAATTAATGGAGTATCATTAACCTAGCTAAGACGTTCCCTTAACTTTTAGTAGTATCGCCCATGTTTTGGCTACGGAGGATTGTCTTTGGATGACAGATGTGTTTGGGGTAAGTCACCCCCTCCATGGTTATATAATGCTTTATTATCAATAAAAGGGCCTCTAAGACCCATTTCCTTAGGAAAGAGTTGTAGTGAATTTGTCGTGACGTTAATGTGGACAAGTTATATAAGTGCCGTCGTTACGCTTTTTATGTTTGAAATAGTAAATTTTTTGTCATAGTTTGATTTAAATTTATTTATATTATTGGCTGCTAGAAAAAATTTTAAAAAATGTATTTAAAAACTGTAGGTTTTTATTCATCATTTATATATAATTTTTTTTATTTATATACTAAAAATAAAAAATATAATATTATAAATTAATTGTTAAAAATTGAGTGTTTCAAAGAATATAAGACAAATAGTATATTTGTTTATAACAATCAAGATTGATTCATATAATCAAATCATTGAGTTTGCCCTTACCATACTCTATGAGAAGTTCTAAGATTTTTAAAAGAGTCGATTCTCTCAATGACGGTTAGCGATTAATATTAGTATTAACTATTGATAATAAAGTTTCAAAAAAATTATTTAATTGTAGCTTTTAAATTTTAGTATTAACGATTTAATTTTTATCGTTAATAAATCATCCCTAACACTAATAGGAGAAAGCTCTTCCGAAAAACGCTGGATTGTTGACCTCCCTACCATATCATTTCATTTTAGAAATTAGATAGTGCTTATTTAATTGCGAATTGATTACTATGCATATCATTAAAAACTCCAGGAAATTATTATGTCAGATTCAATAATTAAGAGCAATCATGTGGAGTCCAACAATTTAAACTATATTTATATGTGTGTGTATGTATGTATATAGGCTATTGAGGTATAGGAAAAATTAAATTTTAATTTTTATTATTTAAAAAATAAGCACTTTATCCTCTAAATTGAGTGAAAAAAGACTATTGGTCATTTAGATAAACAAAAAATTATAAATTATCAACTATCTTTCAAAAAATTGTTAAATAGTTCGAATTTATTAGGAGTATAATTTAAATAAAATTTCAAAAGTTAATACTCCCTCCGTTCTATATATTTTACTCCATTTTTTTTTTTGGGTAGGCTCATAACTTTGTACCATTTATTTTTTAAGTAACTTTTTTATATTTCATTTACCAAAATACCCCCAACATAATGCATCTCTCTTCCTCTCCCCTCCCAATAGATCCTCTTTCTCTCTCTGGCAACGTTGCACTGTGAATCGGTGATGAAGGGGCGATATGCACGATTGACAATGGAGATCCGATTCTTTACGGGTGGATAAGAAAAAGACTAAAAGGGGCCAGATTGAATCAATGAGGTGACAAAAATCGACGAGGCCAACATGGATCGACGAGGTGATGTGAATTGAGAAGGTGATGAGAATGATCGAGGCCGATGGGAAAGGCCGACCCGAATAAATGACTATGCGAGCTTGAGTCTATCGAAAGAAAAGAAGAGGGCAACAGTCCTGGTAGCCACAGATTTTAGACATAAGCAACGAAATCAAGTGAAAAGTTGCATGGAACACAGTGATGGATCCAAAAATTTTATAAATGGGGTCCGAATGCATGTATAAATATTAAACTCATCATTACAAAATAAAACTTATAAATTCACATATATATCATAAAATCTAAACTCATGTACTATATGACAATGATTTTTTTGATAAAATCTGAAAAATGCTCAAATTTAGCATTTATTTTTTTTATGCCATTAATGAAACAACATTAACATGAATTATAAAATTATATATGAACTGTAGAGAAAATGAGTGAAATGTACATATAGTGTAGAATGTAGAAAAAAAAAATCCCTTTTAGCCATTAAACTTATACATTTTTTTCCACTTAGCCTCTACATTTTATCTTGTGTCTGACTAGCTCCTTAATTTTTTTATATGTTTAAATAAAAAATTAGACTTAAAAAAATGTTCAACGGCTTGGTGGAAAAATGTATGAAAGTTCAGGCCTAGTATAGACTTTTTCCATTATAAAATTATTTGTACATATAGGAGATTGACTCATTTTTGTATTTTTTAGAGTAATAGATGTTGATTCTTTTGTTGCAACAGAAATTATTAAAATTATGGGGATTCACTAAAAAAATTAAAGGGGGTTCAATTTTTAAAGTTTGTATTTCTTATTAACATTTGTTTTAGAAAAGAGAGGTCTGTGGACCCTCATATTAAACACATGAATCCGCCTCTAACGGAACAAGAGTTCACCGGAGATTCAGTAGCATCGAAGCAGACAGATACAGAGAAGGCAATTGTGAAAAGAAGCGGCTAAGCAGTGCAGGTTCTTCGTTTGTGTGCAAAAGTAATTTGTGCAAAATAAACAGGACAGAGGAATTATGTAACACTATATTAAAAAATGTTATATTTAAGAGATAAGCATTAAATAATTTTTAATTATTTCTATTTATAAGGCATATAAGTGGTCAATTAATTGATGGCTTAAATACCCCACCGGTCCCTTAACTTGACCAACTCGAACGAGTTGGTCCCTCAACCAAAAATCGTTCAGTGTTAGTCCCGAAACTTGGCAAAATGTGTTAAGTTAGTCCCTGGGGCGAGTTAGAATGGCACATGGGATCACGTGGGGTAACGGAGTCTATTTTCCGTCTTTTAAAAGAGAAGCACTTATTCTCTTCCCTTCATCGGACGTTTCCGCAGCGGCAGCTTTGACCTCAAAAGAGTCCGTCAAAGGAACCAATGTCCACGGGCTGAGAGGCGAAGGAAAAGGACGACCAAGGCCGCCGGGGAAGTGCAGGACACGAACGGACATTATGAGAAGCGGAGAGATCGATGCGTTTGGGAGAAGAAGAAAGATGTATGGGATCGAATCTAGGGAGCAGGGGACCCGGTCGACGCAGCTTCTACGGCGGAAGCTTCGAGGGCAAGGAGATGGAAAATGCAGCGGCTTGCATTTTCTGGGGAGATAGGAGCAAAGCAATAATGGCGATAAAAAGAGAGTAGAGAGACGGAGACAACGCGAGAGACCATTTAACATTCCCGCCACACACAAGTACATGACCCAGGGTAGAAAGCAAATGAGGGAAAGTGACGCCGTTATGGTATTTGACAACATGTGCCGTGTTAACTCGCATCAAGGACTAACTTAACACGTTTTGCCAAGTTTCAGGACTAACACAGAAATATTTCTGGTTGAGGGACCAACTCGTGTGAGTTGGTCAAGTTAAGGGACTGGTGGGGTATTTAAGCCTTAATTGATTGGCACCGGTTTATTGACCTTAATAAACAAATGATCTAGGACCTCTCCTATGCTTGTCTATACTTACTAGCTACTGTCAGTGTCCTTGGAGGCGTGCTGCATGACATGTATAAGTTGGACTGTATCCATACACAGATGTACACCATCTCCGTCCAGTTTTACTTTATTTTAATTTTCAGATTTATGTTTATCTTGAATTGATTTATTTTGTTATTTATTAAATTTTTTTAAATTATACTCTCTCTATTCCAAAAATAATAAAATGTTTTAGTCATCCTAAAAAGGATGATGTTTTTATTTTCTAGAAATTTTTTAACATCTAATTTGTCTTATTATTTTCATTTAAGCTTTCACTACATAAAATATAAAAGAATTTTTTTAAAAAATTTTTATTAAAAATGTCATTGCACAAAATCGTAAAAGGAATTTCCTTCTTTAATCATTATTTAAAATTCAATACACATAATCCAAAAAATAATTTTTTAAAAAAAATTAGTTTCAATGGCAAAAATGGGGGGGAAAAAACATCATACACTACACTCACTTTAATTTTTATATCCAGAGAAATGGATCATTCTTTATGGAATTGAAGGAATATTAAAAATTTATAAGACTTATATTTTTGAAATATAATTTTTAAAATTTTAATAATAATATAAATAATATTAAGTCAAATTTAAGAAAAAAACTAAAACAAAGCAACTTGTATGGAGAGGCTATAATAGGCCAAACGTATTCAATACACCGGAAAGCACTGAAAATATGATAAATGTGTTGTTTTTGTCAAGAAGTTGTGTGCCTCAATAAAACATCCCATCAAAAGAGTAGCTGTAACATACTAACATGCACCAAATCACAACACATATACCTCAACATTTTATTATTTATGAAACTAGCGTATAACTATCACCTATAAATTACGATCATATTACTACACTTCAACTCTCTATTTCAAAGCATGTCTCAATTTTTTATAGATTGTGATAATATCACTATATCACAACTGGCTACTATGCTAAAGTTGTTTTTTTTTTCATACTGTTCATATTCTCTAACTTTATTTAGTCATTCATTTTACAGATATTATTATTCCCCGATAAATTTACATATTTCTTTAGCTATTTAATGTCCGCTTATTATATTTGCAGTAGTTGTTCATTGTCAAATTCTTTATGTTTTCTTGCGCAATATACTTGTTTTTTTTTATCTCATCTTACTTTCTCACGTTAAAGCTACTTATTCCTTTTGCAATTTGTTTTTGTTCCCTTTTACACAAGCTATTATTCCCTACTGAAAAATCACTCTCTTTAACCTTTTTACCATTCCCACATATTTATCTTCTGGTTATATTATAGTTTTTTTTATTGCTCTATATGTCATATGTCTAGTGTGTAGATTATGTCTTCATATTTTCTTCTATTTCTTATTGTTTCTGTTCTTCAGAATATTCTTATTAATGTATGTCTTCATGTTTCTTTTTAGTTTCTTATTATTCTCTATATATGTTTGATATTCCATCAAGTTTATTGTTGTTCATCGTATGATAACAAACAACATAAAAAATGAAACAAAATATATCAAGAAATAAACCAAATCAAAAGAACTTATGAATAAGGCAAAAGGTAGACAAAAATTGAGAGAGATGGAGATTAAAACAATGAAAAGAAAAATATTAAATAATAATAATAATTGAAAAAAAACAAATAAAAAATTGATTTTAATGCACCAAGTGCCTATTGTTAAACAAATAGTTATCTTTTAGACATGTCCTGTTGCTTCCAATGAAATTACTCTTCATTCTAGTTTCTTCTCTAGTAACAAGGCATACAATATTAGCCCCCAATAGTGGCTCAAAGCCCTTGTGAATATGTCATTTTAGATAATTAGGTATGCATGACCTTTGGAGCTTTACCTGACTTAGAAGAGTAAGAGGCAAGATTATTTGATCACTTGGAAGTGAAAAGTCAGCTACTGATTGGTTCAACATGGTTGGGTGTTAGTGTTTGAGATGACCAATTATGCAACTTCTTTTTCCTGAGATTTTATTTTTAAGATGGAGTGGCAAGATCTGGATGTTAATCAAAATCCTTTTTCAGTGGGGCAATTTGTGTAAAGACAGTCATCGAACGTTGACTTTTACACAATTAGATACCTAGACAACTATTATAATTTTTTTTTTAATCATCAAATTAGAAGAATAGTAAACATACCAAACAATTCTTTAGGAATTTTTTGGGAAATGATTTTTTTTGTTTAGATATCTTGGTCTTTGATGCCAAGGTTTTCCAAGATTATTACTAACCACCCATTTATTCTTAAGATGAAGAGTCAGCCAATGACCATGGCCACTGTTGTCTGAAACTAGCACCCAAACTCCTAATCAACTAGCTTATAGAAAAATGAAGGTGCTAATAGAGTCCAATGTTGATGCAATAAATGAGCTTAGCTCAGAAAAATGAATACTTTGCATTGGCTTATTACAAAGTGCATCAATATTTTGTTGAGGGGATTGATTCTTCTACTCTAAATCTTTCAATTTATCCTGCAATGCTCTAACTTGACTAGAATGTTACTTCTTATCTGTGCTTAACTTTTGTAAGGTGTTTAAATATTGGCTTTCCAAATATTAATGCCCTCAAGTTCCTAAGTGCTTAAGTCATGGATGATGTGGAATGAGAGCTTAAGAAACATGAGGAACCTTAATTTTGAATTTATGGAGCTTAGAAAGTGAAGTTTTGTTGGAGGATGATAAGCATTTGAGTGTAGAACACTCTCAGATCCAACTAGAACACCCTCGGACTCAATTAGAACACTATTAGATTCAACTAGAACACTATGGATTCAGTTATGAAGTCATCGAGAGGAAAGAGATGCAACTGATGATTCGTGGAATTAAGGGACGTAATTGACATGTTTATCAAATGGCTAAACTGAAAGAATCTTTTATGTAGAAGTTTAATTACTTTATGCAAAATTTTGACTTGACTAAGCTAGCGATTTATCCCATTTATTTGGGGCACTTGACCATTTCTGGTTATATCATGGTCCCACTATACTATCTTCTTCCTTATCCAGTTGACTCCACCATGGATGAAAATCTTGAGATCGTGTTTTTGGTGAGTTCATGCAATTTCGAGTACAAACCGAGACATTTTAAGGTGGATTCTAAGTGGAGATGATAAAATTTATGTGCCAATTGAGCTAAGTTAGAGGATTCTAGCAACAAATAGCATATTTTAAGCTTGCAAAGCTACGGGCAACTAAGTTGCTAAGTGAAGGTAAGGATTCTATGTATTCACTAAGTTTCATGGTTGGATTATGTTGATTTAGTGAATATCAAGCTCTTAGGTGATGGATTTTGAAACCAAATGATCCTAAAAAAGTTATGAGGGCTACGGTTGATGGACAACTATGTTTAAGATACTAATTAGCTCTTAGATTTGATTGGGATTATGCTTACTAGGCTCTTTCGGCTGGTGTTTGTGGTGTGTGTGCCTTGTGTGCTTCTATATTTGTATGTGCAAGGTAACCTTTTTATATTGCTTATTATTATGTATATATTGTATCTCATGTTTGTGTCTTTATGTTTCCTTTGTGTGTGCTTGGAGTATGATTCAATTAAGCTTAGTCTTAACCTATGATAGGCCTTTGAGGCCATATGGAATCCTTACTGAGTTATCACACCATTGCCTTACTTTTTTTATTGTACGGGAAGGTTTACTAGAAAAACATGGAAGCTAAAAGTGGTTATTACTATTTCGGGTTTTAGCAAGGCAGTGTTCCAGTTTATGTGCACTAGTGTTCTAGTCCATGTGCTTCAGTGTTCCACTTATGTGCACTACTCAATATTACTTATTCTAAGTCTTATTTATGTGGCAAGCTAATGTGTGGAATTCATTAGTTGTAGGCTTTATGAGCTATATGTCATGGGAACAAGTCATAGTGATGATGGATATGCTTAAGTTGTGATTTTGTAGTGGTTTTATGTATATGTGCACTTTTGGGTTATAGTGTACTAAAGTGGCTTATGGTCCGCTCACCAAAACTATGTGTATGCAAGATGAAGTTGTTTAGGATGAATGTGCATGCCAAAAATGTGTTCAAACTATGGTACGGTGAAGGTGTTCACTTGATAGTATACTACTATTCCTTGGTAATGTACTGTTGTTCGTTTGCAGGTGCACTAATGTTCGTTTGGTATGGTAAGCTTATCAAGACACAGGTTATGTTGTCATGTGCATGAAACCTATGTTTTCAAAACTTGACCTAGTGTTTTGGTTGACATGCACATGTGTAAAGATTTACAAAGTTTATGTTATTACTAGCATGAAATCCACCTATGCACTTAACTTGTTTCAGATGAGCAAACAAATTTAGAGGTTTAACAAGTTTTGTGCTACATACGTATCTTGGGTACATGCCTAAGTGTTCTGGCAGTGTCCTTGCATGCCCCAGTGCCCTCCCTTGTGTCCTAGCAGGGCATAAAATGCCTAAACACATAATTCTAGTACGCACTATATGAAATAAAACTCGATAAGCATAAATGAGTGTCTAAACCTTTTGTTTGAGGTTCTAAACCTCTCAAATGGGCTAGAGGTTATGTTGGACATGACACCTTGGCTATGTTGAATATCTTCCAACTATGCTTTTAAATTAGATATATTAGTTTCAAGCTATGCTAGTCTTAAGCTGTTAACGTGGTTAGCAATTAGGTGCAAAGCTTGAGGAAAATGTTCCATCACCACCTTAAATAAAATATCCCAAAAACTCAACAAAGTAAATGAAGGGCGTGATGTACTAGCCCATAATTGTTGCTGATGTTGCCATTTGACTAGACATTATTTTTGAAAATAATACAATTTAGCCATAAATTGTTCCTCACCATGCAGTTCACAGAATAAAGTATTAAGCAGTTGGTAACATTCCCCAATTAAAAACTCCTTATCTAAAAACTGATTAGAAAAATCACCATTCTCTATTTTGGTAGACTCAAGATTAATGGCTTATTGCTTCCTTAATATATATTTTTTGAATAAAAGAAACTAGCTTTATCTTTACAATTGAGAAATCCCTTTTGAAGCCCAAACATCTTCAAAATAATACCACCGGTTGCAAATTCTCAAGTAACAGAGCAAGGCAAGAAATAAACCAACCCTACTTGCATTAGAAATGATAATACAGACTCCAACCAACTAGAAAAAGACAAACAAAGCATATAGCTATAGATAACCAAATGTGTGAAAAGAACAAGACTAAGCAAACAACAAAAAACTAAGAATACATAAAAAAGGATTAAGTAAAAACCTAGAAATCAAATAAAATGGATAAAAAAAATATAACAATTAGACTCAGAAAAGCTTGGGAAGATAATCAACTTTGCAGTTGGAAGGATTGGTAGCCATTTGATAAAAATTTGGGATATAAGGCATTGCACAATCCATCAAGAGGGTAGTTAGCATCAGAGTTAGGATGAGGAAAGAACAAACAAATATTGAGAAGAATAAGATAAAACCATAGACATTAAGGAAAGAGAAATGACTAAGGGATTAGGTGGACCAGTCTAAAAAAAGAAGCAGTCAACAAATGGTCAAGGGATTTTTAGAGTTTGGGTCTTTGTCAGAGCAATCCATCAAGAGCAAGTGAAGCATTTTAGGAGAGAAATTTTGAAGCATAACTCATATTTGAACTTATTTTGATAGGAGACAGGCTGTAATATACCAGCCTTATTTAATACTCCGAGACAGTATCGTATATGTGTTATGAACACGAGAGCTTTAAATTTATAAACTCTCAAATTCACCTGCAAGTGTATGATATGATGTGTACAAGTGGGGAATTCGGGTATCATCCCAAGAGATTGATATGATTCTAATTGAGATTCAAGTCCTAAATTGCCCTACTAACTAAAGCTAGATTAAGAGTCAACTAGTGTTAAACAATTGATCCAATTAATTGAGTTCTACGCTAGTGTTGGAAAACAAAAACCACAAATGTAAATTGACATGTAAATGAGTGAAAAATGCAAACTTGAACTAACTAACTCTAACTAAGATTAAAGTAACTTAATTAATAAAACTATCTCCCTAGGATTTCACCTTGTTACCTAAGTCAATTCAGATAAAGGGATACCAATTCTTTATGTGTTGTGAGGATTCAAATTTTAAAACTCTTTTTTTTTAATAACAAGTTTTGTTCATCTAAGATTAACCATGGCATCTCTTAAGCTCATTTATTAATCTAAGATGGATTAAGACCTAATCTCAATTCAATCACCTGATGAGCTGAATGATTATCTCTAATCACCTCTGCCCACATTCTCTACTCTTCATTTCAACCTCTCCCATTTCTTTCTTAATAATAAATTTGAGATTATAAGATGTGTGAAATGACTAACCAACATGCATAAATCAAACACAAGAGTAGGCAACACAAGAAAATCAATATAAAAAGGAAACCTCAAATCAACATTAAAATAACAAGTACTAAGAGTTTTATCTTAAAGAGATACAGAAATATACTTCATGTCCAAACTAGCAATAAACATTATACTAGAGTTCAAGCAAACCATGAAGAAATGTAAGGGAGAAAAAAGAAAGAATGAACTAAAAGAAACCCCTAGAAGCTCAAGTCTCCTTAGCACCTTCAAACAAGCTCCAATAAATGTCTTCAATGACTACTCCAGGAGGAATACCAAAAATATCTAAGAACAAGGTTTTTTAATAAGCTACCAATTATGAAGGAACAAAAGAGATTAAGAATACAAGACTTAGGCTAGAATACATTTAAACCTTCAAACCCTTAGTCCTATCCTCTTCCAACTACTCACAATTCTCCAATCATAAGATAGTTAGTGAGATATGATGGCCCTTAACTGTGTAGGAACATCCAAGTGTCTAAATGGTCCCCCAAAAAATGTCAAAACCCTTTTGAAGAAATAGAGAAATATCTGGAGATGTTACGATGCTGGTGTATGGATGTTTCCATGCTACAACTTGGCCTTGGAATTCGGAAGAAAAAAATGAAGGCTCCCTTATGCTGTAGAATAAAATTTCCATTCGATTGGATGGAAAGTTTCTATCCACTTATGCTCTTTAATGCCATTGCATAACAAGGGTCATGCTATAGCATTTCCTTATCTTTAGCTTCAAGTTTTCCATTTCTCTTTCAGTGACCTATAACTTTATTCTCTTGTACAATTTGGATTTAATCTACACAATTTGATCACTCAAGCCCCCCAAATAACACAATGCAACCTATAAATCAATAAAAACACAAAATGCAACTAAGATCTAGCAAATTTAACAATAAAATAGCACAAAAGTATATGAAATATATAGAAACATTACGTGACTATCAATATGATCATTTCTTATTATTTTCTATATACCATCCTTAATTTTATTCTTTATTCTTTTGACCATCTTTTACTCAAAAGCACATCACAATTTTGCCAGGGAAATTTTATAAACACCACTGAAGTTGAATGAAAATTTCACTTACCATATTCCTGTTTAGGAATCCTTCACTTAATTTAATGAATCATTCATTTCCCCCATCTCATAATAGTGAAAACCAAAAATGCTCTTTCCTTGTTTCCTTAAATAGGCTAAATTAACCATAATACTCATAGGAGGCAATTACATTTTGCTAAATTAACTAAAAACTTGTACAAAATAATATGTGATAAAAATTGTTATTTCAATTATGAATAAAAATTTATTGGTCAAACTTTGTATATATAGTTGTACTATTTATGAATTGTGCCTCAATTGTAGCATTTGAAATGCAGTAACTAGACATAGTATGTAATTGAATGTAAAATATATTTGACAAATTAGCAATTTAATAACTAAAAGCATTTGGCAAAATAGTCATTTCATTAAATGAAAAGTAAGTTGTCCATTAAGAGCACAATAAGGACAACTATTTTAAATATCCAGTAATACCACATGATCCAAAAAGTTGGGAACATGAACAAAAATAAAGTTACAGTAATTCTTTTATTTTAAAAAGCTAGTGAATAATAACATGAATCATAAGAATGTTTGAGTTCAACATTTTTAAAATGAAAAAAAACTTAGAAAATACATGTATTAAGATGGTTGGAATGACAAGGTTCTTATCCCACCGACCTACATAAATTGTATAAATTATTATGATTGATATAAATCTTTTGAAAAAAAAAATTGTGCTGACTCGAGTATTTCCATCCTTGTACTATAACTCAAGGCGACCTGATCCTCATAGTATTGATTGTAGGGCATGTTATCTATTTAACACTATTAAGTTTTTAAATGTGCAATCTCATGTTTGTAATAAATCAAAGTCTAAGGCCTTAAATTATAAAAGTTTATAATTATAAGCAATTGGTGATTATTAAGCCTAAACTTATTAAGGGTTAAAATTTTGTAAATAAAATGATAATAATAATAATAATAATAATAATAATAAAAGAAAATAAAAAAATGGAGAAACTTTAAAAATGCATTATTTTCATTTTCATTGCATTTAGAATTAAGAGCATTTGGAAGTTAGTACTTTACCTACATAATAATAATTACTTAAGTTGCTAAATCTCATTTAATAATAGCTTGTGGAAAAAAATTAATTTAATTAATTTCCAATATTTAATTTACAAAATTTTATATATTATTTTAAGAAGAAATTTTATTTTTCCTTAAAGTGTAATTTTCAAAATTAATTTATTTTATTTTTCATATCTAATTTTTTTATTAATATAATATATTTTAATGTTTTAATACTATTTATTTAATATTTTAAAAAATCCATATCAATTGGTCTTGTTGGGCTGGACCAAGGAACTTAGAAAAGAAATAGAAAATTGATAATTGGATTGGACCTATAATTGTAAAAAATATGGGCCCATAACAATAAAAAAATAGAAGGATAACCTGACTACTATATTAGGCACAACACAACACCCTAGGGCCATTAGTTCTATAACATGAATGACAGTATTTGTGAGAAAAATAAATGCAAGGGCTGTAACAGAAAATTAGAAAACTATGGGGATCATTGGCAATTGATGTAGAAATTTAGGGGGCTAAAGCATTATTTACCTCCCCCTATAAAGCTTTTGAGACACACCTTCAGTCATTTTTTCTCTATTTTTTTCTGTCATCTTTTTTCCCCCCTCTCTCTTAAGGCTTTTAAGAATCGCAATGGCTGCCGTGTGCAGCAGATGTTTACGGTGTCTCCTATGATTGAGTACAGTTAGATCTTAACAACCTATCTTAGTTTTCATCTAGATATACTATTTTTTGTGCTTTTTTTTTTTTTTGCTTATATGAACAATGGTGATTTTGTCTCCTATTAAATGAATTAATGAGGTCCAATTAATTGCGGGTTATTAACGAGTCTTGGGCGAATAATTCTGACTAGTATGCTATTTTGTCTAATAATCCTTATTACCAAATATACTACTTGTTGCTGGTCGCGTGCTCTCTCACAAAAAAGCACACACCTATGGCCAATCCCGGTGACGTCGATCCTTCCCCAAGCCTTGTGACTTACCTCTAGCTGCCTTTGTCATCTCCTGGGTCCATATCCCACGTGCCACCTTTGGATCCACTTATTGATTCGTTTTGAAGCTAACTTAAGCTCTAACATGACAACGGTGCAACATGTAGGATTTCTTGGTGCAGGTAGCTTGGATTGAGCTTCTGCAGACCAGATTCGATATTGGCAGGCACCAATGGGGCTGGAAGGAGTTAGGTGAGGTTGGATTGGTTCCTTTGACTAGTTGCATCAATGGTTATGGCCTTGCATGGCTAAGAGAGATCATTGGTACCCATTGTAAATAAACCGAAATCCATGCCTTTTTTCATATCAGAAGTTGTAAGCCCCAAAACAGTGCCTTTGACCTCTCACACTGACCACAAAGAAATGAGCTCCTGTTAATTTATTTAAATTGATTTAAACTCGCTCTTAGTGTACCATTGACCACCATTTGAAGCTATTTCCGACAAATGGACGACGGTGGTATTTAGCATGAAATGTATTAACAACAATGTTAGCATCCTCCTTTTTGCTTTTATTTAGATTAAGATATTTTCATGTAGAATTTCTTATTTTGTTTCTGTTCTTGTCTGATTATTTATTTGTTTTTGTTTTTACTTATACTTATTTTTATGTTTTTTCTTAACTTTCCTCATATGATCTATCTCACAACCTTTTCGCTGTTCCTATTTATTTCAATTTTTGTACTTTTCTCGTAGTTTTATCTTTTTTCTATTATATTTTTGTTTTTATTTTTCTTGCATGATTTATTTTGCTTTTTTATCTTTGCCTCCTTCTGTTTCATCTTAGTATTTTTTACCTTATGATCTTTGCGTCGGTTCATCATTGGCCACAACTGAAGTTGTTTTGGCAAAAGACGGCCATTCCCAAGAAATCACACGTTTTGTGTGATTTACATAGGAATAAGTAGACAACAATTGTTTTACTTTAAACTGAAATTATGTTTATAACCAGCGTTGAAAGTATGAATTTTATATTGTTGTATGTCTGTATTTATGGAAACTTGATTTCTATTACTCTTTAATTTTGGTTGTCATTTGACTTTTTTGTAATATTATAAATGGCAAATTTAAGAACATATCTATTAATTACTTAGTAATTTGTAATTTTGGCTTATACTATTGGGATTTATATGGTAACTTTGCACAATTAATTTCTTAATTATTGTCATTTTGTAAATTGGTATTAAATAATTATATTTACATCTCCTTAATTTGTAAAACCCAATTGCTTGTTTGATAGTCATATTTTTATTCCACGACTTATTGTTACCTTTGCTAGTGCGTCTGATGCCATATTTTTCTGTTGCTAATGCATCTGATTATGTAATTATTTTTATACTGATTGATATGATAAATAATACTTCCTCCGTCTCATTTTATTTGAAATGTTTCTATGTGCAATGAGATTAAGATGTATGTAATTTCTGTTTTTTTGTAGTGAGAGTTTAAACAATGATTAAAAAAATTCTTTTTTGAGGTTTTGTATAGTGAGAGATTGAGTGGAAATTAAAAAAAAATTCTTTATTAGATTTTTGTGTATTGAGAGTTTAAATGTGGTAAAAGGGTAAATTAATTGTTTAACATTTTTCAAAAGAGAAAAAATTTCAACCTTTTTGGGATATCCTAAAAAGGAATACGTTTCATTTAAACTCAGATGGAGGAGGAATATAGTATTGATATGGTAAACTGACCCATAATTTTCTCAATTAACATATTTTAATTCACTCAATTTTTACCTTCTATTAGTGTGATTACAATGTAAACCCAATAACTAAAACTAATGTCAAAAACACTAAACACAACATTTCATTAAAGTTAACTAATGAAATTAAACTTCTATTAATTTTAATAAAAAACACTTATGGATGTCCACTTTTCATCTTATGGTAGGAAATTCATTCAAAAATAAACGAAATGTAAAAATTGCCACATGAAATCAGTGAGAGTGTCAATTATGTTTCCATGGTTGATATAATAATTTATTTTGAACAAAGTCCCGTTCGTTCATTTACTTTCGTGAACTGTTCGGTTAATGTTCGGTTAGTGTTCGTTTATGTTTAGTTCATTTACTCGTTCGTTTATGTTCGTTTGTTTGTGTATCCATGTATTAGTGTCCCTAGTTATATATTTATTGTTACACTCTATATATTTTATATATCGTATATTATATATTTATTGTGGTTTTATTATTATTTATGTTTATTATATATTTTATACCCTATATACACTCTATAACATAAAATAATATTTGCTAATTCTATATTTAACATTATTCCATTTTTTTATTATTATTTATGTTCATGAACGTGTTCGTTCGTCTTACCATCATGTTACCATTATGTTCGTTTGTGTTTATTTAAGCTTGTATAAACGAACGAACACAATTAACACGAACATAATTTATGTTCACGAACGTGTTCGTTAACATAAGTCACTTGTGTTCGTTTATGTTCGTTTGTGTTCGTTTGAGCTTGTATAAACGAACGAACACAAACGAACACGAACACATATTAAAACTAAACGAACGAACACGAACAAGGAAAATGTGTTCGTTTATTGTTCGTGTTCGTGTTCGTGTTCGTTAAACATTAAATGAACGAACACGAACAGGGCTTGTTCGTGTTCGTTTGGTTCGTTTACAGCCCTACTCAATTTTTACCTTCTATTAGTGTGATTACAATGTAAACCCAATAACTAAAACTGATGTCAAAAACACTAAACACAACATTTCATTAAAGTTAACTAATGAAATTAAACTTCTATTAATTTTAATAAAAACACTTATGGATGTCCACTTTTCATCTTATGGTAGGAAATTCATTCAAAAATAAAAAAAATGTAAAAATTGCCACATGACAATCAGTGAGAGTGTCAATTATGATTTCCATGGTTGATATAATAATTTATTTTGAATATAATTTCCATTTGGAAATAGAATTGCTAACTTTCTGGCCAAACACTTGCTCTATATCCAATAATTACTTTTGTTGGCCAAAATTACATAATTCACCATAATTACAATATTCATGAACACTGTCTATTTACCATAGTTGTTAGGGTTTCAAAATTGGTAAGGTTTCAACATCCAGTAAATGTTCATTAAAAATTCAAAACTATGATAATATTTTTTACCAAGCCAAAGGATATTTTTCCCCCTAAATGTTCATTAAAAATTCAAAACTATGATATATTTACCATCAATATATTACCCCTAATATAATTATGATTGACTTTACACTCTATGCATAGAAAATTTCCTATAATTATACTTTTGTCTATAATTTTGGTACCTTTAAAATAATTGGTAAAGTGTGGTTTTAAAAGGCTAGCATTCATTTCCTTGATATATTTATTATAATTTTATTTTTCTATATAATTTTTCCTCTATTTCATATTAATCCCATAAAATAATATTTGCAATTCTAAATATTTAAATTATTCCATTTTTATATTATTATTCCTTAGAACATGATAATAATTATGGTAAGACTCTTATTTTACGATAATAACATTCTAAATGATCTTACCATCATTTGTCTACCATATTTCACTGTGTTTATCTTTGAATTTATATGGAGGGAAATTATTATGTAAGGCAATTAAATTTTTTTTTTAAGAATTAAATGACTAATTTCTCATGGTTACATATGAAAATTAACATAAGACATGTGAAACATATTACATACTGAAATCAATTAAAAAAATGTTGATTTGTCAATCATATTTCACATTCAATCACATATTATGCCTAACTATTACATTTCAAATGTTACAATTGAGATGCAATTCCAAAGAGTAGTGTTATATACACTAAGTTTGACCAACAAAGTTTTATTGATAATTGAAAAAAATGATTTTTATCACATATAATTTTGTACAAGTTTTTAATTAATTTAGAAAAATATTATAGCCTCCTACGAGCATTATGGCCAGTTGAGCCTATCAAATGAGACAATGAAAGGGTATTTTTAGTTCTCAATATTATGGGAGGAGGTAAGTGAAAGATTTATTAAACCTTATGGGTAAAGTTAAGGCTTCCCAAACAAAAGGGCAAGTAAAGTTTCATTAAATCTCGAGGGCTATTTTAAAATGTTTTCCATTTTTTAACATGTATTTTGTTTTTTGTTTTTAAAGTCACCTTTCCAATATCAAGGGGAAAACATTAAAAATATTTAATTTACGGAAAAAAAATACCTTGCAAAAGTTGTAAAATGAAATTAGACGTTGCTCTTTGATAAGATAATATGTGTGTGCATGGATTGGTGGATGTAAAATTGGTTCAGAAGTAGCGATGATAATGGATAGGATGTGGATATAGTGTTAAATCTGTATTCTATCCATCATATTTGATACTCAATCTGTATTCTATCCACCATCCATCAGTTTTACAATTTTAATATTTATATTCAATCCTTTTTAAGGCTGGTAGAATTGGATAAAATCCAATTACCCACAACATACTTTCATAATAAAAAAAATAATGCTATAATGGAGTATCATAAAAAATTATTAAAATTGATCTTACAAAAAAAATATATATATTAATAATAATAAAAAAATTACTTAGCCATAGATCAATAATAAAGAATTTGGCCAAAACAAATTAGTGAAATGAGCACATACTTAGCATTAGTACAAGCGTATAACTTTGTGAAAAGAACAAAGGTGGGAACCTTCATCAAGGCATCATCCTAATCATTTTGTCTTGATATTACAATAATACTTAATCACGATTACAAGTATTTAAGTCAATTAAGTTGTCTTGTAAACTATTATATTACCCTTATATATGTGCGTGTGCGTGTGTGTCTATGGGGTTTAGGGTTTATACATGCATGTAAAATATGCGATGGGTAGACTTAAACCCGCTTCCTATCCACATTTACCATGTATAAAAAAAATCATCTCTACTTTAAAATTATTTAATTATAAAAAAATCTTATCTAACGAACATGATATAGTACGACATGATTGAGATAAATATCGGTTGATATCGCTATTAGGAAGGAGAAGGACAGATCAATTATAAGATGAAATTAGCACACCTAGCACGGCCAATTAGCGCGGTGGATTGCTTGCGGCAAAAAAAACAAAAAGAAAAAGATAAAAAGGATAAAAAGCAAAAGACGTACTCATCCATTCATGATCTTGACAGTTGACAACGAATACTTGTAAATAAGTATTAATTAGTAACAGAGAGATCGGACAATTAATCAATTTAATAATGGTTTGATAATTGATACGATATTCCAAGTGCTTGGACAAGGGCGGTACGCGGTTGTCAGAGCTTAAGGGCAGTTCGGCAGCAATTAATCAAATTAATTTGGTGAAGGATTTGGCTTAGTCAACAAGGGTTCAATGTGCCAGAGATGAAAAAGACCTTAGACATTCAACTTATTTACATTAGGCTGCCACTTATTAATTATTTCAAATAAGTCTTCTTTCTTCCTTTTTATAGGCAAACATAACAGAGCCACAAGAGCTCATCTTCCTTTGTGTGCGCCATCAACGGAGAATCTCTCAACGGTTGGTGCTCATCGTCCTGCCGGACTAAGCTCTGGATTCGGTTCTCCTTAGCCTACTGCGACAAGAACGGAGCATGGATCCTAGCTTGCGATCGGAACAGGATGAGGTCAGCCTGTTGCGACAAAAATGGAGCGTAGATTCGGCGGTTAGACGAGGGATTGAATGCGTAGGGCGGTGGACGCAGCTTGGGGTAGGTTGTCGGGCATTGGGTTGGGCTAATGTCGGTGGCCAATGGGAAGGGATGGTGGGTGTGGTAGGAGATGTAATAAACGCCAACTTAGAGGTTAATGAGCAAAGGTCTCATACATGTTAAACTTATCCACCCATGACTCACATGTGACCTGGGATTTATGAGCTCAAATTAATGGGATTTAACCCGGGATTTAGCGTACAATCTTCGCCTACTTGTCGCTTGCAACATTCTACTCCATCTGCTTTGCAAAAACTGACAATTTTATTATTTATAATGATTGGTTTATAATTTCTTTTTTTAAAAATTATTTTAAAAATATAAACATTTTATATAAAAATAAAAGTTTCAAGATTATAGTTTTTAAATACTCCCCCCTCCCAATTTAAATGAAACATATTCCTTTTCGGAATATCAAAAAAATATTGAAACATTTTCTTTTTTAGAAAATTTTAAACAATCAATTTATCCTCTTTCCTCCATTTAAACTCTCACTAAACAAAATCTAATAATTTTTTTTAATCTTCACTCAATCTCTTACTGTACAAAACTAAAAAAAAAATAATCATTATTTAAACTCTCACCATACAAAATCTAAAAAAAAATAATTTTAGTTCCATGGGTAAACTTAGAAAAAATAACATAAATTACATACACCTTAATCTCTGTATTCAGAGAAACGTTTCATCTATTGTGGGAAGGAGAGAGTATTATTTTTAAGAAATTTTTTCAATACATATTAATACAAATATGTTTAAAATAAACTTCAGTAAAAAAAATAAAATGATTAATAAATGTGAAACAGAGGAGTATTATTTATACCCTAAAAAAAAGGGGAGAACTAGAGGCTGAATATTTAGTATACTGCTATATTATCAATTTATCGTGAATCAGCTGCTGACTATATCAAACTTTTAAGCGGTATAAATTGAGATTTGAATTGTGATAAGTGATAACCAAATCATTTTGTTCATTTCTGTTAAATATATAATGAAGTTGTCACTTGATTATATAATCTAAAATTTCAGACATTTAAATGTACAAACTAATAACTTTGGAATTTAAATGACAATTAAAAATAATCATCTAAGCTTTTAATTTCAATTATTTGCACAAAAAACTTTCCCTGACCACCTCCCCTCCTCAACCATCATTCTTGTCTTCAGAACTAATCCGGCATGCCAGAGTCAATTACCCAACACAGATAGGAGAAGAAAGAAGGGACAAAAAAGGGGACCAGGGATTTCCTGTGTCCGCCTTCTGGACGTATACTAGGAATTCACGCATTAATGGTTTGAAAGTTCTTATTTCTGAGGTTAGTTACAATTTGAACCTCAAAATGATATTATATTTTATTTCATTTTATTTTAGAAATATACATTTTATTTCATATTTTACACTATACACCTTAAAAAATTATTTTACATTTATAAAAAAAACTGATGGTTAACTCTTTTTTTTTTATACTCTGTGGACTAAGCTTCGAGAGTGCAAGAATATGAATCAATTCTTAAATTAAATTCCTAGACAAAATGAGAAAACCTTATTGTTTGCAAGTAGGTAGGCAAAGACCGGTTCGATTCCGAGCTGGACATCATCTTCGTTCCTAGAATTATGAACCAAAATGCAAGGTAAAACGAGACTTGAGATTTCACTTTTCACCTTTTTCATTACTTCGGAAGTGTAGTTTATTTCACTTATAACATTAACTTTATATTTCAGTGTCATTTGGGTTCCTAGCTATACTAACTATACTTTAGTTCCTAACCATTCTACGACCCATAAATAGAGCCAAGGGTCTCATCAGAGTGGAGCAAAAGTGAGGGACTCAAAAGAAACAAAAGATAAGATTAACGATTTCATGTAGAAGAGTCTTTCCCTTGGTTCGAAAGTTCACACCTGATGGAACCTGGGGGACGACTGTCAAATCAATAGGGCTTCGGAGGTCAAAATAAGAGTAAGTTCGATTTAATTTAATTCAACTTAATAAATATTTTTATTTTTACATTTTTTTTATTTGGAACTAATTTTATTTACAAATAATCAATTGATAATATAATTTTTATAATCTCACTAATTTTTTTTAATTTTCTTATTTTAGGCATTAAAAAAATAAAAAATTCATAAAAATTTAATAATATCATGAAAGTTTACTTTCAAATGGATTATTGTATGCACATAATATTGGTTTTTAAATAAATTTAGTTCCAAGCAAAAAAGATATAAAAATAAAAATATGTCATTTTAAATTAATTCAACTTAAGATAAAATGAATTAGCTATAAATCTTTGGACGACGAACCGAAACCAAAGGCATTGAGACGTGATTAGGTCGGATGTTGGCTGTCTTATTCTCAGGGAGACATGATACTGTATGTGACTAACAAACACTAACACTGTTAGATGTCCAATTTTATTTTAAATGAGGTTAAAAGACCCACGCATTGCGACGGACACATAATATCACAATATTAAGAAAAATAATAATCAAGAAAAGTAATAAAAATAGTTTGGGGGCCCAAAGAGAAAATGTAAAAACCTTATGTATTAAGAGTTTAACAATTAACTCAGAAAAAGTTAAGGAAAAAAAAAGCTCTATTTCACTTAAAAAAAAATCAGGATGACCAATGTTTTAGTTTAGAAAACAACACACTATAAAAAAAAAAAAAGAACCAAGAGATTAAACAAAAACATTAAAATTAAGTAGTTTCTAAGTTTAGGACCCAAAATATCAAGCTGATCAAAATCGTGACCTAATATGAGAAACGGAAACAATACAGCGACTGGAAATGCGTTTTACTAAAATGAAACGTGAAACATAATGAAAGTGGAAGAATTTCAAGAAAGGCCTTTAAAAAGCTACTTTATTTCAAAAAGCTAACCAAACTTCTAAACAAAGCAATCGCGTCAAAAAAAAATCAGGCAAACCAGTCTAAAACCAAGGGGCAAAATCGAAAAGATAATGTTTTTTACTGTTCAAATGAACAGTAACCCGAAAACGGGTCTTAGTATATAGTATAAAATATATGACACTAGATTGATAATATTTGCTTTTGGTGCTTGAGTTTCTACTTTTAATCTCTGAATGTCTGCAATCATTTTTGAAGTGATAAAGATAAAATAATTTGATTATTCAAAATTTACCTTTAATTGAGAGACAATCTTGATATTTTTAAGGATGTTTAAGTTGAAAAATAACATTTTTATAGTTTCCTACATGTTTGTGTCTTGTCCACATGAAGATAAACTTGAGTACATTTTATATAAAGCTAGACACATTTGATACATAATTAGATATTTTATACAAAAAATATTAGAATGAGATATTTCACCGTTGATTCTTATACTAGGTATAAAAATGTCTAACTTCATCTTTTCCAATTTTTATAGTGTCCATGTGTCTAATTGTGGGGGTTGAATGTTTAGTATAATAAGTTGAATGTCTAAATTTGATAAGAGAGTATCTTGTTTACCTGTTTAAATACATGTTTTAGTTTTGTATGACGCCCAAGTGTATGATTGTGACATCTAATCGTTTGATTATGATGGTTAAATGTCTAGTATGATTGTTTAAGTATATAAACCTAGTAAAGGCGTGTTTAATTTACATGATTATGGTGTCAAATTGTTAGATTGTGGCAATTAAATGTCTAATATAATATGTTAAAGTGTCTAGTATGATAAGTTTAATATCTAGTATGATAGATTGAGTTAACAAGGTACATGATTGTTTGATGTTAAAAAAAAAAACAATGATTGATTTAGATTACTTAACTAGAAAGAAAATAATTTATTTCATAAAATACTCTTAAAAAATAACATGATTATTTTATAAATAAAGATAAAATGAAAAAAACAAGAAGTTTTTTTTTTTTTAAAGGGAACGGACGTTAGGCTTCCGTGGCAGGCGTGCACCAGAATACGCCATTCCAAGAAGCTGCCACCAACCTCAGCTATAATTATATATATATGATCATGAATTGTTGGTTGGAAATTAAATAAAATATATACACAAGACTTGACCGGAGTTGTGCTGTGATTGCGGAAAACAAAAAAAGTTATTTATGCAGAGAGACAAAGGAATATACAAGGCCCTAGAGGGTCGCCGGCAGCGTCCGCGTCGAAGACGGGGAAGAGGCAGCCACAACGACCATGAGGGTGATGATGAGATGAGGCTGTTATTGTTCCAACTGGTGGTCATAGTGTTACCGTTGATGTTATTCTTTCTTCTCTATTTCTTCATTTTTATTAATTGACAAGTCGGGCCATGGTTCACGGGTTGTTTTTACTTGTGGGAAATATTACTTGTCAAATACACAAATACTTGTAATAGTATTTCTTAGGCATTCCTTCACTATTCTCCACCTTTTCATCTAAAGCTTGAGTGTATTTTTACATTTTTTTTTATTTTTAGTAAGTCATATGGTCATTTTATCCATAAAATCATTATTTTAATATTGATAAACTTATTTCTAGTTTTTTAAAATCCGTCAGTATTTGGACATGTTAACTGGAAAAGAAAAAAAGCCTAATCACTCGGGCATTCGCTCCTTTGGACTTTTGGGAGTCATAATCTAGCCATAAACTTTAATGACTTGGACACTTTGCTTCATTTACTTAACATCTATTTTTTAAAAAAGAAAAAATGACATAATTACCACTTAAGTTTTTAAATTTTTTCCTTTTGGACCCAAATGTTTTGACTCCTCCCTTTTTAGTACTCCCTTCCATCTCGTCTCATCCTGCCGGCCTTGTCCATTGGTCATCGCCTATCCTTTCGTCACCCATCCGTCCATCCGTTCGTTTCATCCTACCGGCCTTGTCCATCAATAATCTCCTATCCTATCAGCCTCGCCCATCACCCGTCCGCCCGTTCGTTCCTCAATTTGTCTTATTCTCGTATCGTCCATTGTTCATCACCTTCGTCTGTTCCTTGATTAATTGGCCTCAATTCGCCTTCTTCAATTTCCCGACCTCAATTCGCCAGGTCGTTCCATCCTCAATCGTGTCGGAATTAAGAGCGTCACAAGTGTTGAATTGTGCCAGAATTGAGTCCATTGAAATCGCGTGAAATCGTGCCAAAATTGAGACCGTTGAAATCACACCAGATTGTATTAGAATCGTGTGAAATTGTGCCGAAATTGAGATTGTCGATTACAACAGAATCAATACTGTCAGAATCGTGCCAAAATCAAATCAAAATCTCGTCAGTTTTTGGTTTTTACAGGTTTAATTATAGTTTAAATCCCAAAGTTATAGGTTTGTACAATTAGAGTCCTGAAATTTTAAATTGTGCAATTAGATGTACTTCTGTTACATAATTGACGAAAAACATCTGATTTACTGAGCCAATGAAGTAAAATATCCTGATCATTAAAATTCAGAGATCGAATGTGATCCCCTAAAAATCCAAGAGAGTGAATGACCGAGTCACCATAGTATAGGGATGAAATAGGTAATTAGACAAATAAAAAAACCATTATAGTGGTTTTAGGTGATTTTATGAATTTACCCAATCACCCCTATTTAAATTATTTGTGTACCACCCACAAGTACCCCGGGTTTGTGTATCCGGATACAAAACGGAACGGAAGACTTTTCCGATTTAGCTCCATTGTACGGTCCCGGTGCTTACTACACTACACCAGAAGCGTAACAGAGTGGAGAGATCATGGAAGCAAAACGCGCCGATTCAAGCTCCGGGACCGGGACTGGGACTGGGACTGGGACTGGGCCGACTATACTTCACAATGCCGTCATCGTCACCATGGATCCCGACAGTCGATTGTTCCAAAACGGCGCCATCGTCATCGAGCGTGACAAAATCAAAGCGATTGGTCAATCGTCCCAGATTATCGACCAATTCTCCTCTATTGCTCTCCAGATTATCGATCTCCGTGGCCAAATCTTGCTTCCAGGTTCAATTCGCCTCTCACTTCGCACTTCTTTTTAAGCTAATTTGACCCATCGGGCTGGCCGGAAAGGTTTAAAAAAAAGAAACCGGAGATTAAGTTTTGTTCTCTCTTCTGTTGCAGGACTTATAAACACTCATGTTCACACTTCGCAACAGCTGGCTAGAGGGATAGCGGACGACGTCGACCTGGTGACTTGGTTGCACCACCGCATTTGGCCTTACGAGTCCAACATGACGGAGGCCGACTCTTACATCTCCACTTTGCTTTGCGGAATTGAACTCATTCACTCCGGTGTAAGAATCCAATCAGGCTGTTTTCTTTTCTTTAAACTTTGTCCCTTGTTTATGTTCTTCTAGTACTAGTTCCTTGTCTGTCTCCGGTGATGTTTATTTGCGGGATCTCAAACCAGGTCACTTGCTTTGCTGAAGCTGGAGGGCAGCACGTCAGAGGAATGGCAAGAGCGGTTGAGTTGCTAGGGTTACGGGCTTGCTTGACAGAGTCTGTTATGGACACCGGTGAGGGGTTACCCCAGGCTTGGGCTACTCGAACCACTGAGGACTGCATTCAGGTTGTGCATAATTCAGTTTGGAATGGGTTCTGAAATCTTAACGATGCCAATTGGCATGATTGGTATATACCAGTACCAACATAGATATGAATCTGAATACTTAAATTTCATTTCATCTTGTTTACCCGTCTCTGCTGACCGTAGCCCTCATGTTTTGGCTGCACCAACTTTATCTCTGTTTTCTACTGTTGCCATTTTCTACTGTTACCATTAGTTCGTCAAAGAATAGTTCAAAGCTATTTTGATGAGAATTTAGTTAAACTTTTTATGGTCAATTACTTTTCTTTTTTCGGGGTATCTCACTCATATACTTATTTATTGTTGTATTTCACTTTACATGCACTTAGACGTACCAAATATGAAATCTTTGTCATGATTTTTTTTGTATATATTTATAAGGTCTGCATATAGATTATTATATGTTTTAAAGATCTGAAATTCAAAGTGGTGCATTAAAATGCAGCATTAATTGTATCATATCGGTATATGCAAACACACTTTTTTTTTAGGTACACAAAAGCATGTCTACAAGTTTTATAGGGAAGAAGGTACCCTATAGCATAGGGGAAGGGAGAATGCCTATTTTTTTGGGACCTGGAGTGTACCTGAACTAGCGTTAATTGACACTATATGGGGAAATGGTGGAGCCCAGAGTTGAACTCTGAATCTCCATCCAGTTCCCTATACCATTCTTCTGAACAGCTCCAGACACTGTATTTACTAGATCAGTACATTGGTTTGGAATACTAGTATGCGGAATTACTTTCATAATTAAATAACTCTATGTTTAAAATTTTTATAGATTTTATCTTGTTACCTGAGAAGCAAACTCAGTCAAGGAATAATTAGCAACTGTTTTCTGCTCCTTCTGAAGGAGCAAATTTTGAATCATTTGATTACTTTGGTAAATTGTAATTATGTGGTGAAGGTTTGGTTGACTGGAAGTTTTTGCACTTCCCATCTTTACCTAGTTCCATCTGTTTACAATCTTAAATGATGGCTGCAAATGGAACTTTAACAATTCTTTAGGTGAACAGTCTCAGGAGGAGCTTTACACAAAGTACCATAATACAGCAGATGGCCGTATCAGGGTATGGCTTGGAGTTAGGACTATTATGAATGCAACTGATCATTTACTGCACAGAACAAAAGAGACTGCTAGAAAGCTGAAAACTGGAATACATATGGTACCAATCTCTTCTTTCCCTTCTCTAGGAGCTTATCTCCTAGCATTTGCCCTGGTGCTTTAGCTTTCAGTTAGAGGCTACCAGTGGCATAATCACAGTTTGGTTCTTGATTATTGTCACTTCAGTGAGGTCGTTGTTAGTTATTCATGTTAACTGTCGAATGGCAAAGTTTCATGTATTAGTTCTGAATTTGGGATATCCTATTCTTGTTGTTCTGGATTTCTGTGTAGCATCAACCAGATAATTTGACAACAGTATGAGGTCTGATTAGTGATATGAAATAAATAATTTGAGCAGAAGTGTGAGCATAAAGTAGGCGGCTTGTTAGAATTAAGACAGGAAAATTTGCTCTGTTCTGATTAATAATCAGATAGTTACAGTTATTTCTTCTAAAATATTCCGTCACGTGATATTAAAAAATTGTTGTCTTTTTCTGGTTGGTTTCAGTTCTCTGTGGTGTCAAATTGACTTGCCTTAATATTGACACCAGACATATGTATGGTTTGAAGTTCTAGTTCGTTTTCACTTACCAAGCCCATTTTCAGCATGTTGCAGAAATACCCTACGAGAACCAGTTTGTAATAGATACAAGAAAAGTCGACCATGGAACAGTTACTTTCTTAAACAAGATAAACTTCCTACGAGACAATTTACTGGCTGCTCATGCAGTTCTTGTCAATGATGCTGAGGTAAAGACTGGCGCTAATCTGAGTTGAGATCAATGGATACAGTTATATTTCATGTATGTTATTCATGACTCTGCGTGCTTCCTCAAAATTGAAGGAATTAACTTCAAAATCAAAGAAGAAGAAGAAGAATTCTGCTTTGTTCCATGCATAAATGAGTTGGTGTACTAGGATACTATAGATTGATAAAAGAGCTACCGATGTATCTACTCTGATTAATATTTATCTAAACGTAGTTTCTTAAGTTGTTTTTATTTTGTCTTCTTTTCATGCTTGCCACCACTAACAATGACCCATGCTTTTTCCAGATTGGTTTTCTTTCAAGGGCTGAGGTCAAGGTATCTCACTGTCCTGCATCTGCAATGCGCATGCTTGGTTTTGCTCGTGTGACTGAGATGATGGATGCTGGTATTTGTGTCTCTTTAGGCACAGATGGAGCACCGTCGAACAATAGAATGAGCATTGGTTTGTTTGGGATCTGATACTTAAATTCTTTTGCTTCCCTCTCCTGCTTTTTTTTTGTCCTTAAATCCCTTGTTTCTGAAATGGTTATGGGCTTGCACACTGACAGAGAAAGCTTTGCTTACCCCCCAGAGGCCTGAACACTCACTCTAGATCATGCACGCACATATCGCAAATACATGGTGATGGGTTTGGTGCTTTTTCACTTGTATGCTTTTTGGGGCTTAGAAGACCTATATGGTACTAGTGTAGATTGTGGAGTGTGTGTTTACAACTACCTCAGCCTCTGTAGAGCTTTGTTGCATCTTCACTCTGATCACCATTGGCCACTCTTGTTATCACCTAATTTCTGGTATTGATATCGACATTAAAAGCAGAATGTGCCAAATTCTTAGGTTGGGTTCCCTTCATGATATGACCCTCTTGATAGGGAGTAATGAGATGAAAGGTCCAGTGTTGTCAGCGTTGTGGTTTTTGTGCTTGCATGAAAAGCTTTGTGAGATGGTGGAGAGAAACAGTCAGTTCAGCAATGTCCAATCAGAAGGTTCATGTTGCGAAACAAATTTGTGTAGAAAAACTACACAAGCACAGCTCGCTTGCAGAATCCTACCATCAAAATTGGTTATTGTAGCATTGCTTTTTCTAATATAATGAATTGTGTAAGCAAAAGTTCATCGACTAGTCTCTGGTGTTGGTGCTGAACTCCATGTGTTTGGCTCCTTGCAGTTGATGAGATGTACTTGGCTTCTTTAATTAATAAAGGTCGAGAAGGCAGCCCCACAGCTCTCTCTGCTGAAACAACTATTAGAATGGCAACAATAAATGGTGCCAAAACGGTGCTGTGGGATAATGAGATAGGATCCCTTGAGGTCGGGAAAAAGGTTCGCTGTCTATTTCATTGCTCCTGTTTCTTGAAGTTATCCAAGAAATTAAAATTGTAACAGCTCTCTGTCTTACCTGTCAGGCTGACGTGGTTGTGATCAATCCTTTCTCTTGGTCAACAATTCCCCTCCATGACTTGTATGAGAGTCTCCTTAATTAAAACTCCATTCGTGTGTGTTCTTTTTTTTCTTTTTTTTTTTTCCTTTTTTTCCCTGTGGTGTCTTTGCAAAAAGGTAATGGTGTTATCTTGTCGCTGTAATATCAGGTTTGTTGCTGCTGATAGGTCTATGCAGGATTTCATTTGTTATCTTTCTCCCTTTGGCAGGATATCCAACCTTGTCTACTGCATGCGAACTGAGAATGTTGTCTCTGTGATGTGCAATGGCAAGTGGATCATGAAAGACAAGAAAATCTTGAACTTGGATGAGGTATCCCATTATGCTAGCTTCCTCTTGTCTTCTCATTAGGAAAGTTATTTTTCTTTGGATAACAGATATCTAAAATAGAGAGACACTTCCTCTGGACTTGGGATAACTTTTTGATAGCCATTAGTGGTATTCTCTAGTTTACAAATAAGTTTCTTCGGCCACGCAATCAAATTTGATCCTGTCTGGGAAAAATTAAGCTTAGGATAATCATACGGTTCCCTTTTTTTTATACGCCTGTAATTTTTTCTCGGCAGAATGAAGTCATTTTAGCAGCTAGACAAGCTGCGAGTGAGCTTCTGAGGAGGGCGGGAATCAAATTGCCACACAGAATGAATGTTCTCTAATCGCGTTCTCGAAGCAGCTCCAGTTGGTGTTGGGGTTGTACAGTTTCCTCCGATTCTTCGCGGAGAAGTCATAAGAGGTCTTCCTGAAGCTTCTCTTTCATATTTAGTTCTTTTCTAGATTACCACTTCTCTCGACCCGCCAACTTTTTTCACTTACCAGATAATTGTCACTGTACTACTATGATTAATTTTAATTATGAATTTGGCACATGCATAAACTTCTTCCAAATGAGTCATAAAACTTTAGTCATGTAAATAGTTGTTTTAAAATTTATTGGAAGGTGGCTACTATATAGAAATATGATTTACAAAAGGAAAAAATTTTATTACTTAAATGATCCACTAATAGTAAGAAAATTATTGTACCCATTAAATTTAATAGAAGATAGTTATCAAATAGTGTAAAAAAATTGATATTAAATTCTTAGATCATTAGTATGATTTATCTTTTTTTTTTTTTTTTTTTCTCTCAGTCAACTACATAACATAAAGTTTTAGGATTAATTGTTTACGGTTTTCACATTTGAAAATTTTTTATAATTCGTTCAAGACAATGTAAACTTGAAAGAAAAAAAACCGTGTAACTTTTAGGAGTTGAAGTTCTGTTACCCAACTTCTGGGTAAATCCTTCGATGGTCCGAAGGTCAAGATTAAATAGAAACGTCCCGAAATTTTTAGGGTTTACAGAGCTGTTCTCAAACTTTTTTGGTAAAATTTGTAGATGGTCCCCTAATTTATTTTATTATTCTATACAGGTCCCTTAACTTTATTTTGTCCAAAAAAAGTCCCTTATCTGTTAAACGTGTTCTAATGGTAGTCATTCTATAACTTTTATCGTTAAATTTAGGCCCAAAGCCCCTAACTCGGCTGACAAGGACACTTTACCCCTTAAACTTTAACTTGGGACAACTCGGCTCCTCAACTTTGAAAAAGGGATTAGTCAATCCTTTTGACCATGTGTGCACCTCATATGGCCCTTTTAATTAGACAGCGTCCATCTTTGTTTATTTAGCAACCAACCGACAGAGGGCACGTTGCCTAGGCCCAGGCTTTGGCCGTCCAATTTGTGAAGCGCCCGAGCATAGCCGACAGAGGAAGGAGCATTGCCCGGGCATTTGGGTTGGAGGTGTCAACATCTACGCCGTTGTAGCCACGGAACCCAACGAAAGAGTTTCAATAGGTAGAGAAAGAGATGCAGCATTGATTTCTGAACACACGTAGGAAATTGCCTCTCTGGAAAATTAAAGCAGGCCAACCTTGGATCCTACTTTTGCTCCCAATCGGAAGCTAAAGCACCAGATTCTAGATGCATCGATGCGAAGGGTGTCATCGGAGGCGAAGGAGATTTTGAAGGCGGTCTTATAAAAACCTAAATTTCAAGAAAAGAAATTTGATTTCTTAATCCGTGTAGAAACAAATCAATCAAATTTGAAGCTCTAATTCGGCAAAAGGGGCTGAGGTTTTTTAGGCAAAGGCTCTAATTCGACCAGAGAAGCCATCAAGCCGAGGAACTGCCACATCAGACGCGATGCCAACAACAAAGATAGATGCCGTCTGATTAAAGGGGGTCACGTGAGGCGCACACATGGTTAAGGGGGTTGACTAATTCATTTTTTCTAGTTGAGGGGTTGAGTTGCCCCGAGTTGAAGTTCAATGGGGAAAGTGTCCTGGTCAACCGAGTTGGGGGGCCTTTTCTTTATTTTGGCCTTAAATTTAATGAGATCTTAGAGGAAAACACAACACTAATCCTTAGGTTTTCTTTATCATGCTCCTAATGGCCTAAAGCTTTTGGATTTAGCACATTAACAATCATCTTCATCAAATAAATAACTAGCATTTAGGTTAATAAAGGCATAAAGGCATTTTTGGCGCTCAAACCGAAATGAGTTGATGCAAAGAACATCAACTCATTTCAACTTGCACCTTGGCAAGATGATGGATTTTAGCCCTTTTTTCTCATGCAGATCACGTGCCCATTAAATCTTAAGTGTAGTTTTTGCCTCCATTGGGTAAAATGTGCCAAAAGTCTACAACCTTTTATCTTTCATCCTATTTGCATCCCTAACACAAAATGTACTAGTTCCTTCCCCAACCTCTGGAACAAGCAAAAAAACAAAAAATCTCTTTCCTAATTTGACACTAGACCCATAACGTACCCTAACCATTTAGTTTTAATGTTTTGGCATTATTGAACCTACAAGTTTCATTTAAGTAGCATCAGTTTAGCATTATTAGCATCAAAACCATAGCCAAGTTAGCCAAATAATTGATTGAATTAATTCTTGGTAAAACACATCACTGGTCCCAAACCTTTAATTCCTATTGCAAATTGGTCCTTAACTTTCATTTTGTTGCAAATCTCAAACCTTTACAATTTACTACATATTGGTTCTTAACCTTAGGCAGCACATAAATTCGATTTACAGAGAAGAAAAATTAATAATTTAAATTATTTATTAACTGTTAAAAAATTATGGTCAAATATATAAGAAAACAGTTATTAAAGAGTTTAAATTATAATTTAAAAAACTAATGTTAGATAATTCGTGAAAGTTAACAAACTCAAACTATTTGGTAGTTATCTTCCTAAAAATTCAACTTGTGTCATAATTTTCTTACAGTAATGGATAATTTAAACTATCAAAATTTCTTATTTGTCAATTGACTTTATGTATTTACCTAGGGCTATGGACCAAAATGCAATAAATTATAAAAATTTAGGACCAATTTGCAATAAAATGAAGGTTGCAGACCAACACACAATGAAATTAAAGGTTTAGGACCACTAGTTTTATTTACCTAACTAATTTTAGGTCAATTAATCAAAAACCTTTAGGAGTTAGCCACAACCTCGATTCCTTTGACTTTGGCTCCTGCTTGAGTTAAAGATGCAACTGTAGATGCTATCGTTCCTGGAGAACATTCACACTTTGCCATCAAGCAAGGATGTGACATCAATGCTGATGTTGTCTAGTATTTTCAATTTGTTTCACTGTGTGGTGTCATGTTGCCTTGGCACAGGTCATTGAACTCATTGTGGACATAAAGCAAGGGTCATTAAATCATAATTGCCTTCACCTACAATCTTTATTAGCTTATTTAGGTAAACGACGTCCATGACAAGGCCATCAAGTGTTGATTCAGGCTACCACTCATAGGCAACGTCTTCACTACAAGCCCATTCTCTTTCTAACCCATAAGCATATTGGCCAGAAAAAGCTTGAATTTCTTGGTGTTAGAGATAATTTGAGAGCTTAAGGACATTTTCACATGTTGAAAGAATTGTTGGATTGGAAATCTTGAGGAATGAGACAGTGCAGGTACTGGAAGGATATTGTGGGGAGGGGTTGAGAGGTTAAGAGGGGAGAGATGAGAAAGGTTTTTATGGAGAATAAAGTTACTGGCTTTGGGACGAAAGCAACTATTTTGGTGGGTTGTGAAGAAGAGAGTGGCAATGGCCACTAGGGCTTTGAAGTGGTGAAGAGGTTCATGAGGCGCGGAGGGAAGAAAAGACACTCGGAGACAATAGGATAAGGCTTCCATTGAGATGTGACGATGAAACTTTCAATTATCTCTACCCATGAGTTTTCATTTTTAAGTTGGGTTAAGATCTTAAAAGTTTGGTTCTTTCTTTCTTTTGTTTGTTGGAAACATGTGGATACAATTCTTCAAAGTTAGATATAACCAAATGGGGATAGAGTTATTAGGCTTTTTTGGAAGGTTGGGGAGGAAATTAGGAAAACATATGAAGTGAGGAATGAAAATAGGATGCAAAATAAAGTTTGGGGACTTTTGGCACATTTTATCCAACAAAGCAAGAATGACATTAAACATCTAAGTGTCATGTGATTCGCATGAGGAGAAAAGAGTTGAAGTGCACCATTTTACCAAGTTGAAGAGATGAATTGGACTGAGTTGATATTCGCGGGTTAAGTGTCCAGGTCATCCAAGTTTGAGGGCAAAAAAAGCCTTTATGCCATAAATAAACTAGTCCTAATTTCCTTTTCCTTAGAGCAAGATAGCCACCATAGAGGGTGTTAGCAACCATAGTGGGTTTTTTGTAAGTGATGAAATTGGCCTTCATGATCATCCTCACATTCTGAATATTAGCAAAACTGGATGATCATCCACAAATTCATATCGATCAAGCCATTCATTGTGGCTGGTCTTATTGTTGAGGTGTAGCGTGCAAATTGTTGTGAGGGTGATCAAGGGTGATGAGGGTCCTACAGAGCATACAAATGTCATTGGCAAAACAGGGCAGCAGAGGAAGGGTGGAGATGAGTATTGAGCTGAGCTTGGTTTCAATAAAGATGGAGGATCAAAGGGTGTAATGAAGTGATAAAACTTAGAAGGGCAGCAAGAAGGTGTCCCTGAGTGAGTGTGGATGGTTAGCAAGAAAAAGAAGAGAGAGAAAATGGAGCTTGTGCCAAATAAGAAGACCCATTTTCTTTCCATAGTTATTCTATTTGTTCATCCGCTTTCAGTTTCAATTGGATTAGAAGTGTAGGGACTAGGAAGGAAAACTAAGCTATTTCTTGTTCATTGTTTGTTTGTGTTTGTATTATTTGTTTGGTAGAGATATGATTCGAGTGTTAGACCCACAAATTTTATGGAGTTGAAAGAAAACGGAAGGAAAAATATAAAAGCTAGAGTTGGCATTTTCCATTGTGATTTCATTAAATTTGACAATAAAAGGAATAAGGACTGTGATTAGGATACAATTTGAGAAGTGAATACGAGTAAGTATGAGTTAGGTTGGATTGAGTTTTTAGGATAATCGAACTAACTCGATATAGTCATTATTTCAGAAAAACCTAACCCTAGAACCAAACAAAACTAAACCTGAGTTTTTCAATTTTGTTTTCAATTTTTTTGATTCCTAAGAAAGTTTCAACTAAAGACATATTGCTCTAGCAAATTAAAGTATTCAAAACCCCACAGGCCAACATCACAACCTCCAACCCTTGTCATCTTATCACCCGGCTGGCCACCCAACACACTTCCAACCCTTGTTCTTAGATTCGGTAGTAATCGACTGATTTTGCCACTCCTTAAGTTGACAACTCATGTCACTCTTCCTTGCATGGTCATCATCATCATTCTCCGAGATAGCAACTCATCATGCTACTTTCTAATGACCTACCGATGCTCATCAACTATTTATGGTTTTGGCTTTGTCTCGAACTCCCTCCCAATCCATTGTTTGAAGAATAGTCGTATCCTCATTTGAGTTTAACGCCTCTACCTTCTTAAGCCTCAGCTCCGCCTATATTAGCTCTAATTACAAACATGGATTGATATGAAGTTGGAGTTGTCCGATTGGGCTTGGGAAAGTAAGTATTAGGTTTCCATTACGAGTACATAAAAGCCCTCACAATATAATTTTTAGACATAAATACATGAGCAATTAGTTATATCATAAATTTTATAAAATATTTACACATATACATCGGGTTTGGTTCTGACTTGGGTTAGTTCTAGTTGTGAAAGTAACCTGCGAACATGATCTATTTTTATTCACCCCAATTAAACCCAATAGGAATGGTTAGGCCTGAATTTTGAATTTATCTAATCTATGCTCACACATTGAGATGGGGTACTTGTAAAGAATAAAATGAACATAAGGGATCAAATAGGACAATTAAATAAATCAGGGGACTACATACTCCTCAAGTTTTCGATTTTCTTGTGTGTACTAGCCTACGAGGGCTATGTGGGCCGATCCAGGCTGCTCCGCTTACGGCTTACGCCAGATGCGGGTAAAGAAAATACTAGAAGAATCGGGTGAAATCGACGGCCCCAGAACCAGCAACCTAAAACCGAAACCTCGTCTTCCACAAATTTCTCCCACCACATTCAGAATCTTCTCGCTGCTTCCAGACGCCCTCCTCCTCGACCCTGTCCAACACCAACGAAAACCCTTTATAAATATCCACGCAATGCCCTTCCCATAAAATCAAACCATAATAATCTACGATCAAGAAGCAGAATAATTTCTTTCGCTATTTCTATCCTGTAATTAGTGCTCAAAGACATGATGGATAGTCCATTTTTTCGGAGTCATTGGGATTTGCCGACCCGTCCTCGCTACCCGCTGGCCGAGAGGCCGATCCCGGTACAGGCCGAGCCTGAGAGTGCGTCCCGTCGTCCTCCGAAACTGGTGTCCATTCCGGTTCGCTTCGTCGGTTCGGAGCGGAGCAGGTCCGATTCTGCCGTCAAAATCCAGAAGGTGTTCCGGGGTTTCCTGGTGCGGAAGAGCCTGAAGAAGATCTCGGCAATTAGGAAGGAGGTGCTGGTGATCGAGGAGAGGATTTCCAAGGAGGAGACTGTCGATCTGATTCGGAGGAATCAGAGGGAGCGACTGAGGGTGAGCGAGATGCTGATGAGCTTGCTCTTGCGGTTGGATTCCGTGAGAGCAGCGGACGCCGGAGTTAGGGATTGCCGCCGATCGGTGATCAAGAAGGCGATTGCATTGCAGGAGTATTTGGATGCCGTTGTGCAGTCCGGCGACGAAAAAGCAGGCGACAATGTCGAAGGGGTTGTTGAAGTGGTAAATCCGGCTGTCAACGTCGCCGAGGAACCCGCAGCTCAAGGAACAGAGCTTCCTGCGTCTGTGTCCGATCGTAATTGTGATGCACACGAGAAGGAAGAAGTGAGTCAATTTTCGGACACTGAAATTACGCGCGATTCAGAATCCAACAATGTCGCCGATTCTGAGTTGATCGCTGAAGATTTGAACGAGCACAAGGATATAGAAATAGATTGCGCAGAGGAAAGTCAATCGGATTCGACCCAAAGTCCAGTAGGAGGAGAGGAAGTGACGGCAGACAATGACGGCCAACGAACAGGAGTGCTGGTGAAGGAAGAAAATTTGAGCGACGGAGAAGGGGAGGGAACGAGAACAGAGAGCGACAGAAATAAGGAACTGCTGGAGAGGATGATGGAGGAGAATGAGAAGATGATGGGAATGATGGCGGAGCTGGTGAAGAGGAACGAGAAGCAGACGCGGCTGCTGAATTCGCTGACGCAGAGGGTGGAGCACCTAGAGAGGGCCTTCGTATGCGACAAATTGAGGAGGATGAAAAAGAGGAACGCCGCCGCTGGGTGCGTCGAGAGTTGTGAGAAGTCGCCGGACAACAAGAAAAGTGGGAAGAGATAGTGGGATTTTGTATGATTCCTCCCTCGTGTTCACTTTGTCGTGCTTTTTTCTCTTTGCATTTTTGGGTCTGCATCTGCTTCTCTCCAAGTCTCCAACCGTCTTGTTTCGAGCGTGTTCTTGATGAGTTCAATTGGTGAGCTCAATTCGTGTATATTTCTATCAGGCTGTCTGTCCTATGTCTCCATGTTTTCCAAACATCTTCCGGCCAACTTTCTTTGTTTTTCTTTTTTCGGGTATAAATGATAAAAGTTGAGAGGCATGGACGGGCCTAAAGCTTCGGCCAAAAATGGGCCGTTTTGTTTCTTTGGATTCAAAGACACCATTCATGTGGGCCGTTTGACACCCTCACATCCAAATCGCGACACATTCCACGAATTCCAAATCCCTAATTTCATTCCTAGGTTATTTTATTGACTGCCATGTGGCTCTAGTCACACATGACATTTCGAACAGAACATATTCATTTTATGTATGATGTTATTGTAATTTTAATGTAAGTGGCATGCTTAAAGAAAAATACAAACATTTTTTTTACACGGAATCAATAAAATTCATTTAGAATAAAAGTTTTTATGGTTTTATAAATCTTTATGAATTTTTCTTTTTAAGATAATATCATAAAAATTTTACTATCAATAGCTCATTTACACCTATACCGTGTTGAATATCACCAATAAGTTTACCCATTCAGTATTGAGTATCGCCCGTAAGTTTATCAATTGTATCTTCCAATACCTTACTTTGGTTTTGATCAGTTTTAAAACTTTTCATTTAAACCTTTTACTTGGTCGTTTTGTAGATGGGATAGTTATTTTGCTTCTAAGTTATTCAAGAAATGCGTACCAATTGTTCAAAAAATGCACGTCCTGATTTTGTTTATTTGTCGATTATAAAAAACCTAAACCTAAAAAATATAATCCCACCGATTAACGTAAGAAAATATCATTATAATCCTAAATATAAGAAACAATGCAACTGTGCCTTATCAAATAGAGTGCATTGAAAGGCATAAATTTTGTTTGATTGTACCACCATTCTCTTGTAATGGATTATTGGGTAACTCGTCTTCCTCGACAGCTACCATGTTCATTGCTTTGAGGGCGGTTCCTGATGGAAAGTCCTAAATTTCATAAATTGTTCATCTTTTTTTTTTTTTTACACAAAATGAAATAAATTATTCGTCTTTTGGTAGTTCTGGGTGTTGATGGTTCCCCTGTAGGAAACATATTCACATCATTTCTCCCCAAAAACTTGGATTTCTCTTCAATCTAATTTATACGAGTAAATCATAATTTAAATTTCTCATTTTTTGCTACAAAAAATGGAAAAATAATACAAAATTGACACATACGTACCAATTGTACTTCCATTTCAATGATTTTTTGTTTGTATTTCTCATTTTTGCTATGTACATTTTGAAAGTTGCTTATCTCCCAATCGAGTTGGTGGACACGCTCCATGAGAGTGTACTTGCTTTTAGAATGGTTTCGCAGCAATTTGTGTGATGTCCATCATGTTGATAAAATGGGCTGTTCCATTAAATAGAATGAGTTTGCAACAATTACAGTTTATATTTAAATAGGCTTTGATTGGTTTTCGAAGAAAATAAGGTTAAATAATTATGTTATCTTTGTTTACCAAATAAAAATTGTCATGATTTTTTTTATTTTTTTAATAAAATGTGAGTAAAATGAAAATTGGCCCATATTTTTTAGTCAGGTTATTAGAAATGATCAAATTGGTTAAATCCTGATTGTCACAAGTAAATCATGCTTCTGTACCAAATCAAGAAGATCACTGGAAACTGTAACATAGTGATGCCATATTGAATGACAGATTTGAGTGTATCTTCAGAATTGAGAGTGTAAAAAATTATTATTAACTTACTATAAATGAAAATTGGTCACGTGTTAGCTCTATATTCACTATGTTGTGAGAAATGTTCATTTTATCCTAAGTGTATTATGTTTACACACATGCAGACATATATAAATTTTGCCCTGAAATGTATAGTATCCTATACATATAGACATAAACATCTTGTTTTTTCAATAAATTTAAACTGTGTGATTTTTTTTACTGTTACAAGTTTTTTTTCTTGTGAATTGAATTTTTGTTTGATAACTATCTTATAGTAAAATTAAGAAATAAATTAAATTATTGACAATTAATTGATAACTTGAATTATCAATTTTTCTCTATAAATCAAGTTTTTTATTCCATATCTGCACTTATCGGACAATTTTTATCTGGATTAATACACTCCGTCCATTAAGAAGCCAAATAAAATATTTTAAACGTGTTTATGACCAAAGAAAATGATGAATATGTTAAGAACAAAAAGAAAAGGATAATATATGTTGGAAACTTTCTGCGAATTTCCCATTTGTGTTTTATTGCCTCATGTGCAAGTTTTTCATAAGTATTTTGTCATTGTTGTTTTAATTGGAAATATATGAACATTACGGATCCATTGCACACAGCTTTATCATCTAGTCTAATTTCATTTTTATTCGATCTTGTTTTCATTTTTTTAATAGATCGATTTGGATTTCAAATGTTATAACATCAATGACATTTTACACATTTCATGTATATTTTTTTTTATCAGCAGATCACAAATAAATTTATTGTAAACAAGAAAAACATTCTTCATCACAAATTTTAATTATAGGTATTAGTTTTTGAACAAATAAACAAGTATCAAAAGGTGTTTTAGATGTCGTAGACGAGACACGATCAAGAGTTCTTTAGTTTATAGGAAAGGCAAATTTCTCAAATTTGCCACAAACGTTTAGAAATGGGTTTATATCCACCACTATACACACAAACACACACAATCTCTCACAAATATTTTAAAATAAACCCAAATTAGCCATTGATCATTAAAAGTTACAAGTTTTGTAATTTTAAGCTGATAGTGTAATGTTTGATAAGTTTTAAGAACTTTAAGTAATTTATCATTTTTTTGTTTAATAGAATACAACACCTGCCCCTCATTGAATAAATAGCTACCTTATGATCTCCTTCAAAAAGTCTCACCTCACACCTTTGAAAAACAGATATTTATTGATCTCCGTTGCTCTTCTCTGGAATCTTCACCGCTTCGTTTGTTTCTTCTCCATTAATCGTTCAATTAGATCCGTCAATGCTATTGGTAGACTTTTGAACTATGTCTAGTTCGTCAAAATGTTGTAGAACATCTCCTTCCTATTCTTAATTTAAAAGGTGATGCTCCATAAAGCAACTCGTAGATCAGCATGCCAAGGGCCCACCAATCAATGGTGAACTCGTGGCCTTCACCTCTTATGACCTTTAGTGCTACATATTCTCCCGTCCCAATGAACAAGTGGGATTGTTCGTCGTTGTCAAAGCTGAGTTTCCGATAACTCACTGGCTGACATGGCCTGATTTCACCTTGTTGATCAGAGCCTTGGAATTTGCACTTTTATGATTATCCAATAGAATTGGGATCAATCGGGTAAAGTTTTGATGATGTTTCGGTCAGGTCATTGGCTTACAAAAATGATGGCATAGTTGGCTAGGTGGTGGGCATGGTGCAGGTGTCGAAGGTGGTGGGTGTCAGAGGTAATGGGTGTCGGAGGCGTAAGGTGTTTAAGGCAACGAGTGTGGGACGGGTGTTGAATTTTATTAAAGAAAAAACAATAAATTAGTTAAAGTCCTTAAAATTTTTTAAATATTACATTATCACCCTAAAATTACAACATTTGTAAATTTTAAAAGTCATTGGCCAATTTGAGCTTATTTTAAAATAATAGTGGGAGATTTAGAAAGAAAAAAAAAACTATAATTGCAAATATGAGCTCATGCTTAAACATTAGTGGTAAATTTGATACTTTTACCCTATAAAAAATTATTTCCTACATATATCGCATTTTGTTTTAAGGACCTTTGATGAAAGAATTTTAAACATAACAAATGAAAAGTTAGACTATAGAGCTAACATGCCGAAAAGCATTACATCTTTTATGAAATGACGATATGAGATACCCTAAAAATATTAAATCCTCGCAAATTTGTGGGTTTCTTTTGCTTTCTTTCCTTTTAATCAAATATATTTACCAAGCAAATTAATTTCTGGGTCCATTTGTAATTTAATCAACAAGCAACTTGCAGTCATTTATATTTAATTAACTAGTTTCATAACCCGTCAAATGGATGAGGACATTGTTGTATAATATAATTTGTTTATAATCAAATGTAGAGCCATTAAAATTAATGATGAAACTAAAAAATAAATTAAATTAAATTTTTTTTCTCTAGTAAGCATGCAAAAAATAAGATATTGGAGACTTTGTAAAAAATTAATAGAAAAAAATTTTACATGATGCTAGCTCACTCTAATTTCAAACAATGAAAAAGTTTGAGGTTGAACCTAAAATTAGCCCATATAGGTATCACAACAATCTGGGGCTACTTAAAAAACAAAACAAAACAAAACAAAACAAAACAAAACAAAACATTACAATGTGAGCCAAAAGTGTTATGCAACCCATGCTGCAATGGCTCATTTCGGACTTAGTATCCTCTTAAACAGCTATAAGACAGGAATGACAACTTTTTCAACACAGAACCCTATTCTCTCCCTTGCTGTCTTGCTATTGTAAGTTCCTCTGTTGACCACTCTTGTAAGCTTGACCACTGAAGCTGTTTCTTTGGGATGACCGGCTACAAAGCCTCCAAATTAGAAAATACTTTGTGTTTCTAGAGTCTTCATGCCTTGATCTATTACCTTTCATGAACAAAAATCTCAGAAATCCTCTGGTTTGCCAACCAAATAAGATTTGCCAACCAAACGATGTTGGTCATTCATCATCCAATATTATAGTTGATGACGTAAAAAGAACTCCAGTCATATCATTTCATCTTTCTTCCGCAAAACTCTAAATGCTGGAACGGTATAACAATGTCAAATGGCCTTCAACGACCATGACATATGGCTTATAAGAGAAGATGCGTAAGATTTCTAAACACGGTCATGCCTGATCTGATACTTTAGTAAAAAACAATGAAATTTGCTCACTTGGTTCTCTATATTGTGAAACCTTAACGTGTATATTGTGAAGTGGAAGGGCTAGTCCATCTTCTACCTCTTGTTGTAGGAGTCTTCATAGTGAGAAATGAAGACATGGACCTTGGAACAATGGCAAATCAGAATCCTCACCTAGAATCAATGTAAGTATTGAACAAAATTTAAGGTATAAATTTTAGTAAACAATTATGTTTATCTAATCCATTTTTTTAAGTCCATCTTCTACCTTTTGTTGTAGGAGTCTCCATAGTGAGAAATGAAGACATGGACCTTGGAACAAAGGCGAATTAGAATCCCCACCTAGAATCAGTGTAAGTATTGAACAAAATTTGAGGTATATATTTTAGTGAAAAATTATGTACATCTAATATGTTTTTTTTTTGTCTAGGGACTGTACCATGGTTTAACATTGTTAGGTTTTTACACAATAAGTTCTACTCCAATCAATGACTGAATGTTTTCCTGCTACTCCAATCATCTGCAACATTTGGAATAAAAAAAAGTTTAATTTCATGTTGGTTATCATAAATTGAAAAGTTTTCTTACAAGAAAAAAAGTTGGTCTCTATCATGACAACCTGTTCCCTATGAGTGGCTTGGCTTTCTGGTTCAATGTATATTGTTTGCACCTCCTCTAGTAACATGATGTAAATTTGGAAACATATTGAGGGAGGGAATGTTAAAATAGAATGGATGAAAAAAAACACACACACACAAACATACATTGACACACACAAAAGTTAATACAGATGACTGCTTACCTCTAACCTTTGTTCAACTGCAGGATACTTGTATTAATCAAGGTTGAAGTAAGACTGGTATGCATAAAATGGATAAAATCCTCCTAGAAGCAAACTTGATACATTGAGTTTTGCATAACCTTTATAAATTAAGGAAATAGGGAAATAGAAAATGGTAACTGTAAATTTATAGTGTATTTATATTTGTAACTTCAACGATAAGAACCTATGGAGTGTGAAGTAGTAGAGTTCGTGCGGTTAGGTGGGCAAGGTCGCACACATACAAAAAAAGTAGTAAAAATAGATCCAAAAAAGTAATTGATGAAGTAAATGCCAAATTGCCAAATAAGCCGCAATCTCAAGAGACAGTAGTAGAAGTTTTAGGATTTTGATATTGGTCTTGGTTAAAAAAAAAAAAGCCAAAAACGAGAATGATAAATTAATGTGGACATGTGGCATAATACTGGATTTTAAATGACTAAAAAGTAACTGTAAAAAAAAAAAGAGAGAGAGAGAAAAGCTAAACAAACATCGAATATCTGGCTAACATGTGTTCTTTGGATGGTGCAAATATTGAAATCGCTACATGTCATCCTATTATTAATTTGAACTTATAGGTGTTATTTTGAGAATTTTTCTAAAATTTTAAAAATATGTAAAATGACCATACAGCCAAAATACTTGCTTTTATATCTAGATTAATTAAGGCCTAAAGCCATTTTTGGCCCCCGAACTTGGTAGATATAGACACTTAACCCATTGACCTTCAACCCAGTCCAACTCGCCCTTCCAACTTGGAAAAATGGTACACTTTACCCATTTTCTTCCATGTGATCATCACGTGGCCCAGCTTCACCAAATGCCGCTTACAAGAGTGTTTCACCATCACTGCTATCACCACTTGCTGTCGTCATCATTGTTTCTCCTCCACCACTGAATCATTCTTAGTTTCACCATTTCTTCATTTCTCTTCTTCTTCATGTTCACCATAAATACTCCACAAGAACAAGAAGCTAAAATCGTCGTCCTCCTCCTCGGTCTCCTACATTTCTTCCACCTTTGCCAACTCTTCCTCCAATTGGCACACCCTCAAATTCTTCAACGATGTTTTCTCAATCATAGATTTCCAACTCGAAAGGTGCAAATGGTGGTTCGAGTGACTGAAGAAGATTAATTGGAAGTAAGTTGGTTAGTGACAGGGAGGAGGAAATGAAGATGAAGGAAGAACTAGTCTTTGCCATGGGGAAATCCATCGTGAAGCTGGAAATTAAAATAGGAACAGAGAATCTACAACTCAAACAAACATCAAACTGAGAAAGAAATTGGAGGCAACAAATGAAAATTGAAATACTATTATACGAAGATATAAAAAAATTGGGAATGAAGCTAAGCTACCTCGAATTAGGAACTCGGTAACCCAAAAGCAAAAATAGAAGAAAATTCAGGGGAAGGGGGAACAATAAAGAGAGAGAGTTTGGAGGGAGAATTTTAAGGTCTGGAGCTGCTTAGTTAGGAAAAAAAAAACGAAGGAGGGAAATCAACATTGGAATTAAGCTGGATATGAGCCAGGAGAGGAAATGAATTGAGAGCAAAGCAAATTGGTCAATCACAAGCAACATTGATTCAACATTAATCAGCCAATGATAGAGAGGATTAGAGCCATAAACACAACACCCAGAAAGACTATGTCACAGCGCATTTTCCAAGTTGGAGGGACGAGTTAAATTGAGTTGAAATATAGGGAATTAAGTGTCTGAGCTTTTCAAGTTCTAGAGCCAAAAGTGGCTTTATGCCATTAATCAACGGATCGTGCTCGCCTGAGCTCTGACCACTCAAGCCCTCGTCAACTCCCTACTTTTCCCTCTTTGCTATTTTGCCAAAGACAACGACTGGGGTTAATGTGTTTTTTTTTTTACTCACTGATGAGTTTATAAATCTATGTACCAGAGACTCAGTGGATACTTTAAAATTAAATCCTGAATCCAATAATTTTTTGTCATATAAATTTGTAAATTTAATTTTTATACGAGTTTATATTTTCAGCATTTTTGTTTTTGTTTTGCTAAAAGGTCACGACAATTATCTCAATCGAGCCCTCTTCTCCCCAAACCGCAGCACAAACCAAACACCGTCTCTCTTCTACCTCTTGCTCCTGTCTGCTTCTTCCTTTCCTCTGCTCAATCCTTCGATCGTCTCTCCTTCTCGAATCTGCCTTCTCTCCGTTTGAACCTCCCCATTCCTCTGCATTCCCATGGCCGACGACAAGCTGGATCTGCCTGACGATCTCATCCCGACCAAGGCCTCCAATCGCCCTGCCCCCATGAAAGGTGCTTCTCCACTTATGTACTACTATTTCCATTTTCTTTTGGACTGACTGAGATTTGGATTTAGCCTTTATCATTTAACTGGAGGGTATGGGCCGATGTTTCTCGGTTGCTTGTATCTCTCGGTTCTTCAGCTAGGGTTATGAACTGCTTGGCTGTAGCCACCTTCTGATTGATCTTCGATTAATTCGCGTGCTAGGCCCGGTTTTCTGGTTTGCTCCTTTTGCGTCGTGCTGAATGATTTCAAGGTTTTGCTAAATTCTTCCCCGGAATCTGTTGTTAAGAACGAAACTGAAGAACTACAAGTTTAGGATTAGGTTACTGTTATTAAAACTTATGATCTCGTCAGTCGTCACGCCAAGTTCGCTGCTCCTATATAACGCTGGCTTCATTTGATGATTCTCGCTGTCTGTTTTTCTTCTTGTGAAGTGCTTGGTGAATTCTATTTACGATCTCATCACGTGTTATTTTTTATGGAAATGCAATGTTAGTGCAGTTGATATGATGCGAGATCAGATCCAGTTTAACTATTTGTATTATTGTGCAATTGTCGAGGCCTTTGAAATTAACTGCAATCTGTAGTTGCAAGGAGAGGGAAAACATTTTGAGACTGTTATAAGTTATTCCTTTCTACTTTAGCTAATTTATTCTCTCCATTGTTATTCCCTTGACTCAAATGTTGGTTCTTAATGGATCTCTTGTTTCATAGGATTGAAAGAGCTTTCCGTTTGGTTGTTTGTTTTCCTGCCTGTTTGGCTACATGTATGTGGCAAGGGCCTTTTCAACTTTGCTGTCCTTACGGAGCCATTTCTAAATGCTTGTACGTCTTATTGTTCAACCTTTTAATTTTTTTTAATGTTATTCAGTAGAAGCTTCAGGAGGGACTGATGACAAGCTTGATGAGTCAAAAGGTAGATTTTGTCTCTCAACCTCCTCTTATTCATTTTCACATTGTTATTTTTTCCATCTTTGGAGCTCACACTGTCTTCATCCAATTGCTCTGTATAGATCAAGGTGCAGCAGAAAGCAGCATACCATTGTCTCCCCAATGGCTCTATGCAAAGCCTACAGAAGCTAAGATGGTACATAATAAGATTCTTCTAGACACCCAGTTTTATGATTCATTAGTTCTATGCAGATATGTCTGTATACAGGCTTCATTACTTGGAACTAATAGTGACCCCCCCCCCCCAAAAAAAAAAACTCAATTTTATTATACTGTTATTTTCTTTCTGATTTTAGCTTTTTTAATCAGCTTACTGTGAATGGACGAATATAAATATTTTCTGCTGCATTTGATGACTTTTGGGCTGATTGAACAAGTTACATGAGACTAGCCAGTTCGTGTCACTTGAAGATGCCTGGCCATGGAATTTTTTTTAGGATTTATATTTTATGTAAGGGGCATGACGTCTATTGTCTTCCTTTTGGGGACATCTCTCATAGAAATAGGTTAAAATGAATTTCTTTCAGTTGATGAAACATTATATATGGCTGACGAGAACTTCTCCTATACATTTGATACTATTAGCAAGTGAGATAATTATTTTTGGTAAATGGTTCTAAGGTGTATAATATTTGTTGGACAATCGATGACATAAATATTGGTCTAGGGTTAATAGATAAGGAGTCCTTATCTCTGCTGGCTTTTTTAATTCTACAAATTAACTAGTCACTGTGTATTCTGTTTTTTTTTTTTATTATAATAATAGATATAAAAACTGGATGGTTTTCCACTGTTATGTTTTTGGTTCTCAGGATACCCGCATTCCAAACTCTCTTCCTGGTGGAAATACTGTTGAGCCCAACCCAAAGGAGGTATGGCGCTTGGAAGGATCTGAAGATAAGAAGGACTGGAGGAGGATAGCAGCCGAGAGTGAAACTAGTCGGCGGTGGCGTGAGGAGGAAAGAGAAACTAGCTTACTTGGTGGTAGGAGAGAGCGAAGGAAGGGTGAACGTCGCAGTGATGGTGTTTCAGCCAGGGAGGCAAATGACAACAGAGCTTTGTCTTCTTCTGACAGGTGGCATGATGGTAACATCCGTAACCCTGGGCATGATTCTCGCCGTGATAGTAAATGGTCATCAAGATGGGGTCCTGAGGACAAGGAAAAGGAATTGCGAACTGAGAAGAGGACAAATATAGAGAAAGATAAGGAGGATGCTCATGAAAGTCAATCTTTTCTTAGTGGCAACCGTTCGAGTTCTGAACGTGACACTGAATCACATGATAAATGGAGGCCACGACATAGAATGGAAGTTCATTCAGCTGGCTCAGCTTACTCTCGTGCTGCACCTGGATTTGGAGTTGACAGAGGAAGGGTTGAGAGTTCTAATACTGGATTTAGTATTGGACGAGGAAGGTCAGCTTCCATTGGGAGGTCTTCTTCTGGAATCCCTATCAGTTTGATTCACTCTTCTAAGGGTCCAAGTGCTCCTGGGAAACCAAACATGTCACCAGATGTCTTCCGTTACCCAAGAGGAAAGCTTCTTGACATGTATCGTGACCAGAGGCATGGTCCACTTTTTACTGCCATGCCTGATGGAATGGAGGAATTACCTCCCATAACTCAAAAAGGATTGACAGAACCACTGGCTTTTGTTGCCCCAAATGCTGAAGAGGAGGTAACATATTTATATTTTTTCATATAGTATAAGTTATTTTGGAATCATTTTGTTCTAGTTTATCACCTCTCTTCCTACTGTAACAATATGTGTGTTGATTAATTTAAGGTGCTTCTTAACAACATTTGGAAGGGAAAAGACACCAGCAGTGGGGTTGCATACAATTCTTTTTGGACTGGAAAATCAACTGAAAATTCTTCAGGTATTTGAGAGTTAAACTGTACTTCAGTTGTCAGTTAATTAATAATTCTTTCCATCAGAAAGAAAGAAAGGAACTTCTTTCTAACTATTCAACTATACCCTCTTTCTAGATTCTGGAGACTTTGAGTCTATCAATGAGAAACAGGAAATTGCTGCTCAAGTTCACCCAGAAGAGCCTGTTGGGATGTTGCTGACAGTGTCAAAAGATGATTTCCATGTGAAATCAGGGCAAGGTGGTGATATTTTTTTTCTGTGTGTGTGAAGGAAATTCACCATGCCATTTAGCCCCCTCCCCAGTGCCCTTTCTCTTCTTCATACTCCTTTACTTTCTTTGTGGGAAAAAGTAAGTTCAACTAAGTCCTTGAACATACCGCTCTTAAACTTTAAAATTACATGATGTACAGATGTTTCGGGTGAAGACAAAGTTGATTCTGCTTCTCTTCTACCCGACTCAGGCGCATTGATCCCAACAATGGACCATAATAATGGTATATGCAATACAGTGCAGATTGCTGCTACTCCCATTGCTGGTGAAAGGAAGGCGTTGGAGGACTTCTTAATTGCCAATCATCCACAACATAATAGCAGTGAATCTGCCCTTTCTATTGACACCATCAACAACATTCCTAACAATCCAAACTCTGTATCCAGTTTTGGCTCTTCTAGGAGAAGCAATGGGCAGCACTATGAGGGGATAAATGAATCAAATGAACCTGTGGAAGGGATTTCAGTAGAGGAGTTGACATTATGCTACATTGACCCTCAGGGTAATGTACAGGGACCATTTCTTGGGGCTGACATCATTATGTGGTTTGAAGAAGGCTTCTTTGGAACAGACTTGATGGTCCGCTTGGCTGATTCTGCTGAAGGAACTCCTTTTCAACAATTGGGTGAGCTTATGCCATACCTGAAAGTTAAAGAAAAGCTTGCTTCTAGTAATGATCTGAATTTCAAACTAGAAGAGTCTGGTGCTTTAGAACAAGAATTGTGTGCAACTTCAGCTACACCAACTCCTGGATCAGAATATGTTGTTTCACCAGCAAAAAGTGATTTACTTCAGAAAAACTGTGAGTTTGACAATCCCTCCATGCATACGCAGTCCAGAATTTCCGGACCTGATAAGATCTTGAAATTGTCACATACTGAAGCTCAAGGTTTTGATGATTTTTCTGCCCATGATGAAGGTAGATTTCCAACTATTACTTCCAGTAACAAGTATTTAACTGATTCAAGTTTTTTTTTTAAATTTTGCATTTTGGCCCTCATTCTTGATCCTTGCTGTTCAGAGATTGTGTTTCCAGGAAAATCTAAGAACACTGAATTCTCCAATCCAGAAATTTCCAAGGGCGTTCCCTATTTTTTGGAAAGTTCTGCTGGCAGTCTTTCTTTACAAAATGAATTAAAGGAAATTGGCATATCCAATCAAAATGATTCTAAGATGCAGCGTTTTGGCATGTTGTGGTCTGAAATTGAACACACTCAGATGAGAACTGCTGATTCTGCGAACATACCTTCTGCAGGGAGGGCTGCCTCATTTAATACTATGGCTGAACCAGCTGTTACAGGCAGTAATTGGTCTGATCACAGAAAAAACACTCTTGTCAACCATAAGTTGTATCAAGATACATTGGCTGCTCGCCATATACCTCATATCGAGCAGGAGCCAGACCGATTTGATCTTGCAGACAGATTAATGTCCCAGCAACTTCAGCAACAGCAGCTCCAACAGCAAAATATTTTATCTCCTCATGTGCAGGTAGATGAATCTTTTTTTGAACATGTGGCAAGTCAGAATTTGATTCAGCAGAGGCATCTGTCAAACCTGTCTGTGCCAGATCTTGATCATCTTTTGGCACTTCAGATGCAGCAGCAACAGCAGTTGCAGTTTCAGCATCGCTTGCAGCAACAGCAGCAGTTTCATCAACAGCAAAAGCTTTTACAGGAGAGGCAACAGTCTCAAGTTCGCCAAGCACTTCTGGAGCAGCTGCACAGACAAATTCCTAAGTCTGGTCTTGGTCATTCTCATGCTGATCTTATCCACTCCAACAGCATCCTTGATCAAGTTCTACTTGAGCAGCAGCTTTTGCATGATATGCAACAGTCCCATCATTCTTCAAGGCATCCTGTTTCGAATTTGGAGAGACTTGCTCTGGCAAACTTTGGTCAATCACAACAGGAAAACCCCAGAGATCTATTTGATATTATCTCGCATCCACGCCATGGAATGCAGTCATTGGAGCATCAACTTATTCAACAAGAGCAGCTGCAGAGGCAACTCTCAGCGGGACTGAAGCACCGAAATGACGAGAGGTTTCTAGATTCTACATGGACTTCTGATCAGAAAAGTCAGTTCCATTCAAGCCATTCTGGTATTCACCGAGTTCAGTCATCCGGATTTAACCCATTAGATATTTACCAACAACACCAGAGGCCTCTCCATGAGGAGCAGCTCATCCAGCTTGATCGAAATCATTCATTGCGGGAGCAATTGCAACATGGACTGTTTGAGCCATCTTCATTACCATTTGAGCGGTCTCTGTCCTTGCCTTCGGGTGCTACTGGGATGGATTTAATGAATGCCATGGCTCATGGTCACGGTTTGGATATGCAGGAGCCAAGCATGCATTTGCCATCTGCTGATCAAGTGGGGGCATTTTCTTCTGGTGTTCATGCTCATAGTATCCGAAACCCCACACTCTCTAATCAATTTCGTTCTTCACAATTTGATCCAGCTGATGGCCACTGGACTGAGAACAATGAGCGGCTTGGGAATGACTGGATAGAAAATAGACTCCAGGCAATGAATATAAATGCTGAGAATAAGAAGAGGGAATCACAGGGTAAATGGGTCTCAGAAAGCCCTGCTTTATGGATGTCTGAGGGGCTAAGTGATGACAAGTCTCGACAATTGTTGATGGAGTTGCTTCACCAGAAATCAGACAGTCAATTCACTGAATCTTTTGACCGGGCTCAGTCTGGGATCTTTCCTGGATCAAGCTCTTTGGATCATCAGTTGAGCGTCCTTGCCAACCATGAGGCAAGCCTTGGCAGCTCGCTTCCTGCAGGGTATGGTTCAAGTCAATCTGGACAACAACAGATCTTTTTAGCTGACAGGCAGGGTGACTTTTCAGAAAGCAGTGAGAAGTCATTGTTTAGGTCAGAATCTGGGCCACTTTCTGAAGGGGAAAAATTCAGGACTCTAATTCGTGATAACATTCACCCCATGTACAGCGATGTGAGCATGACTGACATGCCATATGCGAGCAGGGAGTTGCTGGATGCAGGCTGGATGAACCAGGGAACCAACAATGAGAATATGAGAAAAAACCTCAGTTTTGAGGTTCGAGATGGCATTGTCAGAAAAGGGGATTTGACCCCCACCGAGGAAAAAATGGCTGTAGAGAATATCAGTGGACATCCTTCGCTTGGTATGGGTAAGTTTCACTGAGCTTATTTCTCAGGAGTTTTATACTTCCTTCGTACCAAAATGTGTTGCTCACTTTTCCTGTTCTTTTGTGTCCTAATATTTATACAACTTCGAAACTTTCCCCTTCCTTCTTAAGTAGTCCATATATGTGAGGTGTTATAAAGTAGGAGAGAAGAAATGTGCAAACTTGGACTGTGTTTCAAACTTCTGAGTAGATCGAAACTTGTTTCTGAGATGTGCATTATTAGGCATTATTTTGAATTTTTCGTTGCAATTTTATCTGAATTTTGAGAAAGATTTGAAAGGAATTGTGTTATCTGTCAACAGTAATTCTGAAAAAGAATATATAATATACTTGTGTGCACACCATTTACAATTTTTACAAAAAAGAAAAAAAAAGTGCCAAACATTTTGGGATGAAGGAAGAATTATTTGATGCTTCGTTCTATTGCCTTACGATTTTACTCATTTGGGGATCCAGGATTTTACAATGACCAGATTGCATCTTCAAATTCTTTCATGGGAGATGCTGCTAAGGATAGGTGAGTTCTGGTCCTGTTAATTGTGTTTGCTGATTTTGAGTCATACCTGTTCCTTCTTCTGTTTTTTTTTTCCTGGTTTTTTTTTTTTGGGGGGGGGGGGGGGGGGGTACTTCTGCTTTTGGTGAATTCTAACCCACAGTTGTTCTAACTTTTCTTTCATGCAGTACACAAGCCCCACTTAAGTCTCAAGAGAATATGTTGCTAAGACGGCCTTCAGTGTCAAGTATGTCATCGCAGGAAGGATTTTCTGAGGTTTATGATCATGCTGGCAGGGCGAGGAGTCCAAATGGGAATGATGGTAATAATAGCATCTAAAGTTCTCCACTTCTAAAATATACAACTTTTTCTTCGTTTCGTGCCATGTAAGAATGGATTATGCGAAAGTGATTAACACTGTTGTGATACCTAACCCATCATTATGCCCTCACCCTTCTAGTTAAATTGTGAATTCTATTCTGCTTCACGCTCGCTCTCTCTTTCTCTGGAGCTCATATTTAAGTTTCAATTCTATATTTGATATACCAGCTGGAAAGCAAGATCTGTGGACGAACTTATCTAACCAGGGTTCTGAAGTGACATCTAGCAAGAAGGAGATGCGTTTTCGACGCACATCTTCGTATGGTGAAGCTGATGTATCAGATACATCATTTATTGACATGCTGAAGAGTAATGCTAAGAAGAATGTTGTCATGGAGAGCCACATAGCGAGTGGAGCAGAGGTATCTGATGGAACACAAGGAAAAGGAGCCGGGAAAAAGAAAGCAAAGAAAGGAAGGCAAATAGATCCTGCTCTTCTTGGTTTTAAAGTTGCAAGTAATCGTATCATGATGGGTGAAATACAGCGTTTGGATGACTAGATTAGTTGTAGATCTTTCGTAGGCATATAGCTCAATGTATAGGAAGTTTGCACTAAAAAATTCTTACTCATTACTTCTTTTTTAATTTTTCTCCTCTTATTGGCGAGATGAAGTAACCGACTATGTGTAGATCATGAGGTGTTAGATGCAGAATCACAGTTTGGAGGAGTACAGGGGCGGTGTATACTTTTGTACAGAATAGAAAAGCAATTTTTGTAGAAGTTTCAACATTTTGATGTTACTTTTCATTTAGCTAATTGGCGCTACAAGCGTCTTGAAATAAAATTGAAAATAACAAAAATGTTCAAATTTTTTTATATCCCTGAATTTTGTTGATGTGGTCTTATTGACTCTTTCACTGGCTAATTTTTTCAAATGCCATCATATATGACCATGATTTTGTCCACTACCTGCACGTGTTTGGGCACCTTTCTTTGGAATTTAGAACTTACAAACTCAGTCTATTGAGATTTCTCTCCAATGTGGGCAGCAATGGTCATCGAGGACACTTGTCTCTTCAGCTTCATAGCCCTATGGTTATGAAGGTTGATTATGAATAAAAAGTCTTAACTTATTTAATCACAAGACATATGGTATACAGTAAGAATCATAAAAATTCCAAGCCACAATGAAGGTCGATTAGGTATAGGCATTGAAAACCCCTTGAAGGCATTCCCATTTGGCAGCATTTGGCCGTTGAGGGTTGCAGCTCTGCTATTCCACGAGGTTAGCCTAGAGCATTGAAAACCCATGGAGTGCCACACCCCATCACCGGCATCTCCATTAGGGCAGGGCCAAGACATAGAAAGAGGAGAGGAGGACAACATTTTCGGGAGACTACTCAAGAGACGAAATTAATGCCAAGTGCCTGCACTTGCATCATGCCAGGGCTAAGTGGATCCAAGTCAGAGTTTTGGGATAAAGTGTCCATGTCACAAACTGTCACAATTCTACAAGTAATCGAATGTAGACAATGAATAACAGATAAATTCAGCTTCTAATTCAAGAGATCATAGCAAGAATGGATCTCGAGAGAGAAAAAGACTTGCAACAATCAGAGAATTTTAGAGAATTTGAAAGGTAGAGACCAAGAAGCAAAACAAGCGACAATCAACATAACTAACTCTGAGCTACAACCTAGCTCAAATAGGCGAGGAATTAGGCAATTAAAAATAACAGAAATGTGAAAAAATGAATTTAGAATTGTAGCCACGTCAGCATGCACTGACTCCACCATCCACCATGTAAACCTTGTACTTCTGACGTAGTTACGAAACGCACTGTTTTGTGACAACCCTTCCCCTTTGAAGGATTCTTGTCCTCAAGAATCAGGGAATTGAGGGAACCTCCTCTGAATGTCTGAGTAATTTTCCCAAGTAGCATCTTCAGGATTAGAATTGGACAAATGGATAAGAACCTTGGTGGTTACCGTGTGCCCCATTTTCTCGATTTTTGTCTAAAATGGCCGCCGGCTGACAAACCACCTCATCTTCCAAGCTGGGGAGTATTTGTTGCACAACAACATTTCCTACCTTCTGTTTAAGCAGTGAAACGTAAAATACGTCGTGGACCTGTGCTGCTAGAGGTAGCCTGAGACGATAAGCAACTGCCTCCACTGCCGCAGTACTTAGGACTCAGTGTTGGAAACGTGCCTCAGTCGATTCAGTTACAGATTTGCTGAATATTAGGCAAATAGACCAAGTCCTTAGGAAGTTGTTACTTGCTTGATATTAGGGATATTTAGTTAGATATGACTTGATACTAGGAAGAGATCTTGATTTGCTGTTATATTTTGAGCTCTATATAAAGAGAATTTAAATGAATAACAGTGGTGAGGGATTCGAGCAAAATTTCTATTCCTTTCTTTACTGCTACTGTTATAAACCTCTTGCCTTGTTTTCTACGATACAACCAACAGATTGGTATCAGAGCTCCTTTTGTTCTTGAGGGACTGTGAGTTGAGAAATCAGAACACAAAACAAAAACACAACTACCTTCAAGAATGGAAACTGAAACCAATTTTTCCCATATTGCACCACCAATTTTTGATGGTGATAACTATCAAGTATGGGCTGTCAAAATGACAGTCTATCTTGAAGCATTGGATCTTTGGGAGGCTATAGAGGAAGACTACGATATGCCCCCATTGCTGACGAATCCTACAGTGGCTCAGCTCAAGACCCACAAAGAGAGGAAGACCAGGAAGTCCAAAGCCAAAGCTTGCCTATTCTCTGCTGTTTCGAGCACTGTCTTTATAAGAATAATGAACTTGGAGTCAGCAAGGAATATATGGGACTACCTCAAAAAGGAATACCAAGGCAATGAAAGAACAAAAAGTATGCAAGTACTCAACTTGATCAGGGAGTTTGAAATGCTGAAAATGAAGGAGACAGAAACCATCAAAGACTACTCTGACAAGTTGCTGGGTATTGTTAATAAGGTGAGGTTGCTTGGTAAGGACTTATCTGATGAACGAATTGTTCAAAAAATTCTTGTTTCTGTGCCTGAAAAATACGAGTCTAAAGTTTCTTCACTAGAAGAATCTAAAGACTTGACAAGCATGCCCTTGGTAGAATTGGTGAATGCATTACAGGCACAAGAACAAAGAAGAATGATGAGAAAAGAAGAATAAATGGAGGGTGCTTTTCAAGCAAAGGTAGAAAGTTCCAGAGGAGGTAAAGATAAAAAGAGCAACAATAAAAGGAAAACGGTCGGCAACAACAACAACAAAAACAAGGAGGAGATCTATCCAGTCTGCTCACATTGCAAAAAAAACAAATCATCCACAAAGAAAATGTTGGTGGAGGCCTGATGTCAAGTGTAGAAAATGTGGAAAGATTGGACAAATGGAGCGGATTTGCAAGTCCCAACAACACGAGGAGGCAAGGGCTTCTACCGAGCAATAGGAAGAGGAGCAACTTTTTGTTGCAACTTGCTTCGCAACAAGCAACAGCTCAGGTGACTCCTGGCTGATTGACAGTGGCTGCACAAACCACATGACCAATGACCAAGAGCTCTTCAAAGAGCTTGATAAAACAATCATTTCCAACGTAAAAATTGGAAATGGTGAACTTATTTCAGTCAAAGGGAAAGGGACTGTGGCCATAGAAAGCTTAACAGGTTTGAAGTATATTATTGATGTTCTATATGTGCCTAACATTGACCAGAACCTGCTTAGTGTTGGCCAGTTGATTGAAAAGGCTTCAAAGTTATATTTGAAGACACATGGTGCTTGATTAAAGACTCGAAGGGCAGAGATGTATTCAAGGTGAAAATGAAAGCAAAAAGCTTTGCTTTAAATCTGTTGGAGGAGGAGCAAATAGCCTTTTCATGCACCATAAGCAATGCAGAATTATGGCACAAAAGGCTCGGACATTTCCACCATGATGGACTTCTATATATGCAGAAGCATAATTTGGTGAAAGGTGTTCCTTTACTAGAAAACAAGCTAGTTGATTGTGTGGCTTGTCAATATGGAAAGCAAGCTAAAAAATCCTTCCCTCAAACAACATGGAAGTCAACACACAAGCTGCAACTCGTACACACAGACATTGGAGGACCTCAGAAAACATTATCTTTAAATGGTAGTAAGTACTACATAACATTTATTGATGATTATACTAGATTTTGCTGGATTTATTTTCTCAAATTCAAATCTGAGGTTGCTAATACATTTTGGAAGTATAAAGCATTGGTGGAGAATCAAAGTGGTTGCAGAATGCAAAAGATAAGATCTGATAATGGAAAAGAATACACAAATGACATTTTTGACAAGTTCTGCGAAGAAGCTGGCATTGAACACCAACTCACAGCCCCTTACAAGACACAACAGAATGGGGTTAGTGAGAGAAAAAATCGAAGTATCATGGAAATGACAAGGTGTATGCTGCATGAGAAGGATTTTCCAAAGAATCTGTGGGCAGAGGCTGCAAACACTGCAGTGTTTCTGCTGAATAGGCTGCCAACTAGAGCTCTGCAAGAAAAAACTCCATTTGAAGTTTGGTTTGGTTACAAACCAGATTTACAGAATCTAAAGGTTTTTGGTTGTGTTTGTTTTTCTTATGTGCCTCAGGTTAAAAGAGACAAACTTGATAAAAAGGCAGAACCTGGAGTTTTCATTGGATATAGCGGCACTTCCAAAGCTTACAGAATTTTTCAACCACAAAATAAAAAAATTCTGGTGAGTAAAGATGTCAAGTTCATGGAGGACAAGCAATGGAGTTGGGATGAGCCAGTAAAGGAGCAGCAGCAAGAAATTCCACAATACTCTGATGATAACATAGATGATGTTCCTGTTCGAAGTTCAAGGTCCTTGTCTGACATTTATGAAAGAAGTAATGTTGCTGTTTTTGAGCCTACAGAATTTAAAAAAGCAGAGAAGGACGATAAATGGATTGAAGCAATGAAAGAGGAGCTCAGAATGATTGAAAAAAATGACACTTGGGAGCTGGTGGATAGGTCTCAAAACAAGAAGATCATTGGAGTCAAATGGGTTTATAGGACCAAACTTAATGCTGATGGTTCTGTAAATAAATACAAAGCCAGATTAGTGGTGAAAGGGTATTGTCAAGTGTTTAGAGTAGATTTCTCAGAAACTTTTGCTCCAGTGGCACGGTTGGATACAATTAGAATGTTGCTTGCCTTGGCAGCCCAAAAGGGATGGAAGACGTATCAATTGGATGTAAAATCTACTTTTTTGAATGGTTATATTCAAGAAGAGATTTATGTAGAGTAGCCTGAAGGATTTCAAGTCAAAGGACAGGAGGAGAAGGTCTACTTGTTAAAGAAGGCCTTATATGGTCTTAAACAAGCTCCCAAGGCCTGGTACAGCAGGATTGATGAACACCTTCAAAGTCTTGGATTTGTTAAAAGTCCAAGTGAAGCAACATTATATGTAGAAGCAACAGATACTAACTTAATTATAGTTTCTGTTTATGTTGATGACTTGCTTGTTACAAGAAGCAATGATAAATTGGTGAAGGAGTTTAAAGCTGAAATGCTCAAGTAATTTGAGATGACAGACCTTGGCTTGATGACCTATTTTTTGGGTATGGAGGTAAAGCAAGATCATGATGGAGTCTTCATAAGTCAAAAGAAGTATGCAAGGGAAATACTAAAAAAGGTTCACATGGAAGATTGCAAAAGCACCAGCACACCAATGAATCAGAAGGAAAAACTCAGCAAAGAAGATGGAGCAGAAAAAGTTGATGAAAGCACATATAGACGCCTGATTGGTTGCTTGATGTATCTTACTGCAACCAGACTTGATATTATGTTTGCCATAAGCATACTTTCAAGATTCATGCATTGTGCCAATGAGGTGCATCTTCAAGCTGCCAAACGGATTGTGAGATATGTTAAAGGTACTACAAATTATGGTATTAAGTACACTCACTCTCAGGATATTAAGCTTCATGGATATTCTGATAGTGATAGGGGAGGTTCGGTTGATGACATGAGAAGCACATTAGGTTACTGCTTCAACTTTGGATTAGGAGTGTTTACGTGGTGTTAAAAAAAACAAGATGTGGTGGCTCAAAGCACTGTTGAGGCTGAATATGTGGCAGTTACTACTGCTATGAATCAGGCAATTTGGCTCAGAAAATTACTTGTAGATTTACATATGGAGCAAAATGAGCCAACACAGATTCATGTAGACAACCAAGCTGCAATCGCAATTTCAAATGATCCTGTTTTTCATGGCAAGACTAAGCACTTCAAGATCAAGCTGTATCACTTAAGAGAAGTATAAAAGGGTGGCGAAATCAAACTGGTTTATTGCAAGACTGAGAATCAAGTTGCTGATATCTTAACCAAGGCTCTACCAAAAGCTTGATTTGAAATGATAAGAGAGAGCTTAGGCCTCTATAGCTACTGAGGCAGGGAGGAGTGTTGGAAACGTGCCTCAGTCGGTTCAGTTACAGATTTGTTGAATATTAGGCAAATAGACCAAGTCCTTAGGAAGTTGTTACTTGCTTGATATTAGGGATATTTAGTTAGATATGACTTGATATTAGGAAGAGATCTTGATTTGCTGTTATGTTTTGAGCTCTATATAAAGAGCATTTAAATGAATAACAGTGGTGAGGGATTCGAGCAAAATTTCTATTCCTTTCTTTACTGCTACTGTTATAAACCTCTTGCCTTGTTTTCTACGATACAACCAACACTCAGCTTGGGCTGATTATGCGTCCGGAGTGTCTGCTGGCGATAGCGCTGCAGCTTAAGGTACACCTAATCTCCGATACTAAAGTTCCTTTCACTCCTGTTTCTATCTGCGAACTTCTTCATCCTTTGTTGGGCACGAGTCAGTTGTTCCTTAAGCTGTCGTACCGTTGCCTCCTTCGCACTCAAGCTTCGGTCCACTGCCTCAACCTTAGAATCCCCAGCTACATACAGCACGTGAATAAGGGGAGGTTGGCCATACAGAACCTCGAAGGGAGAGTAGATTGTCGAGGAGTGGTAATTGTATTATACCATCACTCCACTAGAAAGAGCCATTTTGTCCATTATCTGGGTTTGTCACCACACATGCAATGCAAGTAGGTTTCCAGGCATTAGTTAACAGGCTCCGTTTGGCCGTCCGTTTGAGGATGATAGGCTGTAGACATTTGTAATTGAACCCCTTATGTTTTCATCAAATCTTGCCAAAACGTGCTCATAAAAATGGCCTCCTGATCAGAGGTAATGGTGCTGGGCATTCCATGTAGCTTATATACACAGTCTATATAAGCTCTAGCTACCCTGGAAGTTGTGTAAGAATGCTTGAGGGGAATGAAATGTGCATACCTGCTCAGGCAACCCACGATCACCATGATTGACTCGAACCCATCAGACTTGGGTAGAGCATCTATAAAATCCATGGTGACATGCTCCCAGACCTTATCCGGAACAGGCAGAGGCTGGAGGAGCCCTGGAGAAGCTACATTCTCATGCTTGAATTGCTGGCTTGTGTGGCAGGCTTACGAAGTTGCGAACGTCTTTCGCAAGTCCGTTCCAACAATAGAACTGTAAAAGCTTTTTCTGAGTCACGAGAGCACCTGAATGTCCTCCAACTGCGCCACTGTGTGCCATTTCTAGTAGTTTAGACCGTAGCTTTGGATCTTGTCCAACCATGAGCTTCCCCTTTCTCTTAAGGCCTCATGGATCGAGTGAGTACTGAAGGTGGTTTTGCGGATTGTCTTTAAGCTCCTCTATCTATGTTTGGAGATGAGGGTCACTCGCCACGTTGTTCTTAATCTCTAGCATCAAGGGGGTCGTGAACGAAGTGATGGCCATTTGAAACAGCTCAGTACTCTAGAGGTGAGAGAGAGAGAGTCAGCAGCCACGTTTTCTTTTCCTTTACGATATTGTATTTCAAAATCATAGGGTAGGAGCTTAACAATAAACCTCTGTTGCAGGGGTGTTGTCACTTTCTGCTCCAACAAGTACTTCAAACTACGCTGGTCCGTCTTAACCATGAAGTGACGTCCTAATAAGTAGGGTATCCACTTTTTTACCGCAAAAACAATAGTGAGAAACTTCTTCTCGTACGTCGACAAGCCGAGATGTCTAGGCGCCAAATTTTTGCTAATATAAGCAATCGGATGCCCCCTTGTTGTAACACCGCTTTAATCCCTTCATGACATGCGTCGGTCTTCACCACTAAGGGAATTGAGAAATCAAGCAAGGCTAGCACTGGTGCTGTCACCATTGTCTGTTTCAACCTATCGAAAGCTTCGCTTGCTGCTCTTCCCCACTGGAAGTTGTTCTTCTTGAGCAACTGAGTTAACGGCTTAACAATGAGGCCATAGTTTCTTATGAATCTTCTGTAGTATCCTGTAAGGCCAAAGAAGCCTCTGAATTGCTTCACTGTCTTTGGTTCTGGCCAGCTGTTAATTGCTTCAACTTTACTAGGGTTAATAGCCATTCCTTGGTTACTAATAATGTGACCTAAGTACTCCACTTGAGTGACTCCAAAGGAGCACTTGTTTTTCTTCACAAATAGGGTGTGCTTCTTTAGCAATTCGGGGACCAGCCTGAGATGCTTCTTGTCTTCTTCTAAATTGGTGCTATATACTAGTATGTCATCATAAAATACTAGCACAAACTTCCTCAAATAGGGCTGGAACACTGAGTTCATCAAGCTCTAAAATGTTGATGGGGCATTGACAGCCCAAAAGGCATGACAAGGAATTCAAAATGCCCATGGTGCGTCCTAAAGGCAGTCTTAAGCACATCCTCTTCATGCATGTGTATCTGATGATATCCTGCCCTTAGGTCCAGCTTTGAAAAGTATCTTGCCCCATGCAACTCATCTAGTAATTCCTTAATCACAGGTATAGGGAATTTTATCCTTGATTGTCACCTTATTCAATTTCTTGTAGTCCACACATAACTGCCAACTGTTATCCTTCTTCTTGACTAACACTATTGGTGAGAAAAAAGGGCTTTGGCTTGGTTGTATTATGTCTTCCCTTAGCATTTCCTCTACTATCTTCTCAATGGCGTCCTTCTGTATGGAAGGGTAGCGGTAAGGTCGAACATTGACTGGGGGCACTCCAGGTAGCAGAAGAATATGGTGATCATGGCTTCGCCTAGGTGGTAGACTGGTGGGTTCTCGGAATACTGATGAAAATTCTTCCAACAACTTCGCAAGCGCGCCTTGATTCATCTCAACTTCAGCTGTATTGTAGCTAAGTGATGCTAGGGCAAAGCCTACTAATTGTAGAGCGAATGGTTGCCCGCCTTCCATTCAAGACACATGGTGGAGTAACCTCTGTGTAGAATGGGCGTCACTAGGCACTAGGTTCAACTTTGGGGAGCCTCACGAGTGCATCTTCTGTCCCATATGCTTAAAGGTCATGGTCAGTGCTTCAAAGCTCCACTTAATGTCCCCTAGCAACCTCAGCCACTGAATTCCAAGCACCATCTCGCACCCCCCAAGTGGCAGGAATAATACATCTGCCGAGAACCCTATCCCTGAATCTTCTAAGTAAGGTTCTTACTCACGATTCCCGCCGGCAGCACCTGTCCATTCGCTACAGACACTCCTACGAGTATGATTTTCTCCATTGGACAGCCAAAGCGCTTGGCTAAGGCTTCATCTAAAAAAATGTAGGTGCTCATTGAGTCAATTAACATGTTCACTACCTTCTTCTCAATGTATCCTGTGACCCTCATGGTCGTGAAGTTGGGTACTCCCACCAAAGCATTCAAATATAGGTGGGGACTCTCAGTGACGTTCTCTTTGCTCTCAGTTGTCTCCACCAATTCCCCGTTCTCCAAGTACGGCTCCACCAGTAACTCTATCTTGTTAGCTTGGCCTCGCTTGCATTTATCTCGTCATACCAGAAACAGAAATTATTGAGTCTCTGTCAACCTTCTAGGAATCTTAGGCGCTACTTTAGTTGTTGTGCTAGGTTGGCCAAACAGCTTAGGGGTGGATAATAATCCCTTACTTCTGTCCTCTCCACCCCTCTTCGATTTCTTGATCACGTTTTGGGCAGCCTCTTGCAGTTTAGCCAAACATTGCACCTCATGTAAGGTTTTTGAGTGTAGCACACGGATAGGCCCTTAAATCTCCTCTTGGAGTCCCCTGAGAAACTGCCCCACCAGAAACTCTTTCGGTAGCTGCCCTACTTGATTCAAAAGAGAATCGAAACGGTTTTGGTAGTCACAAACTGGCTCAGACTGTTTTAGGTTCTTTAACTCCGTCTCAGGATTGCAGTGCCCTTCACCAAATAGCTCACAAATCGCGACCTCATAAAGATCCCATGTTAACATTTCCATTCCTGGCCAGTCGCGGACGAAGCTTTTATGCCATCGCAACGCTGGACCCTTCATATGGATAGCTATCATTTGGATCTTATGATCCTCTCCCACCCCATCCAGATCAAAGATATGGTTTGCAACGAAACAACCATCCCCCACATCGTCTTCTTGGAAGTGTGGGAAATTGATTCGCCCAATTCTGGGCATCCCCTGTCTACCTCCCTTGTTGAGACCCTGGGTTCCTCCTCTACTAGAGCTAGCTTCCCACTCATAGCCCACTACATCCTGAGCTCGTAACTACTGTTCTTGCCGGGAAACCAATTCTTCTTGCTTCTGCTCCAAGCGAGCTATCTCTCTCTCATTCCTACTCGCCTGGTCAGAGAGACTTCTTGATATCTTTTCCTCTAGGCCCTTCCTGAGTTCTTGCAATCTCGTTCCCTCCGCCATTATTGCCAGAACCGCGCTCTGATACCACTGTCACAAACTGTCACAATTCTACGAGTAATCGAACGTAGACAATGAATAACAGATAAATTCAACTTCTAATTCATGAGATCACGGCAATAATGGATCTTGAGAGAGAAGAAGACTTACAACAACCAGAGAATTCCAAAGAATTCAAAAGGTAGAGACGAAGAAGCAAAACAAGCAACAATTAGCGTAACTAACTCTGAGCTACAACCCAGCTCAAATAGGCAAGGAATTAGGCAATTAAAAATAACAGAAATGCAAAAAAAAAAAAAATTTAGAATTGTAACTACGTCAGCATGCACTCACTCCACCAACCACCATGCAAACCTCGTACTTCTGACGTAGTTACAAAACGCACTATTTCATGACAGTCCACATCAATAAAACTAGGAGGTGTGACATGGATTTAGGCGACAATGCGAGTGACAAAAGTTACAGTAGGTACAAGAGAATCTAACACATATCTATTCATTCTTGGGATGGAAGCTTCTCGCGTGTTGGAACCAAGTTTTTTTCTGATAATCAGAAGCAAGTGAAAATTATATAGGAAAGAGATACATATTCTAGTTAGTTAAAGTTAGAGAGAAACTTATATGTTGCTCCAAACCCGGAGAATCTCGAGTCATACTTGCCATTTTAATTTCACGGCGCAAGCTAGGCAAAAGATACAAGTCATTTCTAAACGGACAGGATCCAAGTCCAGCAAGTAGCTGCCGAAGCATTGGACCCCACTTAAAATTTCTTTGTTCTCCGACCAGATGTGTCTCGTTTATGTTTTTCCCGACGATTTGACGTTGTTTGGGCGCATCGACCCGCTTCATTGTTATTTGCATCGCAAATTTTTCAGCTGAATCCGCAACTGTAATGAATCATGAGAAATCAACCTAAAAAAACAAAAAAAAGGAAACGACTTCTTGTCCACAATGTAGTTAATACAGAAATGAATCGCTCAATTGCACCACATGGAAACAAAGGATACAACCTGCAATTGGTAGGATGGTTGCCGTTCATCAGCCATAGATGCTGTGAGCGATATCTATAACAGCCATTGATCTTCAAATAGCTGCCTAACGGTTCCACCCATAATCCATTCAAGCTCAGAAGATGATATGGATGCTTCGCTGCTGATAACAGAAACTGCTTCTTTCGCTCCTTTGTATCCACATTCAGGAACCACGAACGGGAAATCGCTGCAAAACTTGAAAGCCTCAAGAAACATTCTCACTGTCCGCATGACAAACAGAAGGGAAAAACTTTTCTGTTTTCCTTGTCAAATACGCACCCTTGTCCATAAATGGTACATATATTTCCAGTGAACTGATAAGAAGCAGCACTTGTGTGAAGCCTAGAAGACATTACCTGCCCCACATGACCCGGTTTGCCCCAAAGCTCGAGACAACTTCTGCAAGTGAGGTGGCTAAATCCGTGTAGGGAAATTGCATTCTTGAAACCCTAAACAGGGCACTGAACTTAACATATACCTGAGCATTTTGAGCTTTTTCTAATGAATCAAGCATTTCGAAAGCTGTTAGGTGTATTATGCACAAATAAATATATACGTCAGGATCAATGCAGAGGAAGTGGGGTGAGGAACCAAAAGTTCCTTCCATCACAGGATCATCCCTTGCTAATACACATCTGGCTATAAAAGAAGAAAAAGGAACTAGAAATACTGTTTTGCTAAGTGATGCCACAGATTCCAGACACACACACACACAAAGATGCTATGAACAAGCATTTTCTCAATGCAGTAGTGTCTTTAACGCTACAAACAGAAGGGAAAAGGGGAACATACTGAAATTTAGTATCGGGAGATATGATTAGCAAGGCTTCTGTACCTGTGGGAACCGGGATAGCTTTAAGAGGCTTGAGAAGGTATGCCTTTCGTCAGCATTTCTACCAGAAAGATCAAGGACAAAAAGAACTACTGAATGACAATCTCAAACAGATTAAAATTGAAATTTCTCCAAGAAAAAAGACAAACTACAAGCTTACAGAGGTGGTTTGCAAAAAGCCAAGTGATCCAGCAGTACGGTTGTCGCAGGAAACTGAGCACATAGTTCCTCAATTTCTGAAATGTGTAAATCAAGTCCCTGCAGAAGTCCATTTTGTGGGTAGCTATACTTGGTATGGATTCAGGAAAATAATCCGCAAGTTAATTAATTCAATGAAAGGCTTACAAGACAAATATCCTGTGTGTAAAGACTAGAATAAAGTGATGGCAAAAAATAAAAATCTTTTTAGTTTTTGGTATAATCATCGTATGGGGTTACAGTGGATTGAGAAGAGCCAATACCTTCATGCACATAAAACCCACAGGTATTCGAAGCTCTCCTGCTTTCGAAAACATTGATTTCCCAATGCCATTTGTCATCTGATAGGTACAATAGTGATGTCACTAACTAGGGTAACAAAGTGCCTTTATCCTTCAGCATTAACAAGCTAACAGACAAGACCATGATCCATTGCTTGACAACAAAATATGGCTTGCGTTGCAGTTTAGATGTGCATTCTAGTGATAATACAATTATGTAACTTATAAACTTCAGAATACTCCGAGATGGGCATTGCAGGCAAGTGCAACGTGATCAATTAGAGTCATCAATCCATCCATCACAAACCTTCTACCTTGATGACAATGCCTTAAAGAGAAATTTCTTGGAAGGAAAAACAACCACCTGTTTGCACTTTGCTAGCAGAACCCAAATTAAACTCTTACTAGTTTGAAATGCAAAATGAGATGTTACAGTGGAAGCCAAATTCTAATTACATATGCTCAAAGACAACAAGGATTTTTATCCTCAGGATGGAAGTTAGAGTAGATGCAGTGATAACAACAAAATAACAGACCACATCAACTAATATTGACAATAAACCAAAGTTATACCAGAAGGTATAAGGATCAATCCCCCAATCCCCCTTGGCATACTTCAACATGGTGTTCTTTAAACTTCTGGAATTATCAAGTACTGAATTTAAACTAAAGTTCTCTACAACTACAATATTCTTTCCAGGTTTTTGTTGTGCAATGTAAATCTTCATTATTTATATGAAAACACCTTTAGAGCAAGCACTAATTAAATAGTTGTACACAAATGCCTTAAATTTGGACTCATAAAAGCATTTTTCAAACCTCAAAAAGAAAAGGTTGTCATGACTTCCAAGCCAAAGATTATAAGTACGTAATATAATACTCCCTCCGTCCCAAAATAGATGAAACGTTTCTTTGGGTATGGAGATTAACGTGTATGTAATTGATGTTATTTTTTCCAATTTTACCCATGGAACAGAAATTAATTTTTTTTGGATTTTGTGTAGTGAGAGTTTAAATAATGATTAAAAAAGAAAAGATTCTTTTTCTGGGTTTTGTGCGGTGAAAAATTGAGTGAAGATTAAAAAAAGATTCTTTATTGGGTTTTGTATAGTTAGAGTTTAAATAGGGGTAAGAGAGGAAATTGATTGTTTAAAATTTTCCAAAAGAGAAAACGTTTCATCCTTTTTGGGATATCCCAAAAAGGAATACGTTTCATCTAAATTTGGACAGAGGTAGTACCACATTTAGAGTATCTGTAACTTAAAATAGTATTTTTTAACTTAACATGATTAAAAAGAAGCAAAATTGAAAAAGTTGCTACTGCATACCTTTTCACCAGAGGGCCACAAATATGGATTGAAACGAACAGCACGATAACCATCCTTGCATAAATAACAGATTCTTAGAATGACTCATCATGGCCAATAAAAATATTTTTCTTTCATCACCTTGAATAATTCAAGCAACCTTCAAAACAAGATCTTCAAGGTCCTTGAGCCCAGTCCCATCTTCTGCAGGATTTGCAAGGCAGCAACCCACAAATTTGGTTGGGTACTTCTTCAAGACACTGTCAAATTATAACTTCTGATATCACAAAATACAATGGCTGAGAGAATAACAAACAAATCAAGCAAAATAGTCAAGACAAGACATGGGATGAAAATCAATGTCAAATGAGTAGAATATGATGAAAATATTCTAGGTTTAAGCAACAGCAGAATTGCGACTTCTAGTGGATCAAGCAACCACAAAATGTTTTGTTTGCCAGATTTTAGACGAACATGCCATGAAGTTTAAGTATGATGAATTCTCGTTCCCAACTATTAAACTTTCTTCTCCCACTTCACAAATTTTAATATGGGTGAGCAACAGAAAGAACCTTGGCTTCAGTACAATCTATAAACCCTGCTGCCTAGAAGTAGGAGGTCATTGATCAACTGCTCTAAATGCTGCACTCCGATCAAACCCATGATGAGCTTTTCAGAGGTGATTAAATTGCAATTCAAGATCAGTCCTCGACAGTAGATAGACACAGACCTAGTCACGAGAGAATGATCAAATTTGTGATTAATGGGCTGGACAATGAGTGCACCATCAACATTGGCTTCCTCCATGCACTGCAGGGAGGGTAATAAGAGATCAAGGACAATTTAAACAGAAAACCAGCTTCCATTTATGGTTCATTGAAGCCAAACAGCAGACAACGCAGCAAGTGAATTATTTGATTCACCAAAACTTAATAGACCAAGGCCATAGGAAGTTAGGATCAGAGCCTGTCAACTGAAAAGGTCGCAGGCACAAGATTTAGTTTGTTATTCTATGGCATCGATCTATTCTGAGGCTTAATTGCATGTTCTCTACTAGAACGAGACCATAAGTTTCATCATGCTCAAATAGCAAGCAAGAAATCTACCTGGAGCAAGAAATCTACATCTCCTGCTATGGTGGGTTCTTGCCCTGGAACGTAAGGATATCTGTCAGCAGCCTGCTTTAATTCAGAAAAGGGAGGTAAAACAAAGAAGACACTTATGTGGTTAGCTTCTTCGCCTTTGGTTCAAGAAGTGGTTACAGAAATCCAAAGTGGTATCTTTTGGAATGAGACACACCTGTTGAGGAGACGCCCAGATGTGCAGATGGGAATCGATAACATTGGCTTTAGGTTTGGGCTCTGTCCCAGTCGCCTCCATGTTTGTTGCAGAGACTGTTAATGATGAACGCGTTGAAATGCTGCTTCGCGAGTAATAGTATGGAGGAGGAGAAATATGCCAAACTGAGACCAGAGGCTTGGGCGACCAGAGACGAAGAGGCGATGTCATCCTGAAACTCCGACTGTGGGTGGTAAAGTAATTTTACACACTACGTATGTGTCCCCTACAAGTACGTCTCGACGGCGAAATGAAAACGTGGATCTGCCAGTCATTTAAAAAAGGCCTAAAGACAAGTTTAGCCCCTGAACTCACTCAACTCGAACATTTTACCCCTAAACATGAACTCGGCACAACTCACCCCTCAACTTGGTCGAACAGTTGAACCAACCCCTTTTACCATTCATGCCGCTCAGGTGCCTTTAATATCCTTAACATTTGCTTCTTCCACGTCAAGTAAAATGTGCAAGACAGTCCTTAAACTTCATTTTCACATCTTCTTCTACTCATACCCTTTTTCTTCTCTCTTCTCAAACCTCACACTTCTAGCGACAACTTAATGGGCCATGGCTACGGCTTTTTCTGCTGCCTCCAAGCTCACCGCCCAGCCTTTTCCTCTCAATTCCACTTCTTCCAGATCCCATGACACCAAGTCTCCACTTAACAACATTGCCTCCTTTTTCTTCGGATCCACTCACAAGCGCCATTTCATTTTCTCTGTGAAGATTAATCACGCCAATTCCTGGAGTCGATCCACAGTCGTCGTCGTCGTTTCCGAAGCTGTCAAGGAAGTGAAGACCAAATCTAGCTCCAATTTAGTCCTCTCGCCTCTAATCCTTCTAGCCCAACGAGAGACTCATCTTGAAATCCTGCGAAATTGCCCTCCTAGGTACACCTCCGTAACCTCAGCTCCATCTTGAACCCTAGAATGCCGCCACTGTCCTGCTCTGCAACCTCAGCTATATCTTGAAAATCTTGCATAATTTCCCTCACAAGCCTCAAGAAAGGGAGTTTCCAGGTCAGAACTTAGAAGGTTCATGCTCTTCTAGTACTTCATAGTCTCTTTCAGAGCCAGCGTTCCCAGCCTGAACTGATGCTCTCCCGGTCACCGGCGCTAATTTCTTGGCGGCCTTTGTCAAGAAAGTGAGGGTTGAATCTAGCTCTAATCAGTACTCTATTGTATCGTACCCTCGTTTTCTAAACATTGTAATACATAATGAAAATTGTTATACTGGAGATTTTTTGTTCAATTGATCACGAGAGAGGAAGAACTATAAATATGGCTAGTTCTAAAAGTCTTTGAACATGGCAACATTGTGGAAGTTGCTGATTGTGTTTGTTATTGATAATAATTTGTGGGCTAGTGGGATGTCACTTGAGAGCAATTTTGGATCCTCAGATCTATAAGAAGGGTCCTGCTTTCGGGTTCAGGATGCCTGACATTCATGTTGGCAAGATGGATGTCTTGAAGGTTGGGGAGGTGGCTATAGAGGCAATTGGAAAGGCTAAGGGGCAAAAATAGGATTAAAAATAGAGGCGGGAGACTTCTGGTGTATTTTTCCAAATAGTGCAGAAGCGCCGTTAACGGTTCAGCGAGCACATGATTGGCACAGGGAGCAAAAGGGCTTAAGTGTACCATTTTATAAAGTTGAGGGGGCGAGTTGTACCGAGTTCATGTTAGGGGTAAAGTGTCCGGGTTGATCAAGTTCAGGGCTAAAAATGACTTTAGGCCTTTAAAAAATATCCGTTGAAATTTCTACCACCATGAATCAGATTGCGAACGAACGCAATCAAGAGCGAGTTATTTTTCAGCTTCAGAGTCCGACTCTAAATGGCGACTCCGTTCCCAGTGCCGGTAGCTTCCCCCCTTTTTCGTTCTCTCTCTCTCGTTGCTCGTTTTCATTTTCTTAGTCTGTCCTGCTTCATCGCATATTGATAATTCTATCTTGGGTGCATGTTTCTCTCAATCTTTTGACAGTCGAATGCTGGTGGTCTTTCGTGTTTGGAAATTGGAAAACGTATCTCGGAGCAAAACTTGCATTTCCGATGATTCTAGCCTCAAAGCTTGCATTTTTGTTTCCATAATCCGTAATTTTCTACTAAAGTTTGCAACTTTAAATGGCTCATCATAATTGACCTTTCATTCTGTCGATCGCTTGATCAATTAAGGTTAGAACTTACTTGGTCCAATTTACGTAGAATTAAAATTTTGTTGCAGCTCATATTCGATTTAAAATCAACTGCCATGAATTGCAATTAAATGCAATGCAATCAAGTAAATATAGCCTTGTTTCATTTGTATCTTTTCTGGGAAATTGCTTAACATCAATATATCATCAACTCGCACTCATGAGCTGAGGTACTGAGAATTGGCAAATTAGATGCATTGCAGCCAAGTAAATGTAGCTTTGCATAAGCTTCTGTTTAGAATGTCGATTGAGTTGGTAACGGGCTTTTACAACTTATCATGACCTAGTTCAAACATCTGATGTGGTTCAGGAGATAAAGGTTCCTCATTTTGCTTGACTGATCAAAGATTTCAACGTTTCATGCTACAAGGAGGGCACTTTTGAAAAAGGCAACGAGAGTGCTTTCTTAACTCTCACCGGTATTCTTCTGGTTGAGCTGATTCTTCTGCTAATTACTGATTAGTGTTAACATTTGATCAATCCAGTCTCATATATCCCCTTTCTCCAGTTTCTGTGATGGTCGGAGAAGAAATATTGGTATAACCCGTCAACTTTTCATGATCCTATACGGAAATGGGCACAAGCCCTCCCTTTTGTATCGTTAAATTGGAACATGAATGAAACAGTTGCCAGCTACATTATATATCTATTAATCATACGCTACTTTTCAACGTTGCTGAGGTCAGTTTATAAATTTTGTCGGGGGACTTGAAGTGAAAGTGTATATGGGTGGAAATTCCAAGACGAGAACTTCAAACTTAAGTCGATATGTTTTTCCGCTGTGATTCTTATGATAACTTAGAATCCTTAGGATTTTACTATAACTTGTATTACATCAACAAACTAGGAATGGAAGAATTATCTTCTATTTGTGATCTTAGACAGCAGTCAATGAGAGTGCTGAGCTTTGAAAGGAATGGATGTAAGTTTTGTTGTCTTATGCGTCCACACTTATTCCTTTGCTCATCCCAGTAGCTTAGTTGGAACATATTGCAGTATCTAGTAATGGTCCAGGAGTTGTTAGTATTGCAAACGCAGGGCCTAATGCTAATGGCAGGGCAGGGGCAGCCAGTTCTTCGAATCATCTGCACCGTCAGGATATATGATCCCTTTCGCTTTTCTCTTCGTAATTTGGGTGTTCTCTTCCATTTTTTTGTTATCAAAACAGTCCAACTTACCAAGATTAGTGTTCCATTTTCAGCTTTAAGATTATGTGTTATGTGTGACCTCTTGTTGGTTTAATTAACTCTAAAAACTAATGACATCAGTTAGCAGTCTAATTAATCCTGCGATTCCTGCCCCGCTGCTGGCCACAGAAGTCCGGTTTGGTCAGTCCCAAGTCAAATTAGTCTCAAGTAGTTAGAAAACAATTTGCGAATAAGAAGAGGTTTAGAAGTTGCATTCCAAATACAGTATCTTTACATCTTTTCTTTGCTTGGTAGTCATTCAAGAATCAACGCGAAGTTGATTGATTTTACATATAGATGATGGAATTAGTTAGAATCTTTTGTACGTGTCAACATTATATATGTTGCCATACGTTGAATTAGTATACAATTTTCTCATATATTGCTATTAAATTAGAGAAAAGTCGATTAAAAAAAAAGTAACTGAACTAAATTGATAGTTATCGTAATTACTGAGGTAGGTGAGAAGTCCACCTTCTATAATGTTTTAGGGACTTAGGTTGAGTTAATGGAAACAAAACAAAACAGGCAGAAAACTTTCCTAAGTAACATTAGTGTGTTTTCGGCATAAGTTTGAAATATAAAGCTGCACTCGTCCAAACTTATTGGATTTAATCTATAGCCAATAAAGTAACTCAAAAGGATAGCTTAAATGATATAAGTCTGCTATTGAGATGTGGAGTTTAAGGGATCGAAACCTCATACAACTTTTAAAATTAATTTGGCTCGTTAGATTAGGACACCTTGTGATAGTAACAAAATCACTCAAATATGGAATGCTTCCCTTTCCTAACTTGACTTTTGGTTAATTAGGATTTAATATATATGGCTATCAGACTTTCAGATATCTTCGGCCAAAATATAGAAGGCTTACGGTCTCGTCCGCTTCTTTTTTATTTCAATTTGTTTTCTCATTGTTCAATTTTTGAATGTAAGAAGAAATTTTGTAGAATAAATAAGACTACGATTAAAGTGTATAATCGAAACAACAAAAAACTTAATTAATCTCTATAGGGCCTTGTTTATTATTAAAAAAAGTAAAAGGTATTTTCGATCCCTCACTCTCTGCCTCCTTCCCTCCCATATGCCCAAAAAAAAGTGCATCATTTTTTGTTCTCGAAACTCAAAAATATATTTACAAATATTTAAGGAAATGTATTGATTATAGTTTGAGAAGTAAAATACAGTAACTCACTGTTATTATCTGTTTTTCCAGACCTAGAGGACTTAAAAACCACATTTTCTGTGTACCGAGAAAAAATTACATTTCTAGTTATTTGGGAAAATTGAGACAACGGGGACCGGTCTTCGCCCTTCGGATTAAACCAGCTGCACTGCTGTGTGGGGACAAAATTGCATGATTGATTGGTAAGTCTAGTTAGTGCTCGATGGGCTCAATACTTTCTTCTTTTTTTTTCGAATTGGATTGTTCAACTTCAATAATCATATGCTACTTCCAAACATTGAAAGGGACGCTCGTATTCTGTAGTAGACTTTTTAAAGTATCTCATATTTTTTTAATTCCCTTTCACACTACAAATTAGTAAAGTTACTTATAATTTAGAAACCCATCCATTTCAATTTTATCGTAGCATTTCGAAATGTACAAAGTTGAAGAAAGTTTTTAATTACCTTTTAGTGTTTTTTCAATAATGTCCTTTAACTCTTTCTTACACAAATTTCAAGAAGCAAAAACTAGGGTATCATTGGAAAGATATTACCTCCTCTATCTTAAAACTAATATTTACATATTTAGTAAATTATTTTATCATACTACATTTCAAGCTATTATTTCAATATTTATTTTTTTAATTTTTTTAATTTATATGCAAAAAATTCAAAACAAAGGTAAAAATAAGACACATACTTTTTTCACTTTATTAATTTCTTTAAAAAATCAAGTGGTTCACTAGATATGGGACAAAGGAAATTTTATTTTAGGAAGTTGGAACAATTATTCTACAACATCTCAAGATGAAAATGAAACAATAAAATTGGGACAAAAGGAATATATGTTTGTGTTTTTTTTTTCTTGAAAATTTATGACTTCATACTTAAAAATATAATTTTTTTTAAAACAAAAGAAAAAGAAAAATTGACGCTCACTATAAAAGAAGGGGACCGGTTAAAAATTTGCATTGAAAGAAGATAATATTATCTCTATTTTCTTTTTCTTTTGATACACATAATTATATTATAAAGGGAGAATTTCAAAAAAAAACCCTAAGGTTTAGTGAATACTTCACTTACCTCCTCCTGTTTAGAAATTCTCCACTTTACCCCCTTAAGTTTAATATATCCTTCACTTACCCCCTTCCATAATATTGAGGACCAAAATGCCCTTTTTCTAATTTTGTCAATGTTTATCTTTGAACAAATAATTTAGAAAATTTTTGTTTTGGTAATAAAAAATTTAGAAAATGTTGACAACACTTTTTACCATCTCATGTTAATTTAAATATGTACTATATAGTCAGTTAATTAATATTAATAAATTAAAATTATAGTCTTTCTAGAATTGTAGATTTTTATAGTAATAAATCACATAAATACTAAAATGAATACTTAAAATAAAAATAAAATCTATTTATATGAACATTTATATACTGGTATATGAACATTAATGCTCTTGTCAAGTATGGATGCTGCATTTACTTAGTCTAATTGCCCAATAATTATTGTATAATTACTATAAAATTTAAATTATTAATTTTTCTTTACTTGAAGAAAGAAATTCTTTTTTCTATTATTGATGAACATTTCACTTAGGTGAAATTTCAAAAAGTTGACAATTATGATAGAAAGAAGGTTTAGAAACCTTACTACGTATTTAAGGCCAAGATTATTTTGCATTAGTGTTAATGTATTGTTGTATATTATTCTTATACAAAATTATCATTTACTTTATTTCAAAAAAAATTATTATTTACTCAAATTACCTATTTACCGAGATTTACATTTTAAGAAGTCCAAAACTGCCTGGAAAGTCACATAAATATTTTAAAATTATTTTTTAAACGTATTAAAGTGTAGGGTTTTAATAAATTAATATTTTTAGCAAAATAATCACTTTATATAAGAATGATGAAAAAATGATCTAATTCTAAGATTTACTTTAATTAACTTACCTATTGTTCATTTTATATACATATAATCGAAATAATTATTATATTATAGACATGCAAAACTTCCTTAAAAAATAAAAATGTATGATGTAATAAGTAAAAGTATCTAAATTAATATATAAAACTATCAATTATATGTTTCTGTTGAAATAATATAGTTTCATCTCTGACATTATCTAACAGGTTGCTCTTGACAAATATTTACATTTGTTGAATAATCGATGACACTCGTTATATCCAACAATTAAGGGTGTAATAGTCGGTTATGAAACTAAGAGGCACAAGTGTGAGTACCTTTTTAACCTAACCTGTGAGGTTGTAACTAACCATTTTTCACAAATCGTCATATTGACTTTGACATAATATTCCACTTAGTTTTTTTTTTATATCTAGTTATACACTGATACTTAAATTGAGTTTTAGAATGTGCTTTATAAAATTAACATATTTTCATGCTTTGAAATGACAAAATGGAATACAGAGGAAAAAAAAATTTGGGGCGTAGTTTGAGTCTGTCATTGAAATAGCATGATATAAATATTTGCTAACATTTGTCTTTCTTTTACAAATTGAAGTAATTATTATATTATAGACATGTAAAACTTCTAATTATTATATTATAGACATGTAAAACTTCATTAGAAAATAAAAGTGTATGAAGTAATAGGTAAAAATATCTAAATTAATATGAAACTATCAATTATATGTATATAAAATGGACAATATGTAAGTTAATTAAAGTAAATTTTAGAATTAGATCATTTTTGCATCATTCTTATATAAAGTGATTATTTGTCTAAAATTATTAATCTATTAAAATCCTACACTTTAATATGTTTAAAAAACAATTTTAGAATATTTTTATGACTCTCTAGGTAGTTTTAGACTTCTTAAAATGTAAAGCTCAGTAAATTAAAAATTTCATTAAATAATAATTTTTTGAAATAAAGTAAACAATAATTTTATATAAGAATAATGTACAACAATACATTAAAACTAATGCAAAATAATCTCGCCCTTAAATGCTTAGTAAGTTTTCTACACCATCTTTCTATTATAATTGCCGCCTTTTTGAAATTTCACCTAGGTGAAATGTTCATCAATAATAGAAAAAAGAATTTATTTCTTTAAGTAAAGAAAATTTAATAATTATACAATAATTATTGGGCAATTAGATTAAGTAAAATTCCATTTGACAAGGACATTATTGTTTATACTAGTATGTAAAGTATCCATTTTATTTGACAAGGGCATTATTGTTCATATACCAGTATGTAAAAGTTCATATAAATAGATTTTATTTTTTTAAGTATTCATTTTAATATTTACATGATTTATTACTATAAAAATCTACAAGTCTGTAAAGACTATAATTTTAATTTATTAATATTAATTAATTGACTAGATAGTACATATTTAAATTGATATGAGATGGTTAAAAGTGTTGTCAAATTTTTCTAAATTTTTAATTGCCAAAATAAAAATTTTCTAAATTATTTGTCCAAAGATAAACATTGACAAAATTGGGAAATGGGCAGTTTGGTCCTCAATATTATGAAAGGGGGGTAAGTGAAGGATTTATTAAACTTTAGGGGGTAAAGTGGAGGATTTCCAAACAGAAGGGGGGTAAGTGAAGTATTCACTAAACCTCAGGTGGTTTTTTGAAATTCTCCCTATTATAAACTATCTTAAAGTCAAGGGAGATATGTGTTGCATACTTGCATGGTCTGGGCGACATGTGAAAATGCATCCAACAACTTAATTTTGAGCTCATATCATTAGGCTTGCTCAAGCTGCACGGACTTTTGAGGTTTGCTACCTAAGTTAAACATTGAGTTATATCCAATGTGTGAAATATCGTTATTACTAGGTATACTGTACCTCATATTTTTAACATATATCACATTACATATTGTTACTATTTTTTGTTAAAAATTAAATGTTAGAATATTAATTTAAGATGGAATAAATTAAATAACTTTTTTCACATTTTTATATGTATTCTAAATTTTCTCATCATAATTTATTAAATATAAATAAAATATATATGGCATAAGATATTTTTATATAAAAAAAACACAAAGAAATTGTTATATATAGAGTAAAATAAATTATTACTAAAAAAAACCTAATTTATTATAAGAAGAGAAAAAAAGAAACAATACTTTAATAATAATAATAATAATAATAATAATAATATATTTTCTAATATCACATTAAGTTCCTAGATAGCTCAAAGTATGATACATACAAATTTGACGCGATTTAACTCTTAACTAACTTATGTTCACAAATAAGAGAAATTTACTTAGAGAGATGTTAAGTACATGATATGTCTATCATTTTATCCTCATTTGATTTACTTCATGGCAATAATCATTAGAGTTAGGCACTTTCAAGAATTATTCTTGTGTTTTTGCTAGTGAATACAATTGGAGTAGAAGATGAGTAACTTTCAAGCCATTTTTAGATCTCTTCTTAGCAAATTAAAGCTTGGGTAAAAATGTAAAAGTTGTAGCATTTCCTCTTAACTTCGCATGAGTTCTTAAATTGTCTTAATTGGAAACCTGTGCACAAAGTTATGGTTAAAATACTAATGAGTATCGATGTTGTCAAGTCTTGGCATCGAGACACTGAGAATGACATTGTGTCATCGAGACATGCTCTGTTTATAAACAAAATATCGACCAAATGTTGTGAAAGAGGATCTTCTTCCACCCCAAACCCTGTAGACCTTTTTTTTGCTAATTTTCTTAGGATTTTCATGGATTAGGGAGCTATGAAGCTAATTTCATTGAGATTCTTGATTAGATTAGAGTGGGAGCTCTTCTGCAACATGGATTTGTACTTGGATTTAGTTCTTCTAACCCTAACTCCTATTTTTTATTTAGTTTGAGATTCTTGTAAATATGTGTAGATTTGTTATTTCTATAATTGTTATGAATCATTTAGGATGATTTGATACTTATAAATATATAATCTATTGATTATTTCTATGATTTGTTGGCTTATTATCTTGTGCCTGAATGTGTTCTTCATTTGTTGGCCACTTGTGTTGACCAACTTACTAAACTTAGGAAAAACTTGAGAAAGATTTCTTACATCAGAAAAAGGCTAATAGAGTATAAGTAATGGATAGATTCGAGAGAATTATCATTCTTATGAGGCTTTAAATGGAAACTTAAGCTTAAGGGTTCATAGGACAATTGGTTAGCATGAGAATGTCTAACAAGATTTTAAGGAGCTAATTGGCTCAATATTACGATAGGAGAGTTGATACTTTAAAGTTTTTCATCCTGTAACTTTCAAGAAATATGATTTAGGTTAAGTAAATACTGTTTACTATATACATAAATATTGCTCATGTACTTTGAGTTTTTATTTATATTTTGTAAAAATTGCATCTGTCTGCCTATCATGAATTTTGATTTTACTCTGTGGGTAAACCTACCATGCTTGTAACCCGCTATAAGTTTCTTTTATCTGTCAATAACTTAATTATAACTTTTCAAAATAATAAACTAATATGAAAAAATAAGTAACTCAAGTGATCAAAGTGTAATTTACCAAACAAAATAAACATAAACCCTATATAATACAACCCAGACCCTACTTTTTAACACACTGCCGCCAGTCCTCTTTCTTTTTCATATGTTGTCCTCCTCTATCTTTGTCCCTTCTTCCTCCATCATCACCTCGCTCTTCCTCTATCTAGCTATCAATAATCTCCCAACCCACCAAACATCCTATCCCATCCTATCAATCGAGCTATTGGGTATCTAGTGGGAAGCACAAGTCACCTATCTCATTTCCATTCGCCAGAGATTCTCGATTTTGAATTCTAAAATCCGGAAGGGATTCCAAGTTAGCTTAAAATTTTGCTCACTTATCATTATTTGATCGACAAGAGATTTTTTTTGTTTCTGCTTTGGGTTGTTTTTCATGCCAATCTTTTTCTCAACATTCAAATTTGCTTCCGAAATCTCTTTCAAAGTTTTTGCTCATTTGGCTTTCAATGGTATCTTAGCCGATTGATATTTGAAGAGCAATGGTGTGTATCTTCGTGGATAATCCACGAGCACCCCGTGACCTATAGGTGGCAAACGTGGGTATGGTTTTCTACCGGTCAACCTTGGCAGGTGGGCAACGGGTATAAGGAATCTACATCCGATCTGCCCCATTGTCATCTATAAAAATATACGTAAAAACTCAAAGTTTGGTATACCATGATATTTCTTGTGAAAAAGTGACAAATTGCAATAATTTTTACACCACATACCAATCATATATGAAAATTCACATTTTGAAATTGAAGACTAAGGTTACACCAAGTAATGGGTTAATTACGCAACAAGTACTCAATATCCACTTATTAGTTTGAACCAAAATCCTACCATTACCATTGGTTTTTTCTCCTATAATAAACACTTTATAGTACGACCAACAGCAATAAACATTTCACCCATCCCAACCATGATAATAAAGGGCATGTGGGGTGAGGGGAATGGGAATGCAGGTATCGGAAACCCAAAACGGCAATAGATAGAGGACGACAAGACAGGTCTAGGCCTTGACTAGGCACGTGTGCCCAAGTAGATATGATAGGATCCTCCTAACCATGTGAGCTGGATATTTAGGACCACTCGCGAGCAGGAAAAAGATTACCCAACCCAACCCAAATTCACCATTCGCAGCCTTACAACTGTTGCGACATTGAAAGGACCCAACCTTACAGTGATAGTTGGGCCCTACTATTCCTTGTTGTTTTCCAATACAGTATCGACGCCCGTTCCGCCTCTGCCACCGCATGTGCTTGTCTATCTTCCAGATTCTGCCCCATATCCCCTTACGAAAGTGACGCCTGCTGCCTTCCAAATTTGGTACAGACTTCTCCCCGATTCACCTTATACTTGGAGGAATCTATCCTCATCCTACACCTCCAATCTACTCATAGCTAAAATGAATTTGGTCATCATCACACCATTAATTACTCCTTAATCTTTTTGAAGTTTTCCATTATTATACCCTTTCTTCCTAGTATCATATCATTTCTCATTCCAAAATTATTGATGTTGTACCTCATCAGCCTATTGAAAATATTAGTCCAAATTTATTCTTCACCAAATAATACAATAGTTATAGTTTACTTAATAAGATAGGTAAATCTCAAAAAATATAAATAATGACTTGTTTACCTTATGGTATATCTTAGAGATGTTAAAAAAAAAAAACTATATACGGCTCTACCCTTCTCAAACTTGACCCTATCCTCAAAGTCATAAAGAGGGTATGAGTTTAATTTATCTTATCCAATTCTACCAGCACCCCTACTAAATAAGTATATTTATATTAAAAATTTATAATTTAACATAAATTAACTTTTATTACTTTACTTTATGATTTTTTTAAGTATTAATTAAATATAAATATACACATTCTTTTAAAAATATACATAAATATATAAAAAAAAAGTCTGAAAAAATTAAACATATGCCTTAAAATGGGTTAATAGGCAGCACCCACCTACTCACGGGCAAGGACTACCCGAATCCAATTACTTAAGGTAAGGGTAAACTGGCTCAAACCTGATCCGTTAACATCCCTAGTATATCTTAACATTAAAAAGTAAATTGATACAAAAAAACACGTACTTTCAACTTGTCAATTATATTTGAGTTTATCAGGCTGCATCGCTCATCTCACCTCAGTTGCTTTAATGCTGGGAAATTTTGTGACACACTTTTGAAACTGAACAAAATTATAGGTGATAGGAGTCAAACACTAACTCTCTTGCATTAAGGTCATACCAAACCACCCCAAATGACTTCCTTCCATTAATTTGCATAGGTCAACACATTAATTTGTACTTTTTGCCGATACTCACACTTTTTCTTTTCACATATCACCATTACTCTCATCATCTGATGTTCTTTGCTTTATTTTATTTTTTTGACTTAAAATTTTTATATTATATTTTGTAGAAGAAATTTTTTAAAAAATTATGTTTAGAAACTATAAGTCTCTATTTATTACACACACATTTATATACTAAAACATTGAAAATAAAAAATTTATAAATTAATTGATATGAATAGTAAATAGTGCAAAAAACTTGGTAAGGAGAAAGAACTACATTTTTCAGGGAATCAATCATGGTTACTTAAAAATTTATATTTCAAGTACATTTAACTATTTGATTCTTTTTTTGAGGAAGTATGCTATGTTTTTTGTTGGCTGAATTAATTAATAAAAATAAAAAGTTGCTTGCTTATGTTGTTTTATTTTCATTTTAAGTACTAATAGCTAGATATGTTTTGTGTAACTTGACCTTTAAAGTTGAATATTGGAATTCCTCATGTGTCAATATGTTATAGTCAAAATTTAACATATATGTAATTTTTATACTAGCACATTGAAGATGGCACAAAACGGTACAAATGAATAAATGGCACGTTATTCAATATCGAGTTTAAAAAACCCTTAACAATTACCCATATCTTGAAACACATGATAACAATAATAATAATAATAATAATAATAATAATAATAATAATAATAATAATAATAATAACAAAAGGAACTGCTATGTGAGAAAAAAAAAGTTAAAATTCACTAGGGGTATCTTAACTTTTATTTTTGTCCCAAATGAATGCCCTATTTTTACATTTGTGCTAGTGAGATACTTAACCTCTTGATGTGTATTCTACCAAGATTCTTTCCATCAATTTTGGCGTTAAATTGGATATAAATTAATGATGTAACACGTAATAGTGCTAAAATAAAGTTTCAATGACAAATTTGGTCCTTAAACTTTTTTAATTGATAACGCTAAAGCATAAATTTCTAAACCTATATCTACCATTTCTCCTCCTCCCCCTCTATTTTCCTTAGCCTCTGCCTACCTCTAACTCTTCATGTCACTGACACTGTCACCCGAATCTACTGCCCTAATCGTCCCTTAGCTACCTTAAGCAAGCAGCTCAACTTTTAAGCAGCCAAACTCCGCCCGCTCCTTCGTTTGATGGATGGTGAAATTGTCCCATTTACCGGTCATTTTTGGAAACCGTGGTGGTCGCCTGTCTGCTAAAAGCTCGAGCATGGGGCGCAGTGAACAAAGATTCTAGAGAGACACGTAACGTCAAGGGTGGTCAAATGAGGAAGGTGAAATGCAATGGCCTTCAGTCCTCGTTTCGTCGATTCATGGCCTCTTCTGCCCCGCCCTTCCCCTCCTCTTACTGGACCTATGAATCTGAATGGCTTAGACCTACTTCAAGAAATAGCCCTCGCTTGGTTACATCATCTTCAAGTGTCAAATGATGCGTGCTAGCGGCATCAAAAATGGGATTTGAGAGTCGATTCTTGCTTAATTCAAGGGGGATGAAGGCCAATTCTCACTCGATTCAAGGTGTAAATGATGGCTAGATGAGGACGATGGCGTCTGGACAGTAGTGGGAGAGAGAAAATAGAGAATTAGGTGAATGAGAAAGAAAGAGACTAACATTGGGAGAGCATAATTGTTTTTAGTGGAGGTTTTAAGGTTTAGAATTAGTGATTTTAAAAGTTTAGGGTTCAAAGTTGTTATTTTGAATTTACTTTAGTATTGTTTACTGTCACATCATCAATTTTCATCCAAGTTAATGGTAAAATCAATAGAAAGTTTCTCGATGGTACATGCATCAAGAAATTAGGTATCTCGTTGGGACAAATGTAAAGGTAGGGTACTCATTTGAGACAACAATAAAAGCTAAGATACTCCCCCAGTAGACTTTACCCAAAAAAATAAAAAGGTAATCAACTTGGCTTTTCCCTAACCTACGCTACACTGCTTAACGAGTTGATAGGCTAAGGCTAGCTTATAAGGGTAGCATAGTTCAATTAAATAGATAAATTCAATTGTTGTATAAGAAAAAAGGGCTGAAAACGAGTTGAGCTGAGCCGAGTTATAGACCAATTATGTTTGACTTAAATAATTGATTAAGTTTGATATTGTTTATATTTAGATTGAAACCAATATAAATGAACTTTTATTAAATCGACCTCAAGTTGTTTACTCAAACTAAAAAAAAATAAAAACTAAAACTAGATCAAATCAAGTAGAGTAGTAAGTAAATTAAACTTTATTTAAATTATATATCAAGTTTTAGATTTTATTTAGCCTTGGCATGATAATTTTTCAAATGAATCACGTACAAGTTTTAAACCGCGTAGACCTCAAACCGAGTTCGAACTGTTTGTCTATTACGTTTGGTGCGGTTGCATGATTGATAGAAGCGCGAGTCAACCTTGATGGCTACTTTGAATTAGTAGTTCTCAGTTGTCACGACAGTAGAGGTACCAGGTGGGTCCTACCTCAATTCAACAACAAAAGTCCAATAACACCGGGCGGGCATCAGAAATAATAGCAAAGCGACTGAGGTGTTCTTTATTCCGGTACACCATCATCCATCAGTATATTATTTAACGTCGCATTTGGCTGGCACACTTGTATAGACCATTACAGGAGAAGAATCTCTGGTTTGATTTGGGTAAGTTTGCTCCATGTGACGTTTCCAATTTCGTTCGAGTATGCCATGCCACGCCTGCCAATCCAATCTGCCATATGCGTGGAGCTGAACATAACAGGCTTATCCGGGAGACCATAACTTTTATCACTACATACGAAGCTTATAGAAACAAACACAGGCCTTTTCCTTGCCTGCATCTTCATAACCCAATGGAAACGTATTTACAGACAGGAAGCTTTACAATTGATGGCAAAGTTGTTTCCCAGTTCCGTACATACAACCGCCCCGCGCCCTCGACCTAATCAAACTGCTCAAGAACATGACTTGGTCAAGCCCAGGTTGTAAAGGAACTTCTCTGAACTAGATCTAAAGAGATTGCCCAGAGAGAACTTCCCACTCTCCGGGTTGGGGAACTTTGCCCACGCTTCCTCCTTCACCCGCAGGACAGACAGCCCAATCTCTTTCCGCACTGCTTCAATCGTTTCACTCCTCACCGGATCCCCAGACGCATCGGTCACATAAAATGAGTTAACAGCTTGGTTGCCCCTTGTTGTCACCTCTGCTCGAGTTACCGAAAGACCATTCTCCCTGAAGATGCGAGTAACATCAGACAGAAGCCCTACCCTGTCATCACTACAAAGTTCAAGCCTTATACCCTGCAGCATTACACCAAACAACACAATGAACAACCTACCGATAATCAAATATAAAACAACAATCTCATTATCGCATCCGCCCCATACCTCAGAAATACGCCTCCTAATAGCAGCTTCCAGACACTGGATCACTCTTTCTCTCTCAGCTTCAGAGCTGATAGGGCAACCATCCATATGTCTGATATAGTATTCCTGAAAAATAGATAAACGAACAGACCATCAATAACACAGAAATACATTGATGACCCGAACATTCGTTGCGGTCATCCACAAGTTCAAACAACCTGATACGCCTCTGGCCCTTCGGCAATGATAGTTGCATGGTATACCACATATTGCATATCTGTCAGCGTACAGACAGTATCAAAGAGGAGCTTAGGCCGATCAGGACACCTCAAGTTCACGACAGTGTATCCTTTATCGGCACAATTTTCAACGGTCACAAGAGGTTTGGTCCGATCACTAGTGGAGCCACAGTCTTGGTCATTCATATCGTAATCACGGTCTGCGTACATCATCTGGTGCAGCCTTCTCTCCTTATGAGTTGAGCCAACAGAAACAGCCGTATTAGCACTCCTCTTGTCCATATCCCCTTTGAGAACAGAGAGGAGAAGCTGCTTGATCCTGGCAAGTCTCTCAGGATTGTCGATCGGCAATCCAGAAGCTTCATCTGTGATGTAAACAACTGATGCCATTCTCGAATTGTGGGTCCACACTTCAGCAGCTACGACGTTACACTTGCGGTCCGCAAGAACAGCAAAAACTTCAGAAAGTAAGCCTGGTCGGTCTCTTCCTGTCAGTTCTATTGTCGTGTGTTGGGAAGCTGCTTCAACACCTACAGATCTGGTCAAGGACCGGAAGCTGCAGGCCCTTGGTCCCAATGACTGTGACATGTAAATTTGATTAGAATCATCATGAGCTGGCATTCACATGGCTTCACAAAGACTCCCTAAAAGTGATTGTGCTAAAGGTCAAACAGGCCAGCTCCAATGCAGCTTTACCTTCTGCTTTCACATATAGTTAACAATGTACTTCCTGATAAGTCTGATCAATAAAAAAGTACGCAGGTACACTACTTCTTTTCCTCCTTTCTCTTCTGTTATGTCTTGCAAGGAAAATTAAGGGGTACAGCAAGAAAGATAATTGGAGTAGGCTATCAGCCGAATATGTACTTGTGTGCAATGAGATGAGCCATTTCTTCACATGAAAATCAAGCATTAAACAGGAGCACTCTCCGTTCGAGATTAATTCCCCTATGATTTATCTTGTCATTACATGTTTTTTTTTGTTGTTATAATGGATAATGTAAAAGTGGGTATTGTTCCACAAAATTATGCAGATTCTTCCATATATGAACAAGCAAAGTAGATGCAGGTTCAAAGACGTGAAAGAGCAACAGCTACATGGTTCTGTTAAGTTTCTCATAATAAAACCAAAAGTTTCAGGAAGATCCAAAAGAAACCTTTTGATTGAACAAGCAGAAGAAGGAGCTAGCTCCGTGGATCTACCTGTTGAATTCGTTCAGCTACATTGTCTTCAGCTAGCTTGTTTCCGTATCGATCTGTCACATGAAACACTGCAAAAGCCAAGAACCAATCACCATGAAATGATGGAATTAACCAGAATTCATCACGCTTAAAGTACAAGTTGTTTTTTCCTTTTTGCAGAGCCATGGAACAAGAACTAACCATCCATAAACCATTCCCCATCTGAAGATATGTAAGCTCGCTTGATTATGAGATCCAAATCAGTTAGAACTTGAACAAGCTCTAACAAACTTCCCCTCCTATTGGCGCTGTCAACCTGCGAGATCACCAAAAATGAAACTCACATCAGAATTCTGAAGAATTGCCAGCAAAGTGACTCTAAATTCCAAAAAACTCCCAGCTTCACCTTAATCAAAGTTGCCTTCCTGCTTGTGGTATTATCAACCGTAACCCTGCAAAACCACATCAACGTTGAGTTGGTATTGAAAGAGGAAGGAGGAGAAGGAGATCTTTAAACCGTCAAGCTCCATCATTTAAGCTGGAGGGCATCAAAATTCAAGAAAACCACAAGGACCCAGTTTAATTCTCAGAAACCAGACTAAAGAAGAGCAGAAAACAAAACCCAATTGGCATTAGCGCTGAAACGGGATTGCGAGACGCCAAAGGTTGAAAATGAATTACCTTGGAGGATTCATTCGCATCACGAGCTTCAAAAACTCAATATCCGCAGTGACAGAAGGAGACCAGTGATCCATTTCCTCGGAGACAGAGAAAACAGAGCAAAGGTACAGTTTTGAGGCAGAGGCAAGGAAATGGGAAAGCTTTCGAGGTTTAGCTTCTCTCCTTGTTGGAATCAAAGTCGCCTGCTTTTTCTATTGGTTTCTTGCGCCTTCTCTACACCTTTTGATTCCAAGTTGGGTTTTTGATTTGTGTGAGGTATGGAGTTCGTTGGTTGGATGACGGTGGCTCTTGAGTTGGACTAAGAGCGCTTGGAGGGTCACAAACACTTAACCCACCAAGAGTACAAGAAAATTCTGCCAACAAATAACCATCATCATTTTCATTTATACTAATTTATACAATTCCCAGGTTTTTACTTTTAATGTAAAAGAGAAAGGGGCGCACATGAGGCTGCCAGACGGAGCTTTGTCTCTGCCCTAATTGGGTCCCATGCCCCTCCCGTGCCAACATCTGGTGCTGCCCTCTCTTGGGCATCTGTTAGCTCGTGTGCTCACAAGACAGCTCAATTGTCTCGCTGCTTTCTGTTTTAAGGCCCTTTTTCGAGATGGGGATTGGTTTGCGCAAGTAATTACTAGTTTGTGTGTATAGTGATGAATAATGGATACAGCTAGGCCGATGTCTTCTGGGGCAACCTATAACAAAGTGCCCTGATTCAAGGACACTGCAGTAGACGATCCATTGTGATTTGTGAATGTTTTTGCTCTGCTTTAGCGGGCCCTTGGGATATTAAAGGAGCATCATACTGCTCACCCTGTTAAGAGAGGAAAATCTAGTTGGATTTTGTTGGCTTTGAGGGCCACTTATTAATTTTTCCTGATGGAAGAAGAAAAATTGGTGATGATTTAGGTCAGACGGCGTATCCCTGCTTTATTACTTTTCCAAATGCGGAAGGATTCATTCAGCTGTGATCGCAACCTCACAACATCTGCTACCCTTAAATCCGGACTGATTTGTTTTGGCTACTTGTGGAACAGAATCACTCCGTCTCTCCTTCGTTTGTGATAAAAGATCGGAATCATACAATTCCTACCCGTGTACGACACACCCTCCCTCTAGATCTCCTTCTGTTTTTTTCTTTTCCAGTATCTCGAACCATCTTATTAATCCAATAAATAAGAATAAACTTGGTTCATGGTTTGTGGTTGTCACTGGCTCAACAGCATTTTATATGCTTTACGCTAATCGAGCTGCGGTTACCAATATTCGGCACTCTTAGATGACCCAAAGTGTAAGTCAACAGGAGCCGAAAAGTGAGAAAGAAAATATAAACGCGTCAAATTTTTAATTTAACGAAACGATAATTGAGAGTGAAAGTGTGAAAGCACAGTAACTCTTGGAAAATACGACTTGTATAATCTTTTGGCAAACTTACAATAAATTACATGAGGTTTTCTGTTAGTTATACTGTCCATCCTAAGATTTGGAAAGCCACACAGTAGTTGCCCTTACTGGTTGGGCACCGAGTCGGCAGTACGGACATGGTGTCACATTGCTGCAAACCTCAGGTGGATAGAGTAAAGTTCGGGAATATCAGCGGACAAAGTAATTTTTAGAAAAAAAAAATAAAGATTTATGTATTTTGGGATGGGCTTCTCAAAATTATTTAGTATGTTAATTGGGTCAAAGTGCAAACATACTTATTATTTTGTAAAAACCCACTTATCTAGTAATAACAAAATTATTCTATTCATTAATCATGTTAATGGTCCATTTCTCACACTCCTAAAATATCAGTGGCAAAATTCTTCCAATATTGAAAATATTAGTAGCATATTTATTCATAAAAAAATAATATAGACAAGGATTAGTCTTCAAATGCAACCATTTGCTTCGGGCTTGGTTTTCTTTTTTCATTTTTAACTACTGCTCTAATCAGCTTTTGCATGTGGTGTGCGGCAAATCACGCTTGACCTAATATTTGCTGGCTTGTTTGACCTTTAGAACTATATATATATTTGCGTACGTGGAAAGAAGACTTTGGTTTTTTTTTTTAATTTTCTTGGCTAGAGTGGAATAGAAGTCGATTCCCTGCCCTTTTTCTTCCACAATTTGCAGCTCATGAATGGAAAATGTGTTTGATCGACAAATAGCGTCAGCTTAATGATTAGCAGTAAAAATTAGAGAAAGAAAATCAGAGAATATAAAGATATATAGATGTTATCTCAAGCATTTATAAATCATTTAATGTATATAATTTCTAAGCGACAATGGCTCCGCGAGCGTTGAGTTTTTTCTCCAACATTCTATGTTTGTGCGGGGCATGTACGTATAAAATATTAAAAAGAGGACAGGCATTGAACGACCGCAATGTATTTAAATACACAAATAATAGGGTAGATAGAACTTAGTTGCAATTACCCTTATTGTTTAACACAGAAACTTTTTTTCTTTTTGATGTTTTTTCTTATTGGCAGACCTTTAATTTGATGTTGGAAGCAATGGCGATGGCATTGCTAAATATTCTTTAAAGCTAGTGCATGGAGGGATATGTGCAATTAAAAATAAAAGAAGACTATATATGCGCTCAGCAAACAACCACTTATGTTGATTTTGTTTTCATACTCTATCCTCTGCGCTATTAACTAAAACTGTATAAGATGTTTCCGCATCTTTGATTAGATGGTTAAATTGCTTGGAATATTATGAGAAGGTCAGAGGTTTAACTCAGGCTTCCTCACTCTCTGAAAAATGCTATATAAAGATTACAAAAAAAAACCGTATCAGATTTTTTTTTAAGTACACAAAATCATGTATTACAATTAAGAGTTAAAAGCAAATGGAGAAAGGGAGGTTTGAACCTTGGTTAAGGGGAGGAACAATTGCGTCCTTCTGCGCGTTGCCATTACATCAGGTAGTGTAGGGCCATATAGATTTTAAGAGTACTACACTTATATATGTATGTATGTAATCAAAGACCTCAAGTGATTTATCTAACACACCAACCAAAACAAAAAAAAAAAAAAAAACTTGCTATTCGCTTAGTGGATCTTAGGTTTTTGAATCTTAATCAAAATGTAGATTTTGAGAGAGTTTCCCGTAAATGAAGTTTGACTCATCTCAGCTGTATATTAATCAAAGCTAATATGACTACCAGATAATAATTAAAGAAGTTTGGGAGTAAAAAAGGTCTTCTAGTTAATGTAGTTGTAGCTATTAGGAGGTTCAATGTCCAACCTCACGAAGATAGTATATTGTTTGCCAGTGGCGAACATACTCAAAACGGAATCTATAATGTCGTTAACAACATGGTGTCTTATATGGGATTAAAAAGTTTGTTATAGAGTGTCTAATATTGAGTTGAAAAAGTCTGTTTCTACTGTTTAAGTGTCTGCTTTTGATATTTGAATATGTCTGTATGTCATTTATAAGTAATGCAAATAAGACAATTTTTTTCAAATTTTAATGTGGAAGGAAAATAATCATATCATTTTTAAGGATACTTTTTTGGATAAATTGCATAATATTTTTACAATTTTCATTTTTTTGGAGCCCAAATCAATCAATGTTTCTTGTACCATGTTTAACTTGAATCTATATAGACATTTCATACACAAAAATAAACATTAGATGTATAGATTTGTATGCAACATATAAAGAGTTAAGCATCTCATATGTAGAATTAAACACCACAAACTTAGAATTGGACATTCCAAACCTATATTGGATACCTTATAACAGCATCATTTGTAATTTTTCCTCTTTGATCATTTATTATGAAAAAGAAAAAATGTTCAAATTATTCAAATCATTATCCTTTATATTGATATGTCATAATTAATAACTAATAGATTTCAAACCTGGTGTCTACTTCGATGTATATATGTGTCTGCTTCTAGTCTATAAGTTTCACTTCTAATGGATATATACTTTGAGCCTATACATGTTTGTTAGATAAATATAGGTATCTACTTATAGTTTATAGATGTATGTTAAAGATTGTTGCTTTGGTATCTAGTACTGTTGTTTTGGTGTTTGTGATTGGTTTTCTAATGTCTTATCTAGAACTATTATTTTAGTGTCTAGTACTGTTTTTCTTGCATCTAATTAGTGTGTCTGTTTTTAGACAAAATTAGAAATTAATATCAATGAAATTGGACATTACCACAAATGAAATTAAACACTATTATAGAGGATATTAGACACTAATATAGATAAAATTAGACACTACCATAGATGATATTAAAAACAATTACAGAACATTAGACATTACTACAGATGGAATTAAACACTTCTATATACAAAATTAGACACTAGAATAAGGACATTAGACACCATTTTTTATGAAACTACACACTAATTTTTGTGTTTAATTTTGTCTTTAGTAGTGTGTAGTTTCATCTATAGTGTTTAATTTCTTTTATAATGTGTCTAAGGTCACCTAAATGGTGTCTAATAGCATGTATAGTAGTGTTTAATTTTGTTTGAAATTGTGTCAAATTTCATCTATAATGAGATCTAACGTTATGTATTAGTGTCTAACCTCATCTATAGGATTATCCAATTTTATCTAAGGCGGTGTCCACTATTATTTATTATGATGTTTAATTTCCAATGAAAAAATAAAAACGTAAGCATTGGTTTTTCTCTTTATACCTTCTTAGTCTGTGTGTTAGTTAAAATATTCATAATTTAGCATGAAAACATAAAAAAATTTTAATTGATTTGGATCCCTAACAATAAGAACAATAAAAAAAAATTAAGAATAAAATAATTTTTTTAATTACATGAGAATTTTTCATATTAAAAATAAAAAATGGTAATTGATTTAATTACTAAAAAAAAAAGAAAAAAAATATTTTTTTTGTAAAAATATTTTTTAAAGAATATGATTATTTCTTAATTAATGTGAAATTTAAAAAGAAAAAGCAATTGGATTTGGAAAAAAACAGACGGAGGCGCATGTCCGCCAGGACGGACGCAAGATTCTTCCAACCTCACGTGGCTCTGATCTACATGCCAGAAAACTTATGGAGGGGCTTTAGATATTTAACATCAGAAGCACTTTGAAAGCATTAGCTGAAGAAGAAGATCTGAAGAGAAGCGGAGGCCACCGAACCGGTGTAAAAACAATTAGGAGCTTTCCCTTGTGAGTAGCCCTCTTTTTTCATAAAAGTTTATTATTATTATTTTCTTTTGAACACACATATCTGTACAAGTACAATCAGCGTAAACGCGAAATAATCATCAAACTTTTATGAACATGCCTACATATTAAACTTTTTAAGCTATACTACTTGGTAGGCCACTAGGTGCCTTTACTGAAAAAGTTCAGAAAATTGTCAACCAACATAATTTTTCTAAAGCTTGAAACTAATGAAGCAACACAAGATAAAAAAACGCTCCTTTTTTCAGTGGTTGAGCGGTTTACTAAAACTGAAAAATTATTACTATGAATTTTGTGCTCTCTGTGTAGTTCTTAGATTAGAGAAAATTATACATTTGGTTTGCAGATTTCTAAATTTTATTCATTTAAGGCATCCAATGGAGCATATTTTAAAGTTTAATCGGCTGACACACATGAAAATGAATCTGACGGCATATTTGTGGAAGTTTATAAAGATGACAAAGTAAAAGTGTACTAGAGTCAATTCCTCACTTCGCCGTCTGTTTTTGTTTGCTAAATCACCCCAACAGTTGGAAATAGGGGTGAGCATGGGTTGGGTAAACCCGAAACCGAAACCGAACCATCCCTATTGGGTTGGGTTAGGTTTGGTAAAAATTGATCATGGTTCTCGGGTTGGTTCCACATATAGGAGAACTGACGGTTTTTGGGTTGGTTCTGGTTCCATATGGAACCAACCCGAGGTGGAACCGAACCCGAGATATATATATAATTATATAATAAAAATTATAGTATTACTAATATATCCATACACACACACACACATATTTCTTTGAAGTATTATGATGGTTATTTTGTGTTTTTATATTAAACTCTTAAACTGATGTTCCAAATTGAAACAGTATGGAAGTTGTGGGATCATTTACGAAATTTCTCCATATTTACTTAAATCACTTTGCTTCATAGACCCACCACTCCTAAGTCATTTTGCTTTCGATCTTTCATTCCAGACTACTCTTTACGACACAATTATGATATTTTTTTCATTTGAGTCATGCAAAATTAAAAATTTATGATATCAACATATTTTAGGTTTTGATACTGAAGAAGATGGTCTTAAAGGCTCAATTTTCCATACTGAATGTCATACCAATATTGGAATTACTGGAATGAAGTAAACTAGTTAAGATAAAGATACCCCACAAGCAACTCTTTTGAACCATTTTTGTAATAACAACATTTTAAACTCTTTTGAATGTATCTAAGTACATATATTTAAATATTAATTTAATTATATATTATGTTGAATATGTCATAAAACTGATTATGGATATAGATTTATTGAATTTGGTGTTATTATAGGTATATAGTATAAACTGAAAAACCCGAGAACCAAAACTGAGAAACCCAGAACCATGGTTTTAGTTCTGTTCAGTTCTCGGTTCTAGGTTGGGTAGAAAAATTTTGGAACTGATGCCATTTCTGGTTGCTTCGGTTTCACCATAAAACCGAACCAACCCGACCCATGTTCACCCTTAGTTGGAGCGCAGGGCGGTAGCTATAATGGAAAAACATCACTTTTTAAAAATTTAAATAAATAAAAATTTTATAAAAAAATATAACACGAGTGTTGACCCAAAATAAAAATATTACTGTCACTATCAACTAGTTCTTGTCACCATAAATGCGTGAATTTAATTGTACAAATACTAAAATTGGCGATGCAATTGAAAAATTGCAACAAGAATGATCTGAATGAAAATTGACAAACTTTGCGGGCCAACTTTGGTAGTCCGCATATAAGGTGGAGACAAATAGTCAGGGGCGGAGCCAGAATTTTAAGTTAGAAGGGACTGGACTTTATTTTAACAATACTAAAAAATTAAGGGGGGCTATAGTAAAAATAATGGGGTATTTTAGCTTTATTTTTACATATATACATAGATAATATATATAATTTATAAAAAAAAATTAGGGGGCTAGGGGGTATTGTCTCTGCCACTGCAAATAGTGCAACATAGAGGTGGTCAGTGGGCTTGATCGACCAGGCAGCATACTTCAGCCATGTCAGGGTTTGGTCTGGGCCAAATTTTTTATTTTTTAAAATAAATTTAAATTTTTAAACTATTTTTTTGAAAATATTTACTCATTTTTATAACTTTGAAAAAAGAAAAACACCACTATCGGTACAAATTTTATTAATAACAAGGCTAACTTACAAACAAGTTGGAACGAACATTACATGTCAAATAGCAAAATATTCCAGAAAACAGGATTGAAATGAAAACCTATGATTTGCATTGCAAAGCATAATCAAATTAAATACATTTTAAGAACGAAAAATAAAAATCTAGGATGTAAAAACGCCGTCATCATCTTATATCTCATATTCTGAACTTTTTTGGTATTATTTTCTTAAGGTAATAAAGCTTTAGTCACAATTGCACACGCAGATCTCCACTGCTTCGGGTGTTAACCTAACCCATTTTTTTAAAATAACTCATTAGCTGGCACTGAAAGCAAACTCTGATGTAACAGTTAAAATTGGAACCACAATAACTTCCTTTGCGAGGATAGAAAGAATTAGAAATATGCCACTTTTCACCACTCCAAAAAGTCATTCTCACTTGTTTCAAATGAGGTGTAGAGGTAATCATCTATTTCTGGTAAGTCAGATGATATGAGTCGAGGACACTTGAGCAACTGTTCCATGGGGTTGAATGGTATTGATTATGAGGAGGATGAGGCGTGTGTAGTGGAGGAAGATGTTAGTCTTACCTTGTCTTTGTAGTAGGATAAATACTCCTTGTAGAGTTCTCGTATGTGCTTATCTATTTTAGCCGTCATAGCTAAACAACTAACATGATTCATATCCAGGAAACTATAGTATCCTTTAAGCAAAGACAATGTCTTGGTAATTTTCATGATTGAGTTAAGTGAAGATGCAAGTAAAAAAATGAGGGAATTTGCGTAAAATAAAAAACTAACTTGTCCTTCATTGCTTTGACAGTGTTATTTAGAAATGGATCTATTTTATATTGATTCAAAACATAAATAATGTTTACTAAATATATCAAAACTTTATAAGCAATGGGATAGTAAACACAGGAGAAAAAAATAGTTGCTTCATAAAAATACCGTAATAATTGAAAAAGTTTATAACACTTATCCCACATTTCAGTCATTAGAAATTCGGAGTTTGATTTCAAGTTTAGGAAAACAATCAACAAGGCTACATATAGATATGCATCCCTTAACATCTCATATGTAGAGTTCCAACGGGTGAGACAATTAAGTTTAAAACATTTCCAAGAAAATTATTGGTTTTTTTTAAGGCAATATTAATTGAATTCCTGAAATTTTTGGGTCATGTCTTCAAATATAGTAATGCATCATGGATTGGATGGATTTCCATATGCAAAACCTCAAGCCCTTTTTGCACACACAAGTTTAAAATATGACACATGCATTTAGTATGAAAAAAAAAACACCATTCCGAGGAGGTTTCAATGTATTATAGAGTTATCGGGCCGTAAAATCATTATTAAAGGCATTGTCAAAACTAATGCAGAAAACTTTGTCAGTACAGAAAATTTTATGAAGTACATATAAGATGCATTGATAGATATTATACCAAGTGTGGTCAGATTCCATGCATTTGAAAGCAATGATTCTTTTTTGAATGACCCAATTCTCATCTATCCAATATGCAGTAACACAAAAATAATCTTATCCTACAAGAGACGATGCAATGATTAATTATAGAAAAAAGTGCTTGCAGATTAGGTTTACCTAATTCATACATTCTAAATGCTTCTTTTCACGCAGTTGTCCTGAATGTCTTTTTAAAGGTCAGGTTTAAATTAGACCTAATCCAATTTTCTAAAAGCACGTCTTCGGCTTGCCTAAAAGGTTTTTTCATATGTATTATCCAATTGACCATACATTTCCTACATTCTTGCTAATTAAATCTAAAAATACCTAAACCACTGATTGTAGATCCAAGTTGTATCTATCCACTGGAATTCCCTTTAGCTCCCGAATAGTGCATCGGATGCTCGCTCTATATATGTTGTAGAAGCGTCCCGGTCCCGGAATTCACCTTGTGTGCCAAATTTTTTCCTTAATGCTTGCACTTGGCAAACTGGTTGTCCTTCCCCCAAAGCGTTTCAAAATGCTTCCACATGAAGGATTTGATGTGAGATTTTCCTTCACCTCCCTAAGGAACTTCACTTTGAGGTGGTAGTTGTGAATCATCTCGTCCTTGCGTATCAACATTTTGAGTAGGAGTCTCATGGATTTTAACATCATTGTCAGACTATTGCTCATCAAATTGCAACTCGATATTCATCATATCGATGTTAGAGGGCTCGAGCTCATCTTTGATGTAAATTCCCTTTCAGGTAGAATTCTTGTGACGGAAGAACAACCCCAAGCCAATGCGGGAGCAATAGCTCTTAGTGGGGGTGAAGTTAGTGCTCTTCCTTGAAGCCATTAAGCTGAAGAAAATTGATGGAAGATTAATGAAGGATTAAAGAGAGATTAAGAAAAAATTAGTAGAAGATTAAGAAAATTGTTAGAATACTATAAGACCTAAGAAGAAATGTAGAGAAATAAATAAATGTAGATAGGAAAGTGTAGGAAATTGTGTGATGAAGTGAGGAAATGAAGGTGGGTATTTACAGGAATGACAACAATTTGGTTGGACAAAAATAATCTTAGAAACTAGCCATTTTTTAATGTTAGATGAGGGTAAAGGAGGTTTTAGACTTAAATAACCATTAGCCAATAGTCGAATGTCCTTAGTATGTAATTTTGTCTTTTTTTTTTTTTAAACAGGCGACCATTAGAGTGTCTCTAGAAATGGTATGCATGGACCATTTGTGCTTGGGTCAAGTCGAATAGGGCCTAGGCTTCTTGTGGCGATGGGATGTGCTCCTTTTTTCTCTACTCCAGGCCTATATTTGACCTAGCATTTTTTGACCCCTCCCCATGCCGAGCCTTGGCCGTGCTTGGGTCAGGTTTGACCGGAGCCTATTTTTTGGTTAGGCCGGGTTGACCAGGACCATTATTCACTTATAGTACAGCAGTTGAACTATTTGCATTGTATAATTATAAATATAAAACTGATCATTTTTGCATCAAAATTAATTCATTATTTTCTTTGGACAAAATATGATTCATTATAATTAATGGTGAACCAAATGATATCTTACAATTCAACAATGGCATAAGTTTCTAATGAACAACAATAACATAAAATGACAAAAGAAGTAGAAAATAACCTTGGCCGTACTCCACCTTTCCATTCTCTTTAAAAAAGTCTCTCTAACATTAGCCTAATTGGCCAAATTTGGCTGGTTTTCCTGCCGGATTTGCCCATCCCTATTTAATTTTTATGTTATTCCTTCAAATGATCGGCTTTATTAGTGGAGTTTTCTCTTTAGTTTTGTCAGATCCAATTTTTTTCTCTCTGACAGATGAGGCAGAGAAGTTGCAAATTGAAGATGTGGCAGCAGAGAGTTCCACTTAAGGGAGTTGACTAATCTGTCATCTTATAGTAGATCGAGAGTTAATGTTTGTTAGTTAAAGCATTGTGATAGGTTTGTATCCCTTATTTTTTAAGGTTTTTTTTTCTATTAGTTTGTACGTTCAAATACTGGGTATACATGTGTATTGTCTACAAATTTTCTGTGTAATACAGTATCGCAGGAACACTATAAATGACATGACTTGAGCTTATTATCTTTGTGGAGTTTAACATTTGTATCTTATTGATAGATATTGCATGACCTACAAGTTAATGGAAAATAACTTTCATAAAAAAAAAACATAAAACTGGCAACTAAAAAGACTACTCGTTTTTGCAATGCCAATTGAAAGGAAAAAAATTGAATCAAGCTGAATCATCCATATAAACCAGAATAAATCTGAAATAGATAATTCACAAATGACTCGAACAAAGCCCAAATGGAAGTATGACCAAATAATCAAAACGAACAATAGATGATCCAACCAAATAACAATTGGATCAATCCATAATAGTAGTTCAATCAACATAAAGTATAATATAATGAATAGATAAAAAGAATTCTAATGTCATCACCGGACCCATTGTTCAAAAGAATGTCATCATTGATATTTGTCGTTTTTCAACCTTTGGCCTATACTTGACCCCATATCACCGAAAACAAATCACCCAAATCTATCCGCCATAGAGCATCATAAGAACCAAATGATGCTACTGCTAATGGTGATAAACAAATTTTATAAAGAATAACGATGAATAAGAAACAATAAAATAATTATAAAAAAAAGATCATGATGGTTGATTGAGTGGAAACAAACCATTAAATTAACTTGTTAGACTTGGATTGAAATCCAAACCCGGCAAAATTTTGCGGACAATAGATGAGGAAGATGATGTAGAGAAAACTAGAGAAAAGAGGAGGCAACTTGAATTCAATTGAAGTTATTCTTTACTGTTTTTATATAAATGATTATTTACTTAAGTCATCAGTTTATTGAATTCTATAAAAAAATGTCTTAAAATTTTTGTTAAATTACTTAGAATATAAAATTTTGATAAATTGGCAAGTTTAATAAATAATTATTTTATATAAAAAATAATAAATTGATTTTAAAGTAAAACTTATTCGCTATAATAATGTCCATCGAGAAAAACAGTAATGGCAACACATAGAAACCAACATAATTACCTGTTGTTCTGTTGTTGGGCAAAGGGCACATGAAATGAGAGCCACATGGAGTAAAATGAGAGAAGTCTCATCTCATTGCATTGGCAAACCCGTTTTTCAGGAGTACAAACTTTAAATCAGGTACGGCTCTGTCTGTCACATTTGATTTTGAAGTGGGAAAAAGTTTGTCTCTAATTACCAATTAGCTACATCAATATGAATGCTACATGAAACGGGACAAGGTAACCACAGGCCCACAACAACTCCATATATTTTTCATGAAACTGAGTCATGGGGATTTTGATAAATCAAATTGTTCGTATATATGTTCATACAGTCCAAACATATCTATTACACGTGTCATTAATTCTATATGAAATTAATATATATTTTTGTTATTATAAATTTATGGTTTGTGATAACTAATTAGACATATAAGCTGCATTAGAGAGATGTATTAATTCGTGTGAACCATCTTTACTTGTATAACCATCTATTTGTAGAAGTATAAACAACTATATCTATTTATATGAATATTTGTGACTTTGTAATAATAGAAAATTATTTTTTTTCTGAAAAAAATAGTTGATTTATTGAAAATGTAAAAATAGAAAAATTAATTATGAAATGTGAGTTTAATTCTAAAGTGTAATCATCTGAATGAATATGCTTGGTAACTAAATAATGAAAAAAATATTATAGAAGTCATTTTATGTGAAAAGTTTTTAAAAGCTCATCACATCTGAAAATTTTCCTCGCATAATACTGAACTCTGAATTTCCGGATTGGTGGATGCCTCATGGTGTTTAATTTGTAACACTCGTTATCACTCAAAAAGCTTTCGACTTTATTAAACTTTGCTGAGATAAGAATATGATTCCCCAATAGCGTCACGCTTATATTTTCTTCCACGTTTGATCAGTTCATCACCTCAACTCAAACCACAACCCCCACCCCTGAACACCAAGTCAAACGGTGCAAGGGACACCGGTTCGATTTCCTACTTTCATTTTTTTTTCCCGATCTTACGAATGTTATTTTATTTGATTCGGTTGTCTTTTGAGTTTTGAATAAATTGGCAATCCTTATGTATGATACCTTCAAATACTAAACTTGTATGCTTGATTTTGAGTACAAGATACTTGTTCGATTCTCCATTTTCCATTTTCCCTTCCCCGATCTTACCAATGTTATTTTGTTTGATTCGGTTGTCTTTTGAGTTTTGAATAGACAAGCAATCCCTCTTTATGTATGATACTTTCAAATCCTAAACATCTATGTCTGATTTTTAGTACAAAAAAAACACACATCTTCAAAAAAAAACACACACACACACACACACACACACACACACACACACACACACAAGTTAGGTGGTAAGATCTTTTGAAAATGCTAGGTGATTAGCACCTGTCATGCTAGAACTAAAAAGAAAAAATTACCTAGATCCCCCTCTCCCATGGTACAGGCAAATCTACACTTTTGTCCTCTTTTTTCAAATACTTACACTTGTTTCTCTAAAAAGTTAACTCCGTCATCCACTATTATAATAGAAAAAAGAAAATACATATTTTTTCCCTCATGGCCTTTTTGCCTAAAAATTTTGTTTCACCAACTTCTGCATTTAACAATGTAGGCTCTGTCCAATACTAGACCAATTTTTAACTCAGTTCTCCAATCCACCAGAAGAGAAAGGCTAGGCTCATGTCGAACATGGCATCTTGGGTCAGCATTGTCTTCTTTGCCTCCCTTAAGCATCTTATAAATAGGGGTTCTTTATTGCATCGCTCTGGCTCTTCAAACATCATCCTAGAACCCTTGCCGCCAACATCAGTTCATTCACATATCTTGGTTGCATCAAGGATTTGGTAGAGATACTATATTGGCTCCTAGAAGGGGCTGAAGTAACACAACACCAAAAGCTAGAGTAGGAGATGAGAAAATTGGGTCAAAAGATGGGACTTCACATGTAGCTCAGGAAAATCCAATTCAAAGATTTTAAAGATAACAAGAAGAATAAGAAAACAAATGGAAGGTGCCTAGGAAGATTAGGATCCAAGTAACTTGTGAGGGATACAGGCGCTAACAGGCAAGACGGTGGCGACAGCTTCAAATGTGAAAGTCAAGTGTAAGGTTGATACGAAGGGGCTTAGATTGTTAGATGCAAAGGTTGGTGAAGTAAAATTTTTAGGGGAAAAAGTTGGGAGGGCAAAACTATATATTTTCTTTTTTTCTTAGTGGCAGATGATGAAGTCAAATTTTCAAGGAGGCAAGTGTAGGTATTTGAAACAAGAAGGACAAAGTGTAGGTTTGTTTATACCTCAGGGGGGTCTAGGTAATTTTCCCAACTAAAAAAACATTTCACTTTCTTTTTAATTCTTACATAAAACATTACCAATTTATTACCCAAATATTTTAGTTTATACTATTATATTTAAATTGATGAGATGAAGTTTATATCATTAACTGTCCTCATAAGTGTTAAAACATGTGCTTGAAAAAGGTTGAGAAACTGAAGATTGGTTAAACTTAAAACCTACGAATTTCTACATTTCAGGTTTTTGAGAAAGATATGATATTTGTGCTCTGATGAAAAGAATTTAGCAACCCTAGAAATTACAAAATGCTCTGGAATTGATGAAGTTATTGACTGACCGTAAGAGGGAAGGAAGGGAGATGAGAGGGAAGGAAGGGAGATGAGGTTGGTTGTTCATTTCTGGGCAAACTTGTTCGCACGCACAAGATCAAGAAAGGAGAGCGGCTTTGGCATTCAACTCAAAGTTACTTGACATCGGAGGAAGGGAAAGCAGATGTCTCTGTCTTGTCTTGGATCCACTTCATCTTCACCTTCTCATGTGGGCCTGCAGATGTGGTCCTCAACTCAAATCTCATTGCTGGGAGGTTAGTTGCTTGGGCTGGACCACTTCCCATTTCCATTAGAAACAATTCTTCAAATTTGTGCCTTATAGTCATTCAATTGACATGTTTGTTCTATTTGGTCACGTGAACTGTAAGTATGTTGGCATATTTTGTAAAGTAAAGTACTTATAGTTATATATGGTGTTGGTAGACCATTATTTTAGGATGATGAGTTCAATTTTTAAAATGGTAAAGTCAGATAATCATATGTTCCTATTTTATGGGTGGACGAGTGGAATTAGAGGAGGGTGATTCTCTTGCGGTTTCTATTATTAGGCCCAAACCAAACTGTTGCTTCTGAGAGCGAATTGTTTTATAATAATATGGGGAAAAACAGAGTTGACATTTCCTCAAGCCTTTGACTGAGGTTGATGCTATTGCTAGCAAATTGCGAAGCGCTTGCCTGCACTGTTTTGTGGGCCTATCCAGAACTCAGATTGGGCTAAACTTCCTCCCTTCCCCAGCTCAATTTTATCGCATCAAAACAAATGAAAACATAAAACTGGCACTTGTACTTTATATACAAAACTGGTCTGGAACTCGTTTGTTTAGTTTATTCTTTACATTTCAAGTGTCCTGTATTGGATAGTGACAATAACACGTATGCCGGCCAGTTTTCCCATCAAATATTTTATTTTTTGAATTTTAACAGATAACAAATCACCTATTATATGTATAAGTTACTTAAACATTCTCACTTCTTTTTCAGTTTTATAGGTCACTTACACTTTTTTTTTTCTTTCCAATTCCTATCCTCAAGTTTGGAAAATTACCCTTGTTTCCGTTCCTATTTATTGCACTCTAAGAGATAGTTATAAGAAAAATCCTAATATATAGCTTATGATATACATTACCTCATCCTATCTAAGTCCACCCATTGGCTCCAAAGAGGAAAATCCTCTTGCATAAATGAAGACGCAAAGCCATACTAGTCACAAGAAACCTCTTATCCCCCTACTTATTTCAACTAGAATAGGGAAACTTATTATTTTGAATATACCTAGAGGGAAAGTGATATTTAAATTATTCACTAATTTTTCTAAAAAAATATTGTAGAAAATTTAAATTTACTAAGACTATTACCAAACAGTTTGAATTGAAAACATACAACTACATGTCAAACAATATAAAAAAGTAAAGGGTTACCGGTAGTTTTAAAATTTGAGGGTGTAGATTAGTAGGTGTAATTAGTAATAAAGCTCGAGAGAAGTAGTGCAAATGACCCTAATTTTGTTAACAACATCACATTATTAGTAGGTGTAGATTATGTTAGCAAAACGTGATTAAAGATGATGAAATAGGTAGAAAATTCTTTCATCGTGCTGAGAAGTGACACACACACACACACACACACACACACACACACACACACACACACACACATTTTGGTACTAATAATTTAAAAACACCAACAGGGTAGTATAGAATTATCGTCTGTTCATAATAAGAGCATAGGAAATAATTTGTTGGGTAACTGTCAGGGGTTGGGGAGGAGGATCGAGAATTAAAGCAAGCTCGGAAGATGACAGGAAACTATACAATCCCTAACATATGATGAGGTTGCAACAGCTTGTCTTCGGACAGGCAGAAGTGAGACATGCCGAAACTTGGGAATTAGGCCTGTGATCTCTTGCAAAATCGAAAGCAAATCTTTGTTGTCACAAGAAGGAATCCCAGCCCCTCATCGTTAGGTCCATAATTGAGTTGTTCATTGATAAAAGTAAATGCAAACTTATAAGAAAGCTCCTGAGCTTTCTCCGGATATACAATTATCCTCCTCTACTTCGAAAATCTACGGTTGCCCTTTAAGTATTGACCCCATTAAGTCACTTGATGGTCAAACGGACTAGGGCTGAGCATGGTTCGGTTTGGTGCGGGTTAGTAGTGGAACCGAACCAAACCGAAAAACCTTCGGTTCTACAAAATTGGGAACCAACCCGAGAACTGAGAACCGACCAGAACCAAAACCATGGTTCTGGGTTTTCGGTTCTGGGTCCTCGGGTCTGACGGTTCCACAACAAATCTCTTCCAACTCAACAAATCAACATATACAGCAAGAATGAGTAAGACTCTGATACAACAAATCAACATATACAGCAAGAACTTTATAATCTTTCTCATTGTTTCATCCGTTTAAGAAAAGGTGACAGCAATAACTCCACCAAAAAACCATTTAAAAAAAACTCTACCGACAACTCAGAGCACTAGCACTATCAAGTATCAACAGACTAACACATTAACCGACACTTGATCAACCTTTCCTCCAAAAGTAACCTGACCAATTATACTGGCAGTACAGAGAAGTGGCAAAACCCTCATATTTCTCTATTTCAAAATATCATACTCCACCATCACCTCTTTTAGTCAAAATCAAAAGGTTGCTAGGTACCATTATCAACATATTTTTTCCAATAAAATGATGTTGGGGAGAACAAATAACCAAAGATAAAAATTTCATTTTCATTTATTACCTAGGTGTCGGGAAAAAACTTTGCTCCTCTTGCTGTAAAATGAAGGCTACGAATTAGATGAAGGAACCAAAATGGAAGAAGCCTGCGAAACAAAAAAGCACAACCATATAAATCAAAGCCAAGTTACAACAACCAGTAGCAAAAGAAAATAAACCCAAGTTACAGCAAACACAGTAGCCAAATAAACCCAAGTCACAGCAAACAATAGCCAAATAAACCCAAGTACCTCTGATGTTTTTGTCACTTCATAACTCTCTAAAATTGAATGGAAGATCCATCATGATTCAAAAAATCTGCAAATGGGATCTATAGAATAACTCAATGATTCAGAGGAATCAATACAGAAACAGAACTAAAATGGCAATAACTTCTGAAAGTTTTCAATACAAATGGCCAAAAAAGAAATTCAGAATTACCAGAGAGTAGCCACCCGTGCTTTCCCATGCTTGAGATTCAACTAGCACATGCAAGACAATGTCATGAGAAAAGTAAATAAGTTTTTCTTTTCGTTTTCTTTCTTCTGTTTTTGGGTGATCAGATTTAGTGAATGGTGGCTTATAGTTGCAAGCAGACATTATTGATAATCCATGACAAACTTTCACCTACCTCAACTAATTGCATTCACAAAGTGGTAAAGAATGCTCGGCATTCCAACAAATGAGACTCAAGATGGTCATAAAATAAAAAATATATATTATTGAACTTGCTTTAAAACAATTTTCATTTTCTTTACAATCTAGTGAGTTCCATCTACTCATGAGCTTCTAGGATTTATTTGATGATACAATGAGTCATGAATGACCATCCTCAAAGAATTTAAAAGCTATAAGACAACTATAAAGTCACCTGCAAAATAAGCATGCATGAAATCCTTAAGTGTGACACCTCCAAGTTCAATAGCCTGAGGAAATAAAGCACATCCATTTATTACCACAATAAAATAAACTAAGGAGCAAAAATAAGAGAACTGTTTAGTAAGCTATTACCACACACTTTCAGCAATATTCAGAAACCACTTCACTTTCTCCACCACAGTTTGGACATACAGAGACCTGGAATGAATTCAAGTTTGTATTAGTGATAGTTAAAAACGTGATCATTTTATTCTTATTGAACAACCAAAAAAAGAAAACAACAAAGAAAACTGGAACGTAACCAACAGACTACAAAAACAAAGAATAAGAAAAGAAAACCATGTAATACTATGATTACTATCCATTACTAGACCTGCCCATAGAACCTCTGCTGCTCCATGGTTAGAGGACAGAACTAGGATCATTTAGACATTTACCAGGGTTCACTTCACTTCCCTAACCTTTTCATATTTTACTAATCACAGGGAAACCTAGAGTTACAGGATTATAGCTAATTTATTGTAAGTACAAGGTTAAGCATTCAATATATGATAGTCTGAAATTAACATTAAGATCTTCATTTACATTATCTATAATTCTATATGCAAAGATATCATTTACATTGATAGAGGTAGAACACTTATACGGAGGGGATACCACTCGGAGGGGATACCTGGGCAGCTGGGCATCGGGAAGAAAATTTGCTCCTTCTGCTGTCAAAGGGAAACGAGCTGTGAATCGGAAGACCAAAATGAAAAGCTACTAATTGGAAGACCAAAATGAAAAACAACATTATCTTATTCACTCCAGACCTTGGTGGAATCAACCTAAAATGTTTAACAGAATTTATCTTTAGAGATCCTGATTCCTGAATGATCATGAAAGAAATAACCCTACCGTAAAAAATGAATTTACAGAAAAATTCTTCGGAACCATATAGTGGGATTCTTATGCTTGGAACAGAAAGACTCTTGTGATGTTAACCACATGATTTAGATTAATTCCTCCGAACGGATTAAATTAACACGGTCTGAAATGGACTTGAATTTGAACAAGGATCGGTGATGGCCAATAGATGAGCATATTGCAACATCAAATGGAACAAACAAATGAAACGTGGGGAAGGATACTAAAAGCTAGATTACCTGCGAAGAATTGCGGAAGATCCTTGATAAGACAAATAGGAGGCTGCTTTGGACAGCTTGGAATCAACTGGCCGACGGCGCCGCTTGTGATCCTCAACCGCTTCCGTCCTTCGATCCTCGATCAGTCGATCACCATTCCCACGCCGAGAGCCTCATCTTTTTCGTCTTTCTCTTTGAATTTAGCGTTCGATTTGTGAAACCCTAACCCTTTCTCTGTTTCGAACTTTGAAGAACAGTTGAAGTTACGAATCGCAGTTGAAATGGAAATGGAGAGATGGAGATGAGAAGACGAATTATTGAATTAAAAAATGGTAATGCCCAATGTGGACCATTCATTTTTGTTTAAAAGGACATTCAAACCCCTATACTTTCTAAACTTTCATATTTACCCTTACATTATACATAACATGTAATATACATGTAAATTAACTTATAATAAGCTCGGTTCGGTTCCCATTCGGTTTGGTTCCACATGGAACCGAAACTAACCCAAAAATCAATGGTTTTTTAACAGAAGGAACCAACCCATGAACCATGAACAATTTTTACCCTACCCACCCCTATTGGGTTGGATAAACCCATGGTTCTACCCGACCCGTGCTCATACCTAAGACGGACAAACCCCAGAATACAACAATAACCCCAAAACAGAAGCTTAATTATAACTACAAATCTTGTCCCTAACTTTCCTCTTAAGAACTCCTGTGACCTGTCCCCTGACCGTTTGCATCAACCAAAAATTTCCCTCACCCCCATCCCCATTTCTCTTTATGGCGTGCTTCGTGCTTCCTAGCTGTGGGCAGTGGGTTTAACTCAACAAAAAGCCATAGAAGCGTCACTGTCTGACGTTGGGTTTGACGGAAGAAAAAACAACACCAAAATTTTAAACTGCAGCAACTCATGAATTAATTGTTACTAGTATCTATAGAAATTCCAAACCCGCAACCAAAGGGGAAAAATCACGTTCGCCCCAGTTTGAAATTGCGTATAGGTAAAAGAAGCAAATTGTCCACTCAATTTCTCACAATAGACAGATTAGTCACTACTATTTTTTGACAATTAAATTCATCATCAATATTATCTTTTGATTTTTGATGGAAATATCACATTTCCATTATAGTCTCCATGGTGATTGATAGTGTGACAAATTTAGTCTACATGGCAAACTTATGTAGATGATGACATGACTTATTTTTTCTAGCTTAGCCCTAAACTTTTGTACACACTACAAATTTCCCTGAACTATATGTTTTCTCCCTTCCATTATCTTCTTCCTCCTTTCTCTCTCTCTCCTCAAGTGCCAATACACTGTCTAATCTTCTTGCCGTACGGCCACATGTCCAGCCCCATCTAACCCATATCACATGTCCAGTCCTGAAGAAATTGGAAAAACTCAGGAGATAAAATGCCAAGGTTCCGACTCGGGTTCGAAACACGAACATTAGTACTCCACCGTCAATCCCACCGACATCCCACAAAGACTTTATTTATCATCTTTTGCTAAAAAAATTCTGCAGTTGGAGCTCGTGGTCTGCCGGAATAGCTGCGAAGAACTAAACCCAAGCCGTGACTTGCTCACATCTAACTCCAAAAGATGATCCTCTATCTGATGAGCTTCGATCATAATCACCGCCTTTGTCTATACTCCTCCGTTCACAAACACTCAACACAGCATTTGCTCGATGAATGCTCCGAAAGGGCTTCACCGGCTTAACGCTTGGATTCCCGGCAATTGATTACACGAAAGCCTGCACATCACTTGTTTGATGAATGTCCTCTCAGCCAGTTCTCTGTCCGCCATCCTCCAGTCCGCCCTTGCCGTATCAAATCACTTTCCTCTGCCCTCCGCCATTTCGTCCCTCCACTCAAACCGCACCCTCTGTCCCTCCACCTCTATTTCCTCTGCCACACAAGCTGAGTTGCGAAAGCATCTTGTGGTGGATTTTTAGCACGCCGCTACGACAGGCAAGGCAGCGAATCACCGGTTCCATGATCCCCTGGATGTTGTCGCGGAGGACCTTGTGGTGGCGCTTCGCTATGCCCTTTCCCACACCCTTCCCTCCCTTTCCTCTTCCTGACATTTTCGAGGATTCAGCCAAGCTTCCACGGAAAGTTCAAAATTGATTTCCTTTTTTATTTTATTTTATTTATTTTTAAGTGTTATTATTGTTAGCCCAAGAACATATGTGCATCAATGGATACAGTTCGAGTATTATTAGTGGCTTTTTATTTATTTATTTATTATTCAACAGATATAACATAATATTCTAAAATTAGTGGAATATTCTTTCTATTAGTTATTTAGTTATGTAAGTAGCTAATTTGCTCACATTTAAAATTTTAATGGTTAATATCATAATCAATAAAAATTTTAATAATCTTTTTAACTGCAAAAACACTTTAGTGGCTAATGTCTGCTATAATGAAAAGTTAAGTGAATGATTTGCTCCTTTTGCTTTCTATATGCATAATATGCATATATCTCGAACTAAAAAGCTTCATACTGCTTCCAGTCGTGAATCGGCTTGGGCGAATTAATGGTAGTGGCTCAAGGTTGTTCTCTTTTTGGCGTTCCTAAACAGAGAGCTAGGGTTTCAAAACTACCAGCCGTTTGGATACAATGGAACCATCGATTGCCAACTTGTCTGCGATTCAATTGCAGCAGACACGGAGAGACCCAGTAGATAAAGCATAAGCCTTCAGATCTGCGAGCGGTAGCGTCTGGGTCGTACGCATCTCCCAAACCTGCGTCTGTTGCTAGCAACGAAGGTGCTTGGACATCCAACAGAGGGTCCTCAGGTATCCCTTGAGCACGTTTCAAGCATTAGATGAGGGAGCTTGCAGGGTTCAACACAAACACTGTTATACGAGGTTTAGCGCCTAGATCCTTCGTGCTCAAGTCCAAGCATTTTAACGCTAGATTTCTATGGAAAGATGTACACCTTTGCTCTACTTATATACCAAGTTCCCAAAATCTAGTAGTTTGGGGCGCTTCAGAATTTATTCTCCAATAAGCTAGTGTAAAGGCGTAGTTGAAGTCTTCGTAGTGGCAAAAAAACCCACACAAGTACACAATCTTTTAATAGATTGTTTCCCTCTTATCCTTCTTAAACTTGTACTAACTTATACTGTATTCTATGTGTGTGTGTGTGTATACATACAAGAAAAACAAACGGCTTCTTATACTACTGGTACAAAGCATGGGGATAAAATTTTTAAGAAATGCACATTTTTTCAATTGTTTGACACTAAACATATTCAGTTTATAAGAAATGCAACGATGCAACGGGACAGAACTTCCCATGGAAAATTATTTAGGATTTGGCGCGATGTTTAGTTTAGTATTATGATATCCCTTGAACAGGGGTTTAAAAAAAGACTTCAATTTTGAACAGGCACTTAAATCTGAGAATGAGAGAGAAAGCTGTTTCATTAAAAAGCCTTCCACACCCCAGAAGCTTGCGCTAGAAGTGAAACAACAAAAAATCATTTGTTTACTCTATTATCCTTTTAAACGCAAAAAAAATGGAAGCTTACTGATGTACCCTGGTCCAAAGTATCAACAGAGAATTTCCAACCTCCAAGCCAGTCTCAAACACAGACAGATATTACAATCAATTCACTTCAACCAGTAGAGAGTGATGAATGCCTACAAGACTCTCCTCCTATGCTTGACTTGCAAATTTTCTCCTGCCATAAATCATCAAATGAGAGTTCAAGAAAATTCAGCAATACCCAAAACGAAATCCAAGAATTCTAAGAGGCTTTGTCGAAACCAGCCTGCACATAACAAAAAAGTGTCGTATGAATGTTGCTCAATTGATCAATCTGAACTTCTCTTCTTCAATGACCCATAGTCACATAAGATTTGTACCTCTACTTTTGTTGTCTGAACATGCAAGAAACGGGCAAGGCAAAGCTTCCAACATTTGGTCCAAAAATATCTACAGTTCTGCCTACTGGTCAGAGGCTTGAGAAATTGAACCATCCTTTTGCGTCTGTAGGAGCTGCTGGTCTGGGACAACTGACCCGACCCTGTTGAGCCCCGCACCCACAAGCTGGTAAAACTGACTCAAAGCTTGAGAATTTTGAACCCCGAATTGGCCATCCTGTGAAAGGGCCAACTCCAAACCCGGTACTTGCTGGTTATTGCTACCAACGAACATCGAAGAAAAGCTTAAAAATCCCAAATTCATGTTCGGAACCTCAATCCCCTGGAACCCAAATTTGGATAAACCATTCGAAGTCTCGCTTCCGAAAATCGGTGTCGCCTGGCTAGAACCAGATGAACCATGAGTCAACCCGGACCCGATTCCGGTCACAGATGGTGGCCACAACCCAGTTTGAGCGGCATGAGATCTTCCCAAATTCCCAGTCATCATCCTTGTGTAAAACCCTGCTGGGACTGATACAGACTTTCCATGTTCCGGAACAGAGGCTCCTGCGTTCGCCATGACCGATGCAGGAAGAGTTCCCGTTCCGGTGGCGGCGATGATCGCCGGCTCTGCTTGCTGCAACAACCACTGGATCGTCTCCCCGTCGGACTTGTGACCCAATTCTCTGGTTAATTGGAAAATCCGCGCGGCGCAGAGCGCCGGCATCCTTATTCTCCTCCCTCGGCCGTCCACTTTCTTGTGCCGGTCTTTATTTGAGCTTCGCTTGGGAGCTATCTGTTTCTTGCTGCTGTCATCTTTGTTGTTGGGGATCATGATCTGGAGGTCTTTGGTTTTCTCTGGATTACTGTTGTTGTTATTCTCTGCCATGTCTGGTTTTTCCGGGTGAAAACTGAGGAAGAAGTTTCGTTGGAGGGCCTGGGGTCTAAGGAAACAGAGTGAGAGAAGGGGGCCTCTTGGATGGAAGAAGATGAGGAGCAGAGGAGAAAAGTTATTGACTTTATCCTACGTAATTGTCAAAGGTTTTGGCTGGCTGTTCAAGGATTGTAGCTTCAATTTAAAGTTACCCGGGTAATTTTTTCTTCTCAGCCCTTCCGTTAGTTTGGTTGTTTCTAGGGGCCAAAAGGAGAAAGGAATAGTTACAATTTGCCTCCAAGGCTTAAATAAAATTATATTTTATTGTTTTTATTTAAAAATAATATATTTTATCCTTTATCTTTTTTATACAATTCAATAGTAATTTTCTGAAATTTTAATTTAGACATTACAGTAGTTATTTTTTAGTAATTTCAATCTGTATAGTATTTTTTTAATAGTTAATTGACATTTTAAATTATTAATTTTTTCTTTTTATATTTTTTTTCAGTTTTTAAAATACTCTATCCGTCTCAGGTTTTCTACTCCATTAGTGTTTAGCGCAGAGTTTAAGAAATGATAAAAATGCATATTTTTTTTCCAATTATACCCTTATTTCTACCTTTTCCTTTCTCTTTTTCCAGTTTGCTACCTAACCTAGTAGCCATCATCGGCTGTCCGCAGGCTAACGCCGATTGCCAATCTCACATTGTTCTTGATCTCACGCCGACCCGATCTATCACCTTGCCTTCATTACCTCTGTAGCCTTAATCTTGCCTCTGTTATCTCTGTTGCCCGATCTCACTCCTTGCTTCACCTTTGTTACCTCCGTCGTGTCAATCGCACACCTCACCCTAATCGCACACTTTTCATTAGCGATTCCAAGAACAAGCAGAGTTCAGGACGAGCGGAGCTGAAGAAGGAAGACAAATATACTATACTTGCTTATCAACAGCGGGGTTGCACCCATGCTGGCAGTCGGATTGCCAATCGTCACCATGTCGGCTGTGGCCAAAAAGGAGATTGGAGTAAAGCTGAACAAAACAAAACAAACCAAGAAGAGTTGAAGGGGAGGGGTATAATTGTTAAATTATCTGATAAAACTTACTAAAAAAGAAAATAGTGTAAAGAATTTAGGATGCCCTAAAATAGCAAATGGAGCAGAAAACCTAAGATGGAGGGAGTAGTATTTTTTAAATATCAATTAATTATACAAAAATTACTATATACGTTAAAATTACTTGAAAATGATTATCATATGGTCTAAATTAAAATTTTAAAAGTTATTACTGGACTGTATAAAAAGAGTAGGGTCAAAGTGTATATTTTTTAAATAGAAAAGGTAAAGTGTAATTTCACCTAAATTTTATAAAATTATAATTATAATTAACCCAAAAAGAAAAGCCAAAGCAGAGAACTTTTAGGCCATTGTTTATTTGTCTAGGCGAAACTGCAAATTCTCGTCTTCTTCCTAAGAACCGAATCGCCCGGGTGAAAGAGAAAATAATGATTACAATCCTATAGAAAAAGAGAGAGCGATAGAGAGAGAGCACCAGGTAATTACGCGTGTGCTGTGCCTGCGCCTCTGATTTAGGCTGACTGGGTGAGGGTGCCTCTATATTACACATCCACCGGGTTTGATGATTGGGCAGGAATTTTTATTGCGTTGAATACTTGAATTCAAGTTTATTTAAAAGGGAGAATTGCCTAGATCCGCTTGAGGTATATTCTAACCTATATTTATGTCCTCTCTTTTTAAATACCTACAATTACACCCCTTTATGGCTAACTCCGTTAATGATTGTTAAAGAAAAATGAGGGAAAATGCCCGAATTTGCCATCATAGCTTTCTTCATTAGAAACTTTGCCCCCAAACTTTCCAATTTTATTTTTTCAACCAAATTAAATGCTTATCTCTGTCTCCTCTTTCTCTCTGCCCTCTCTATGCTCTTTGCTCTCAAATCCCAAAAAAGGAGCGTACATTCTAAGAGACCACGAAGGAGCAGTTCTAGCGGCGAAGTTCAATGCCGACGGAACAATTGCCTCAGTTGCAGCAAAGGCCGGACCATCCGCCTCTGGAAACCCCCACCGTGGAACCCATATTAAGACCTACAAACCTCACGGCCGTGAAGTTCACGACGCCCACGTCACACCTTGTTGATCAGGATTGAGGGGTCGAGAAGGAAGAGAAGGCGTCGGTGACGGTGGATATAGATGGAGGCGTCCCCGGCGGTGGATTCAGATTCGATTTGTTCAAAATGCTACATGTTCATCGAATCTTTGGGTAGAAACGGATTCAATTCGGGTGATTCGAAGGAGAGCGAAATCGAAGAGGAGATCTGAAGTCTTCCTCTGCAGGCCACTGGGGCGACAATGGTGGTTTGGTGCGGACTACGAGATCAAAGGCTTGAATGGAGGAGAGAGGGTTATTCAGGAGAGCGTGGCCACCAGAGAAAGGGGAAGAGAAATGGGAGAGCGAAGTCAAGAGGAGAGCGAAATCGGATGACGGTGGCTATCGGAGAAAGGGGAAGAGAATAGAGGCGAAGGTTTCTGGTAGATTTTTTTGGAAGCGTAATTTTTTTTTTTTTTTTGTTTTTTTTCAAATTAATTGGTTTTATTTGAAAGGATTTTAGTGGTTAGGGGAAAAGTTTTTATGGAAGAAAGTTAAAAGGGCAAAGTCTTATATTTTCTCTTTTTGAATAATGGTGTTAACTTTGCTAGGGATAAGTATAAGTATTTGAAACATATGAGATAAAATTGTAGGTTTGACCAAGTTTCAGAGGTTTTTATAGTAATTTTTCCTATTTAAAATCACATCAAGGATATTTATTTATTTAATTTTCAAGCAAATCTATAATTAAAGTGGAAACGTGCCAGCTGCTTGTGCAGGGAGGGATTGTATAGGCATGAATTGATGATAAAAGAGGTTGGTTAATTGTAGATTGCATGGATGACAGATGGAGTGGGTGATCGAGAAATCGGATTTCTTTAACTCTGCAACCCAAGGGAACAACAAGGGATAGGTTATCTTATAACCGCATTTTCTCTGCCGCCCCGACCAACACTTAATGGGACAATTCTGCTTACTCTCTCACTAGGTCATCCGTGGTTTTTGTACTTCAAGTAGCTCTTTGCTACTAACATATATCAACATCAATGCGAATAATTAAGTTGATTTGTGATTTGAGGAAAATAAGTTCGATATTTTAAACACAAGATGCTGAAATAAACTACTCTAGGACTTGCTTTTGCCTAACATCCAGTAGATTATTTATGTTGTGCACCACATGAATCATATGTCCGTGTTCCAGTGCACAACACAGGAACAATATATTTTCACATACAGGATTTGGCCATATTAAAGTGAGTTAGTGTTGACACCTAATTTTATATGGGTACTAATTTTTATTTAGTTTTAGGTTGGGTAAATTTCACCGATCGTCCTTAAACTATTTAATGTTATTTATTTATCTCTAAATTATTAAATGTTGCTTAATCACCTATAAACTATATCCAATATTACTTAATCATTCTGTCGTCTATTATACTGTTAGAGATGGATGAGAAAATGATGTCACATCAGCAGCCACATCATTTTTCATCTATCCTTAACGACTGTGATGGATAGAAGAATAATAAAACAGCACTGGATATAGTTTAGGATTGACCGGTGTAGTTTACCCCTTTACGTTAGAAAATTTAGTTTAGGTGGCATTTTTTTTCTAGGGCAATTTGGTCATTTTGATCATTTTATATCTTAAGAAGTTAGTAGAATTAGGTGTATTTAGATTATGTTGTGTTATGAATTTTTAGGAATTTAGAATTGTCATCAAGGTAGAAATAGAAATTAATTTAGTTTATGCATTAATTTGTAGTCCTAAAGGTTTTGTAAGGTCAATTTAGGTAAAAGGGAAAGGTTTGGGTGAAAATCAAGGATTTTTAGGAAGTTCTAGGTAAAATTGAAAAAATTGGGGTAAATTAGCCAACTCTTAAGAGTTAGAGGCAAATTTGATAAATTAATGAAAATTTGGGTGAATTTTGGTATTTTATAAAGTTTTGTGCTAATTTGATAAATCCTGAAAATTTTGGGTTGAATTGAAATTTTGCATAAAATATGAGGCTATATTAGCAACTTAAGAGTTTTCCTGAACTAGAACTAATATTTTTACCAGATAACATCATAAGAAATTTAACTTTATCAAATTTGATTTAGATGGGGTTTAATCTCTTAAAACCATGTTAATCTTGCTTACAACTCTCTTAGTATAAGTATAGGTCACCACTTCAGAAAAAGGACAGAGAGAAAAAGCTAAAAATTGAGAAAGACTTAAGATGTGCCTAGTTTTAGAAATTTTTCTAATTTTTTAAGAAAATTTTTAAAAAATTAGAAAATGAAAAGAAAACATGTTTGGTTAAGTAGTTTTCTTTTTCATTTTTCTTGGAAAACAAAATTTCCATATTATTAGGAATTAGAAAAATGACTTTTGCTTGTTTTCTATTTTCCCATAAACGGGAAAATCATGATCGACTGGTTGCCTCTTGACGCCTTTGACCTTCTCAATGATCTAGGTACAATCTCTATCTCTATCTTTCTCTTAGTCTCTCCCCCTCCTTCTCTCGATCTCCCTCTTAGATCTAATTCTCTCAATTGTGATCTTATTTTCACTTTCAAGGTCAGCTACTCCGGCAGCATCCTTGTTTGGTCTGCTAGTGGAGCAGTCATCAACTTTAGTGGCACCCTTATGCTCTCCCTTAAAGTCGACACCTAATCAATCTCCTCGTCACCGTCACCCAACCAGCTTCCTTGCTTCCTTGGAATTGACAGGTAGTAGCAATCGGAATCGGCAATCGGCTTCGTTGGAAATCGGGTCAACGTGAAGATTGTAATTGAGCCACTTTCCTTGCTTCAAACAACGAAACCGATTATCAGCAACGTGACACAAAGCCACATAGATGGTTGGTAATGAGCGATTTGTTAGTTGAAGATGACGACAATATTTGAGTGCCGTGCTTTCAGGATAACGGAGATAGTAGCTTAGATGTGAGGAATAATAAAGTTATGAGTATAATCGGCATAAAGTAAAAAGTTGGGGTCTAACTTTGCATGTTATCTTTTTTTCTTTTGAAATTGATAGACTTAGGAAAAATATCTATTTGTAATGCATAAACTTTTCTTATGCTTTCAACAAAGGAACTTAACTTTTCTTATTTATGTATATGCATAATATCATCTTTACTAATAGGGGAACAAGTAAACATGTTTTTCAATAAGTATATTAGAAAAGTGTATATAAAAACTGAAAACTAGAAACAGAAAATGAAAAAAAAAAATTATTTTTACAACCAAACCCGACCTAAGCTTTTCAAGAAAAGAGAACTGCAACCTGGGACCTTTCTCGCAGCTTTTATCCTTAAACCCTAAGCTTTTCTCCGTGACGACCGCCACCCCTAGGATAGTCCCTCCTGCCGCTCGATGCCTTCAGCCTCCAGAGGTCAGCCCAGTAACCGCTGTCAGACGCCGCAGCCAAACCGTCACCTGCTTGCACCTCGCCCCGTCGCTCCGAAGCTGTGTCAGCCACTGACGTCGCGCACCAAAGGAGCCCGAGCGCCATTGCCATCGTTCACCCTTCATCTCGCCATTTCCGACATCACCCGCCACCGTTCAACCGTCCCACTGGTCACGCGTCTCCTCTCGTCTAAATACCAGGCCGCCAATCGCCCAAGCACTGCCGGAGAACGTCGAATAGAAGAATACCCGCTTATCAACCTGTGAACCCGACCCGTTTCTGTCCGGATCTGACCCAATCAAGCTTCTCCTTTTCTGTATAACTTTCGTTTAGCCCCCCCTGATGTTTTTATTTCATTCATCTAGGTTACTAACATATTTCTCTTTTGCAAACTGGTCATTGATAACAAGCTTTTATTGTTTGTTTTTCTTTGTTTATTTGTTTGTTTGGCCTTGCATTAAACTTAGTTATTAAATTTGCATAGGAGAATAATGTAGGATATTAATTTGGTCTGTCTCTTCTTTTGTTTATTTTTAGAGTAGTTTAATTTTAATTCCCATAACGCCTATTAAAATAATAACACACAAAATTATTGGTTAGGCTAATTCTTGAATTGTTTAGATAACTAAAATCTTTCATCATCTCTTTTTTAGAAGTTAGAAAGAAATTAAATTAAGGTAATTGCAAATTACCCAACAAATGTTTCAAAAATCCGTTCTTGGTAGATTTGATAAAATTTCAAGATAGATTATTCGTTCGAATCTGATTGGTCTAATAAGGCTTACGGTTTTAAATAGGATATTCCTTTTAAATTCTTGGTGAATCTGGTAAAGTTTCTAGATTTGAGAGACTTCTAAGGATTTCATATCTAGTTAGTCTGATAAGATTTATAGTTTGGAATTAAATTGAAAAATTAAAAATAAGTAAGCAAAATTAATTAAAACTATTTTATTAATGATTAGATAAAGAAACAAGAATGTAGGAAGGGAAGAAATGAACCCCCATGACACCAATTTTTTGGAACTATAATGAGGTCATTTTAGTATAACCGACTCAGAATTTTAGAATCTCTCGTACACTATAACAAATATCTAATTGACTTAGGCACAAACAGATTTGTGATAACTTCTAAAAACACATTGCTACAATTAGATATTTGCATTCCTTGGACCAGAGGTGTCCCACATTTTGATTTTATTATTTCGTAGACTGTGGAACAAACGTTTTGAAGATGTGCCCTGGCCCTCCAAGAGAGGGGAAGAGAAGGAAAAGAAAAAAGAAGAATGAACAGAAAGGAGAAAAAAGACGTTCTAATCTGGGCCATCTTGAGAACTGGGAAGGGAGTGGCGGACTCAAACGGCCAGCTAAATGCATCCTCGCCTGCTACAATACAAAGGTAAAATGCTTTATAATGCCTCTTTAAAATTCTTTCAAATAATCTACATAATTTAGGAAACTAATTGTTTTAGCCGTTACTTTGTAAAAGTACTAGATCAAGAGGGTTGAATCAGAATGGCCCCCTTGTATCAATAATTGCAGGAGCTCTAAATTTACAATTCAAATTCAATAATGGATTGGAATCCTTTTCAACTGTCCACTATGATGTTCACAAACTCATTTTGTCGGTTGTTCTGTTCCACCAATGTATTTTGATTTCAAATTGAATTAAGCATCTTATTCCATTCCATTACTTTATTCTATACACCCATACTATTACAATATATTTATTCCACCATAATTATGCCCTTTTTTTCCTGGCAATTACTTCGATTTTCAATGAACTGTTAATTTAAAAAAAAAATCAAGTACCAATGGTCAGGCAAACCGTAAACCACCGCAGTTACTTTAGACAACCAGAATATCTTTCGTAGATTCGATCTAATTTTCGGACATCCATCATCCATCAGAGAGCATTCAAAGATTAATTTCAAATGAGAACGCATTTGATTTCTTATTCTCGTCTGGCATAACATAACCTAAATAAAAATTTCTTAAAAGTAGCCAAGCCAAGATTGAGTTTAATTACTGCATAACCTCCCTAATCTGTTTGTTAGGTTCTGACGTTCGAGTGAGCAACAACTTTTGTCCTGTATTGTATGTATGTTAGGAGCTAAGAGATGTCCTTTCTTCCGCGGGTGACGGAGATCGCAACCAAACCAACCAAGATTAGTTTCTGCGGTTGTGTCGTGTATGGAATCGTACAATAATTTAATTGCTGGGTGCCTGCAGTGCTGATGCTGTCACCACCCAGCATTTCATTGGCTCACCAGCCACTACCAGACGTGATCTCACCGCTTGGCCCATTAATTAAAGAGCCCCAGCCAGATCCATCATCGTCCCCTATATCCTTGTCATAGTTATGTCTGTGACATGAAGTGTACTGTACACTGTCAATTAACAGTTAAAAATCTTGCTACTATTCATAAATTCTAGTTAAAACACTAATTCGCATAAAAATGTTACCAAATTCACGGAGGAAGTAGAAATCACACAGGGAAGCCAAGTCTTCCCCTAATCCCCTCTGTGGTCACTCTTTCCTGAAACTAAAACAACTGTACCCTCTAGTTTTCTCTAGCTATGGGCTATAAATTTTACCTGACTAGTGGCTGAGACTTAGGTCGCCCCACTGCAGATTGTATCTGGCTGCTAGATCTTGTGCTGCATCCCGGCCACTGCTGCCATACGGGCAGTCATCTGGGACAATCTTTTTCTCTTCCATCTCTTTTAAGACGGGAGTGAAAGCAGCTTCAAGTTCATCACTTCGTATGAAAAGCCTCCTTTCACCTCCAATAGCATCCAGCAGAAGCCTCCTATATGCATCTGGAATCTCTTTTGAATATCTGCAGCAACAGTCCAGTAAGTCCCGTACAAGAAGAATATGAAGGCGCTGCCTGAAGATGGGCCCATAGCTAACATGACATATTCCGAGGCCTACATTGCAGCATAACGAAGGTTTAAGTTACTGCGTTCAAGTTGCATTCCCAAACCTAGGGCCTTGTTGTTGATCGTCAAATAAATAGCTTCATCCGGCTGCACACGGATAACCAGCTCATTTGCAGTCAGATCAAAATCAGCAATGTTTCTCTTGCTATAGAGATTTCCGGGACATGCCTCAACTGTACCCTTATTTCTGCCCTGAGATGCAAAACAGATGTGCACATAATGATCGACTGGACGGCACAAGATGTATTAACATGGTTTTTTCTCCTTGAAAGTTATTACCTCTTACTATGTAATGCTTTTCCAGCTTTCATTAGAAATGGTACATCTCCCATGTTGGATTGTCTATAAAGACTGCAGCCGCAGCAAAAGTTGGAGTTAAGCTATCTTTGGGCATAGTCTTGTCATCGGTATAGCCAGGGGAAGTGATTCTTCCTTGAGTGTGGCTCTTGTATTGTCCTATAACAACATCTTCTAATTGTATAGGCATCACTGAACGCAAAACTTTCACCTGGCATACAGATGCAGTTTATAACTGATGCACATGTTATAGGTGGATCATATCATCTAGACTTTTCCACCAAATTTCTATCAATACCTCTTCGTTTCTTATATCCTCTGCATCCAAACTGACTGGTGTTTCCATGGCAAATAAGGCTAGTATTTGAAGCAGATGGTTCGGCATTATATCTCTACTTAGTCCATAGTTGTTAAAGTTCCCAAATGTCCAAAACATGAAATGAATCACATTTTTGTACGTGACCATGAACAATTACCTCCACGTCCTTCGGTGGCAAAATCCTCAGAGAATATCAACTGCACATTGCTAATGTAATGCCTTGACCACACAGGTTCAAAAATCAGATTGGAGAATCGGAGAACAGATAGATTTTCTACAAGCTCTTTACCAAGATAATGGTCTATTCTGTGGAAGAAATGAGAACCAAGATAAATTATATTGCAAACACTGCCAACAGAAGCCTCAAGTGCATACCAAAGTGCACCTGAATATTTGATCCTCTTCTAGGTATTGCTTTAGAGATTTTGTTAAAACAGCAGATGATTCAGAATCTCGACCAAAGGGCTCCTCTACAGTAACCCTTGTCCAGCTAGCAGCAGCTGATGCTTACATGCTTGCACATCTTACAGCATCAACGAAAACATCTGGCGGGATTGATAGATAGAATAAACGATTAGAAACCCTTCCAGCCTGCATGAGCAACAAGAAGTTGCCAAGGGAACTAAATTCTTATAGGGAATCCAACCTAACTTCCATAATAAAAGAAAAACAAATATACTAAAGCGTCATGGAAGAAATGCAGTGCAAAAATTCTTTGATTTCATGAAATAGAAATTTTCTGGGGAAGTTTTTTTAATACTGTAGCAAACCAAAATGTTTACACTTAATGATATAGCATATCTCTTCATGTAGGGAATTCCCTGAAAAGGAACTAATGTGCCATCTTGATTTCTCTCCAGTTGACTTCGGTACAAGTCACTGAATGATTTGCTAAGTTTGAGTTATCCAAGATGGATAAAACCAATAAGAATCTGACTGCAGACATCATTCAGAGGCCAATGCAGACCCTTTTTTTGGGGGGGGAGGGGGGAGGGGTTGTGCCGGGAGGTGGGTGTTCAACAGTGTAAACATGCTGTTACTACGTTTCAGATAAGCATAAGCAGTATATTGTTCAAAATGATTTTACCAGTTTTACCTACATCTGATCAGTCCAGCTTGAAAATGATCCACATACTTGAAATTGGAAATTTCGTAAGAACAGGCCAAGCATGTCAGCATATTCATTCATGAAACTTCAAAGTGAATGTTCTATTAAACTTTAACTTGGAAGACCAATACCTCATGCTCCTTCAGCTTTTTGCCTAGCTGACCAAAGTTCTCCCTAGAATCATAACGACCACAATCGTGGAAACAACTTTTAAGAAATTGCTCCATCTCTTCACAACAATTTTCCCTGAGAGGTCCTCAAAGAATGAAGGACAGCTGGCGTAAGGATTCTACCATACTGAGATAAGAAAGAGCAGATGATTATCACAAACTAAATTTCAGAAAACAAGCAAAACAACGAATACTAAACCTTTGATCGAGTCTGCAGGTAAGGGTCTTGCTGACCACGTTTCTGAGCTCCGCATCTGCCATCTTACTTCTAGCGTAACTGTAAATGGTGAAGTGCTGGATGCATATAAATACCATACATCAAACCTTATAGCACTTGTCTATCAATGACAAAATCAGCGTTCAGCTTTCTGCATTCTGATTTCTGCTTTGTTTTAGATAAATGGAAGTTACTTCCTCATAGGATTGGGAGACAAATACGAACCTCGGGGAGAAAGCCTTCATAATAAAGTGCCAAAAGGGCAGGAAATATCTTCTTCCTCGCGAGGTCCCCCGAAGCTCCGACAACAATTATTCTTAGGCCAGTCTCTTTTGCCTCGACGTCAAAACCAGCTTTGTTCTTGCACAGGTCTGAAGTTGCAACCGACAGGAACCTCGCGTTAAATTTCTTTAGTGGGTTCTCATTTTCACTGGGGATGAATTTTGTGGTCATTGCAGCTGTGCAATACAGACAATAAGTACTACGAGATAAAAAATTTTGCAGGAAGTTTGTCCATCAGTTACATGTTCCAAACTAAGCAACAGAAATCCATCAGATCAACCCTATTCCTAGTGTTTGTTCACTTAATACAGTCGGTTGATTTGTTATCTCGATCTCCAGTACAGACAGGAACATGAAAGACTGAACGCTCAGACACTTTAAGTAAGAAACAAGTGAAACATGAGAAGTTAAGGCTAACCATCTTGCATTAGAATGACATTGTGATGGGGGCTGGCTCGAGATCACGGAGAGACCTTAGGATTAGCAGGGACAAAGAGTTGTTGGGGTGACGAGGAGAAGGGCAAGCGATGATCTTGCCTCGAAGTTATCAATGAAGAGCAAGAATAAAAACGCCCATAAGGCTGCGAACAACAATGGGTTGACGAAAGAGTCGTCATTTTTTTCAGTAATCGAATCGAATCAGTGGCTCTACTGGATGCTGCAGATCAATGGAAGGACAAGGTAGCGATAGGGAGATATGAGGAGAGAGAAAGGTGTTGAAGTCCGGTGGGTGAGGCGGAGAGGGTTCCTCTGATTTCTCCGGAAGCCAGTTTTTGTCCCTTGCCGTTTGCTAACGGGCGTAAAATTGCCAGCCGAGAAGGGAGCAGACATGGAGTACTTGGAGTTTCAGTTCTGTTAAGTGTTTGGCGTTGGACTTTGGACTTGGCGTTTAAGTTAGGTTTTGAAGCAAGATTGGTCTCTCAACTCTTTATCATCGTTCAATTCAACCCGTCCACTAAAATTGTAACGTATTTGGTCCCTCTACCGGCTCCCCAGTTAAAAATATTCAGTTTCATCCTTCAGCAGAAATCATCCAGTGACTCAACATCTTAACTGATTAAAAAAAAATCCAAATTTAGTCAGAACTCACGACATGATTGTTTCTCACTCACCATTTCGAGCACTGACCTTTAGGATAATGGTCCAAACATAAAGAATAAAGGCATCGGTTGCCTTTAACTTTGAAATATTTTCTGTGAATCACGCTATAAACATGTTAGTGTTTTTTTTTTTCCTCTTCACCCGGGAAAACGACAAAATTTTGAGAAAACAAATTCTAAGATAACTCTTACTACATCCATCCCAAAACTTTTGCTCAATTTATTTTTTATAATTAATCTAAAATTTTTTATTTTTAATATTTTAATATATAAATAAAAAAATTATAAATATTAAATATTTTTTTTTAAATTTTTTTTAATAAATAATAATATAAATAAATTTAAGTCAAAATACAACAAAAAATTAAAAGTAGCAAAAATTTTGGAATGGATGGATTACTTCAGATCTTCACCTTACTCTTGCTATCCATTTTTCGCACAAAGACTGCGGCCTACTAAATGACCAACTAGGAAATAATAAAAGAAGAAAAAGGAAACTCCCAAGATCACTGCTAAAAAGGCAAAAGAAAATGTGAGAAGAAGATTGAAAAAACTAAAGAATAATTCAAAGTGGAGACCTCGAGATTGAAGAGAAGCCAACTAAACCTAAATCAATAACACACTTCGTTTCAATTATAAGTTCAGTCAGTGCACTAAAATTTTCTCTTTCAAATAAAGAAAATACTACTAATCCTCACGAGACAGGATATGATCAGGCCCCCTCCCAGTCCAGGCCCATGGTTTAGTGGACCAGTTCATCAAATCCATGTATGTGCTTCCGGGCTATGCCTGTTTAGTTGGTGTCGTACTCGTAGTTATAGTTGTTCTCCTCCATTTCAATTTTGTTTTTGGCAAAGGTTTCCTTCAAGTAAATTTCATAAATGGCCCCTAACATTTAGTCATTGTTTCTTTTTAGTCCTGAACATATTAAAATGTTTCATTTTAGTCTTAAATCTATTGAAAATATTTCATTTTGGTTCAAATTTGATGAAATTTGTTAACTTAAAGTATTTTCCTGATAACAATTTTTTAGATCATAAATTAAATTATTTGATAACTTATTAACAATAAATTTAATCTGTATAATAATTTTTTTACAATTAATGAAAAAGTCAAACTACTTTTTTTTCTTTCTATAAATTGAATCTATTCCATTCAGAAAGAAAAAATTATTAATTTAAGTTATCTATTTACTGTAAGAAAATATTAAACTGTTTAAATTTACTAAAAGATAGTTACCGAATATTTAAATTAGAATTTTAAAAGTTTCTATTAGATAATTATTCTGAGTTAATGAATTCCATCTGATGAGGACCAGAATGAAATAGTTTTAAAAGATTTAGGACCAAAATAAAATATTTAATAGATTTGGGACTAAAAAAAATAATGACTAAAGGTCAGGACCATTTATGTAATTTACTTTGTTCTCTTCCATTTCGGTAGACAATAGTAAGGGAAATAACAATAGCAAGTGGTTCTACCTCCCCGGCCCCCTCTTTGTTTTTTTAGCAGATATGCAATCATAATTTTTCTGGATCCAATCTCCCACTAATATTTTAAAATAAGCCAGATATGTCACTGGAATTTCAAATTAAGAATAGATATACCACTAGCCATTAAAATACTAGCGGAAAAACGTTAAAAAGCTAACAAAAAAATGTTAAAAATAATAATTTTTAAAATGTGAGGATGATAATGCAAGTTTTAACAAATTTTAAAAACCTTTTATAATTATATTCTCTCTCTCTCTCTCTCTCTCTCTCTCTCTCAAATGTTACCGAGCAGATTAGATAGTAGAGACAGAGAGAGGGCAATGATGTTGCTAGGGTTTTGGTGACAGAGACAGCGATATGTCTTAAGCATTGATGACGGAGATCGGACTATTTTTTGGAAAAAAAAATCTCAAAAGTATTGATATTTTTTTAAAGATGCATAATAACCTCAAAATTTCAAAATTTGTTTTTTTAACCATTTTTCATTATTTTCTAACCGATAATGGCATATTCAGCTTATTTTAAAATATTAATAGGAGATTGGGTAAAAATAACTATAGTGGCATTTCTGTTCTCTATAAAAATATTAGTGATAAATTTAATATAATGCCCTGTTTTTTTCTTTACGAAATAATTTATAGGTTCTCTTCGGTGCTAAGGAAAGCGTATGGGTGGCAATTGTCAACCCATGAAACCCAAAAGAACTCCAGAATCTAACTGTCCCTACTTTTCCCACTTCAACAATCTCAGACGGCACTCTCACCAGAAGAAATATTCCAAGATGCACCCTTTCTTGAATCTTACCACACCATCCTTCTTTTAATCCTCCAGGCTTTAGTATTTTTTTTTAATATTATTAATCAATAAGAGCATCTAGTCAAACATAGAATGAATCTGAAATTTTTATCAGCGTCCAAATTAAAACATAATCAGCTTTAATAAATATTCATATTCAGGTCATATGTTTCATAAATCATTATATCAATCGATTGTATGTGTTTGGCTGAATACTCATTATGGTCAATGTTATCCTTTATTTGACATTCCAGGATCTCGTTAGCAGATTTTTAATGTCTAAAATGAACAACGGGTTGTAACTATAGGTATCGAAAAATATTGGGGCAATAAAATATATATCTCTCAATAAGATGGCAAAATTGTAAGTTAAAGTAAAACTCAGGGAGTTTTTGTATTTTTTCCAATTAAATAAATAGTCATACATCAAGGTTATGGAAAGAACTAAAAAAAACTCATACTTCAGGCGACGTGTATAAATATAAAATTGAAATAATATTTGAAAAAAAATTAAAAGGACTTTAAGGTCCATGAAAAGTAAATGTCGTAGAATATTTGGGGCAAAAGTAATAGAAATGAACATAATAAATATTATAGAATACGGATAGTTGTAGCATACCTTCATTTTTCTTTTCCTTCTGAATAAGTAGTATACTATTGATAGACGTCATTATAATTTTCTATTATCAATGTTACGGTGGTGATAGTTTTTTTTCATTTTAAATTCAATGTTGATGAATCATCAAACCACTATATATGAATTTTTCTAAACTAAAATGACATGCAGAAAAAGCATACTGTAAAGCAGGGGGACGGACAGGTTTGGTCCTAAAACTTTGCATATGTTTTATTTCAATCCTGATCATTTTAATTTTTCAAATCAGTCTTAAAATTTTGTAACCGTGCATATAATTAGTCCTAAAGATATTCATTCTTCTGACATCAATTTTTTCTAAATTATATTATAGTTTAAACTGTTCCTTAGATTCTTCAGTAAGTTCAAGATGTGCAATGCCTTTTTGGCAGTTAAAGGACTATATAAATCATCAGTTTTCCTCTCTAAATATATTTATGTCCAATAACTGTTTTTAAGTTAACTTAGTACTAATCATCTAACACCTCAACAAAGTTTTAAGTCTTATTTACAAAAGTAACAATTTTTAGGACTCAAACAGAAAAGCAAAATAAGTTTCAGGACTAAAAGTGATCTTTCCTCCTATAAGCTGGAATTTTTTTTTTTAATTTCGAACCACCTGCCGAACCCTAATAGGCTTATAAGAGAAAGCATTGCATAACTTTTGTGTGCGGGTTGAGAAAGTATTAACCTATGCATTAACTTTTGTGTGCCTCACTTCTGAAACGTTTCTTTAAAATTGGCATCCCCCCTAATTTAATTTTACACGCATGTTCTTTTGGTTTTTGCGAGGTTCCAATTCCCTAGAGGAAACTCATAATTGATAAATCACCATCTTGTAAGTAAAAGTAGCAAGTGCCCACAATTCACTGAACCAACTTATGTTTTGGCACACTCAAATACAAATAACATATTAACATGGAAATGAAAATCAGGGCCAGGCCAGCAAAACACTGAACCATTTTTAATTTACCAAAATATTTTTTTTAAAAAAGTAAAGAATCGGGTCAAGTTAAAAGAAAAAAAAAACACTAGGGAAAAGAATTTTTAGTCCTAAAATTTATCCTTTTTTTTTGTTTGAGTCCTAAACTTTTAACCTTTCTAAATCAGACCTAAACTTTGCTAAAGCGTTAAAAGTTAGTCATATATTTACTAGAAAATAGTTCTTGAGCAGGAATAAGATTTATAAAGTGAAAATTTCCATAATTTAAGTGGTTGATTTATTGTCAAAAAATATTGCATAATTTGAAATTGGAAAATAGTTATCAGATAAACTAATCTATAATTTAAATCAGAAAAATGATTAATTTTATGATTTACTATTTACACTGTTATAAAGTTTTGGGACTCATTTAAAAAAATGAAAAGTTTTAGAACTAACTGTTTATGCAGATGCAAGGTTTTAGACTTTAGTACTCATTTAGAAAACTGAAAAAATTTTGGACTATAGTAAAAATAAGTAAAAATTTAGAATAAACAATGACATTTTCCCGTATAACAGGTTAGTTCTACTTACACTTTTACTCCAGAACCCGTACTTTCTCCCCATTTATTACTATTATTATTTGGTAATTTTGTTCTGACGAACTTGAACTGTCTAATCATACTTCGGAAGTAATTTTGGTTTCCCAGTGTGATTGAAAAAGGCGAGCGGAAAAGAGCAACTAGTTCCCTAACCTGAGGGGTAAAAATACACACAGGACTAGCCTTGGGAGGGAGTGAATATATTAACCCAAAAACTTTCTGCCATAATTGGCGTGAAGATAATTGCAGCAGAGTACCCTTCAGAAATTGCCTTTTTTTTTTTCTTTTTTTGTCTTTTGAACAAAAAAAGAAGGGTGAATACAAAGGAAAAAATGGAACCCCAGGTGTCCGTCATGAGGTGAGTTTGGCCAAACTACTCCGTAAACAGAATCCTGGTAATTTAGAAGTGAGTTTCCGGATTCGTTTGAACTGTACAAATTAATTATTCGAGGCACCGTTGGGAAAATAATTATCTGCCAGCAAGTTATTATTGTTTTCGGGCACTGGGGTGATTATGGATCTCCTTTTCAGTTCACGAACTGCTTTACATTACCTCCATTAATAAACACACGTGTTACCAAGTCCAAATATGAGGTTTTAAAAAAGGATAGACCAGATCAAGAGGAAAAGCAAGTAATCCCAAAAACCACTACAAAAGCAGGAACAAGGAATATGCCGGATCCTAATTCATTTCAGTCAGATGAATTAATAAATCCTCTAAACCTTCAAGCGAAGATGCTAATTTTGCTTAACCCATTATTAAACTACTAATTCAGAAACCACTGGCTCAAATTAATTATTAGCTAGTACTGTGATTTAGCTGAGTTAAAACTGTCAAGTAGCGTGCGAGTAAGTTTATCCATTCCACTATTTCTTTTCCTGTCCCTATTCTTATTAGCATCACCAACGGCTTTTCATAATTTCTACAAAAATGAGAAAATAAAAACTAAAATTTTTATAATTTTTTCTCTCCAACTCTAAGAGTTCTTTATTTTATAGAATTTTATATTTATCTTCGTAATTAATTATCCTCTCATCACCTTGCAAAATGCAGATCAAGCATCTCAGCTTTAATTAATGCAGTATAAATATATACTATAATTTCCACAATAATTGTATGAACTCTTCTAATATAAATTATGTAAATATGGCTCTTGTCAATTACTTTTCCTGAATAGTTTTGTAATTGTCATTGTAGGTTATATAATGTTGTGCGCAGCCATTGTCCATTAATTAAAAGAGTTGATACATTTGCATCATTAGAGAGTGAAAAATGTGAAAAAATTTATTGTTTTTTCATTCTCCAAAACTTTTAGCATCTGTAGATGTAGGAAATGAGATCTTTTCTCTCATCTCATTCTCTATTTTAGAGGATGAAATAGGAAAGCGCTGTTGAAGATACTCTTAGAAATAATATATTTATTGATCTACATTGGATACATGGTTAATTATGAATAGCATATATCGTCAATAATTGATTACTGGTTGAGCAGCAAGTGCATGTAATTTCTGAATTTGCTTCTTTGGTTGAAATATCAAATCCACCAAAGGGAGAAAACAAGCTGGAAGGCAGAGGGAAAGGCTGAAAAACAGGGGCGCCCAATTGTAGTCACATTCTGAACCTGCAGCATATGACGTTTCCCATAAAGTAAAACTTCCAATACAAGAAAATGATAATAATAATGCAAAAGCAGCAGCACGCCAGCACCTTTTGAATCCTCACCAAAATATCTCCTTTTTCACCCACTATATATTCAAGCCTTGCCCACTTCTCTATGTTCAGTCATGTGATTTTCCATCAAAGCTTTATTTTTTAAAAAAAAAAAAAAAAAACCCAAACCCTCCTGAAACTCCCCATTAATTTCTCCATACATCATTTCTTTCAAACTTGTGGTGTAGCTAATAACCACTACACCATCAGTTCAAGAAATGGATACGTGCAAGGGAGGAAGGAATGGTGGTAAGGTTTTGAAGAGACACAAGCACAGGAAAAGTAACTTGCTTTACAATCAAATTACTGGCCATGCTCTTGCAGCAGCATTGATGTGTGGCTTACTGTTTCCCTATCCTCACTGGTTTCCTTCCCTATGTTCTTCCACCAACCATAATTTTCTGCTCATCTCCTTCCCATACATCTGGTCTTACTTGTGTAATCCCAAGTGCTTGTTCTTCGTTGTGAACGTGATAGTCATCTTCCTCGTTGGAGAATCAAGGCGTGAGACCGCAAATGCGCCCCCAGTAAGCGAAATATATGAAGAGTATGTGAAAAGAAGCCGGAGGATGAGAAGGGCAGCCTCCCTTCAAGAGAAGAAAGCTGGGGAGGAGAAGAGAGCAGAAGCAGCTGAGAGAGTAGTCCAAGTCCAAGTGAAAGAAGATCAGATAGAAGAGGCTCAATTAGTGGTGAAAGAATTAGAGAGGGCCGGAGATGAAGCAGAGATAAAAGGAAAAGCGGTTGAGGAACATGAGGAAGAAAATAAGGCCGGTAAAGAGAAGGAAAAAGAGGAGGAGGAGGAGGAAGAAGGTGGGCTAATGCCTACAGAGGAACTGAACAAGAGAGTTGAAGAGTTCATTGCAAGAGTAAACAGACAACGGTGGATTGAAGCTAGATTGCCAGTGATCAGTTGCAAGGCATGACCAGCTAGCAAGGTTATGCAAGTCGGCTGGAATCGAGGGTAAATAAATTGTGAAGAAGCAATCTTTTTAATCCAAATGGTATCAACTGCAGATTTTGGTGCCCAACAATTTGTTCCATATATAGCATAAGATCAAACAAAGAACTTTCTCTGTACGACCTATGTGTTAAATATATATTATATGGAGTATAAAAACTATAGTATATACTGGCTAGAATCTTCTGATTCTACGGTAAACACCAGCCCGAACAGAAATAAAAGCTTCTCGGCATAGAAGCCTACTATGAGACTTGAATAACAAAACAAGAGTTTTCCGATGCAGAGAAATAGCAAAACAAATAACAGCAGATAAGTAAAGAGCATAATATAATTGATTGATCACAATGATCGTTATATGTTGCGGTAAGCTAACCATGTATATCCAAGATGTAAAATACTGTTACTGTATTCTATATTTTTAAAGTATACCATATGATATATCTTACCATATATCATTACTGTTTTCATATTTTTTTTTAAAATTAAATAATTTTTTTGCACATTTTTTATGAATTCTAATTTTTTTCTTATCATAATTTGTCAAATATAAATAAATTATATATGATAAAATATATACAAAAAATAAAAAAATATATTATATATAGAGAAAAATAAATATTTACTGAGTAAAAAAAAATTACTGATACAAAAAAAAAGAAGGACCAAACGTGTAATTTGCCCATTTTTTTTGAAAATTTTTGGAATGATGACCGTTGCTCTCTGCCGTGCCGTGCCGGTACCGCCGCCGGTCCCGTGCCGTCAGGCCCGTGCAACTGAAGGTCCCGTCCTAGGGCGTGCCGAGCCCAATCCCCCCTCCTCCAGGCCCATTAACGGCCCACATTGCGACTGCTTATAGCGGTCTTGGGCCGTGCCGGTCTTGGCCAAAATGCTTGGGCCGTGCTCCAAGCGAGTCGGTCCCAAGCCGGGTCGTGTCATAGGAAAATATACTTTAATAATAACAATATATTTTCTAATATCCATAAAAAAAAAGAAAGTAAAAGTAAAAGAAAAAGTAACCAAAAAATAAAAGTAAATATTTATGTTAAAATATGTGTATTAATTATATTTTTACTATTTTATATATTTATGTATTATATTTTAATGTAAAATGAGTAAAAAATATCCCGTACATGTATGCAAAAAATAGAATACTGCAGTATATACTTTATGATATTTGCTGTATATAACTGTTTTTTTTATAAAATATAAATAAAAGGTTCTCTGTATGTAAAATATTGTGATATTTTATTTAAAATAATAATAAAATATAAAAATATACACCGCTTACGGTGATATTTAATTTCATGTCTATATCGGATCCATAAGCTGTGAGGTTAGTTGACAGGTAGAGGATAAGAAGTGAAAAGTAAAAAACCATTGAGGTTTCGTTCTACCAGAAAGTGGGAAGCCCTAATCGCATGCGTACAGAGGGCCCGAAGACCAGTCCCGGCTCTGTCAGAGGAGATGCCAACCACCTTGCCTTTTTACGAACACGATGGCGATGGACTGAAATATATTTAAATGCTACGTTTTCATTGTCCGTGGTCAGCGTGGGATATAAGCAAAGCGCGGCCTGCACGGCAAGACAAGTTTTAACGAAGTTTGGATTGTAGAGGATTATTCTGCTCTTTATTATTTAGAAAAATTATAAAAAAAAAAAACCCTCCCATAGTTTGGTTTAATCTACACTTTACCTCATATATTTTTTACACTTCTTAATAAGAGCTTCTGAAATTGTATTTAAATTATACAATAATCATCTTCCAGTAATTTCAATCTCTTTATTATTTTTTTTATAGTTAATAGACATTTTAAACTATCATTTTTCCTTTTTTAAAATATATTTTTCCCCTGTAATTACATATCAGTATTTTTTAAATGTCAGTTAGCTGTGAAAAAATATCAAAATCTTAAAATTATTGGAACATTATTATCATACAGTTTAAATTAAGATTTTAGAAGTTGTTGTAGGACATTGTAACACAAATAGGGGGTAAAGTGTAGGTTTTTGAAAATAGAGGAGATAAAGTGTAGGTTAGACCAAACCACAAGGGGGTTTTTGTAATTTTCTCTTATTATTTCTGCTTAAAAATTGACCTCAAGGTCCTCCATCTCAACATGCTTAAACTTAGGGCAGCGGGCTTAATTGCTTCTGTTCTGTCCAGTGTCCACCACTTCTAGTGTATGTTGTAGATTGTCCACAGCAATTACATAATCCTTATCGTGTGGATCGTTAAAAGGTCTGCTGATATTTGCATATTTATCGAATTTTTTTTTCAGTTTGGATGCTTTTTTTTTCCAGCTTATCGTTTTGGTCCGAAAAAACAAACAAATTAAAGGAAAACTGTTTAAAATTAAGATAACTTATGCTTTCTGATTGGGAGCAGGACAATCCATGCCCACTGCCCTCCCTCGAAATGTACAATGCTCTTTTTTTAAGGATCATCTGATCCGCTGACTCATCAACCCACCTCAATTGACAAATTTTTTTTGTCTTCTTTCATGTCAGATCAGCTATACAAAGTTAAAAGCAGTCATAAGTTTTGGGCAGAAAGAACGTTGCTGTAGCACTATCGTTCTTGTCAAGTACTGCAGGTGATGTTTGCCCATGGAGAAGCAAGATCGAAGGAAACTGTTTTTGCATCCTGATATGTCCGTCTTTAGAACCAACGTTTTAGCAGGAGAAAGATTGACGTCTTGATCATTTTGGAGGACGGGACTAAACAAGGATTTGAACTGGAGTTTGATCCAGCAAAGAAGCTGCTCGAACAAAAAAAAGTCAATTTTGATCACTGCAGATACCACTGCCAGCCTAAGATCACTAGTGTGTACAAGCAACCTAAATAAACCCACAAAAGAAGCCGGAAAGACCACTGCAAGAAATACTAGTGTGCCTATAGTATAGAGTTGCCCAAATGCAGCCTCCCAAACCTTAGCCTCACCAGATAAGTCATTCCTAAATAACATATTGAAATGAAAGCATTGCATATGGGACAATGGAGAAGATAACCCAAAATGGAATACTTTCTGCTATTTCAATTTTAATCCCCAAAACTGCACGACTGTCGTGCGTTCAGAGGACAAGAGCAACCTTCTCTCGGGAAACAACTGAAGAGGGATGGGCAATCAGAGGCTCATAATGATCTGCACCAGCTCCGCACCAACCTATATTCAAACAAGTTGTTCGGAAACTGAGATGGAGAAAAAAAAGAAACATACTGAATGGGAATCTGAACAGGAGGACATTTTTGGACCAGTTAAATAATCAAACTCTGCCTTTACCTGTTCCTTTCATGAAGAGGAAGATTGGAGGTTCACAAATTTCACTCCTTGGACTGTGTGGAAAGAAGAAAACGCAATTGTCTTCATCAACCATGGCATCTGATCCGTGGGCTTGCACCTGGAAATAAGAAAGTTACGTCCAAACAGCCCAGCTTAAACATACAGGACATTTTGATCTACACATCTCACTTTGCCCTTTGTAAAAAGAAAATGAATTCATGACTCTTCACTTTGCCCATGGACGTCGTCTAATCTCTTGTTCCCAAAGTAAACAGAAAAACAAGCTAATGCAAATGAATGAATGGGTTGCCGACTCAACACAAGAGTTTACAAGAGAATCAATACCAAAGTCTGACAAGATTGCATATAAACAACACATCTAAGTTTACATCGGGAACTCTTCCCAAAATCACCACAAAAACATTCAGAGCTTCATTGGAGAACTTAAAGGTAGCAAGAGTTGCTCAGAGATCAGCTGTATTCGTAGACAACTAGTGCCTGTTCTTAACAGCAGCCGTATACTCATCTCCTTGCCCCAGAAGGGCATGATATGGATCACATTTGAACTTATTTATCAACATAAAGACCTATCTAACACGAAAGCTGAGAAACTAGCATGTTGGAATAAATCTTCCGGGAGATATTGTTGGTGCAAATTAAAACAAAGACTTGAACTAATTACGGTGAAAAACAAAGTCCACCAAGATTCAAACTTCCAACTCGAAAACTTATCCACTAGCTGATGAGCAGCCACCAATGGCACAGTTATAAAAAATTTTAGTTTTGTCTGAACAACATCTCCATGCTTCCCCCCTCAACGGCAAACCCATTTTAGCGCATACATTAGTCAGAACGTAAACATACAGGCTTGAATGGAAAACACAAGTTCAGCCACAAAACACAAAAAGGGAAGATGCTTCTGGCCCAGGAGAACAGAAATTCTACTTACCACATATATCTCTCGTTTGAGTTCCGTTGCAAGGCACTCAATGGCGATATCATCCCCAAAAGCGGCAGCACGGCCATGGAAGTTCTCATCCACATATAATAGACCTTCCTCAGTGTACTGCAAAGTGATGATGTCATATTCATCATCAGGTGAACCAGAGATGGACATGTACTTGGCCCAGCTTGATCCATCACTCACAGGAAGACACCTTTCGCTGTAAATTGACTCGGCTGCTGCTTCTCTAAATTCAGAAATTAAGTATAAAGGAAAGTTGAATAAAACAGCTTCTTCCACTTGGTAACTAGCAACAAGCATCAGATATTGCCAGAAAATAGATGTTGTAGAGAGAAAAGAAAATCCTTTTTCTGATAAACAGAAACGTTGGTAAAAGTAAAACACGAAACTCAAACGTACGGATTAGCGAAAATGATCAAGAAATGATGCACCCAGAGAATTAAAAAAAATGATCAAGAAATGCCAAAAAGAATGACTGAAATACCTGGGCATTCCGAACTGGACGAGCTCTTCAATGGCAGAATCCAAACTCGCCCTCTCTTTCTTCTTGGCCAACAATTTAACCTCTTGAACGACATGAACCCCCCATCCCGCTCCAAGATCCGGCGAGTACATGTGCCTGATGGCGTCGTCTATCGCATCCCTTTCCTCTCCTGTCGCAGATCCAAGATCTTCAAGGAACCGTCTCACCGTCCGTCGCCGTAGTTCACGTGCGTCAATCTCACGCGCCATGGCCTTCTGCGAAGCAGTGAATAGGCAGTTGCCGTCGGCCAACACCTCGCCGCCATGCGACAGCCGGAACACAACAGGCGTAGCGTGATCTCCACTGGGGCCATTCCACAGAACCCCTCCCGCATGCAGCTTCTGTAGGCGCCGTCTCTGCTGGTCCTCTAGACCAATCACGTCATCCCAAGTGGCGTAGGCAGTTGCCGTCGTAGCCTGCTCCTCAAGATCATCGGAATCCATGGAATCCGTGCTCGGTTGCCTCCAATGGACAGCAGCCGGCGACGACTGAAATGTCTCGGAAGCAGCCGGCGAGTCGCAGAGTAGCTTACCCATTAGTGAAATGCCTTCCCTTATTTTCTTTCTTTTTTGTTCTCCTAACTGAAAATGTTGAAACCTTTGATTCTTTTCTCTTTGAAGTAATTTGGCTTTCAGTATTCTTTTTCGATTGAACGCGGAAGGAAGAGTTGCAGAGAGAGAGAGAGAGAGAGAGAGAGAGAGAGAAATGGAATTTAGGAGTTAACGGATAGATGAAGGACGCGGGAGGGGAATTTTACGCGTGGCAAAATCTGAGAGGCTTAAGAGGGTGGTTTTACGTTCCTCGCTGACCAAGTGAGAGATGCATTTGGAACGGAAGCAAGTGGACCCGTTAGGGCCATTACCAGCTAAACTGCGCGAATTTATTGTCTCCTTTTAATTTTTTACTTTTCTCGGCGAACTTTTAAATAAAACCCAAGTAGAACATTACCGCTAGTTGGAACGGGAACGGACTTCATATGAGAACGATATTTCGAGGTCCGTCCGTTGAGGTGTCAGCCAATCTTATTCCACCACATCATCAAAATGACCTATTACTGCACCTCGGACATGTCGTTAGCTATACGGCGTGGACGAACTAACACGTGCGTCCGTCAGGCTTTAAATTAGATGACGTGGTTATATTATCCTGTTAATCTGTAACGGCTACCTAGATCCCAACGGCTCTATAACTATAACATTGATTTTGTTTTGCCTCCATCATCTCCCACCATGGTGTCCGGAAATTTTCCGAAAATCATAAATAGCCCCTCGTTTGATTCAGCTCCAATAGGCAGCTTCTATTACATTTTTTTTTTATCAAATAAACTTTTCATATGATCAAAATAGCCATGATCATTGATCAGCTACTCTCCACCAAAAAACTATAGAAATCACTCATTTTTTACTTTAGCAAAATTGGCAATATTAATTAAAATTAAGTCATGTATTTGAATAAACATTTTTTATTCCTCACAAATCTGAGTGTAAATGGAAGAATGGGTGAAGATTGATAAGCAGAACGTTGATAAGTAGTACAAAACATTGATCTTAACAGCCCAACTTGCTCTATTAAAGCCCATACTTTTGGGCCCTTAATAGGTCCAGTCCATAAACCGATAATTTGGTGCTCAATCGGACGGTCGGGACAGCATGGGAAGGGGAAATGAAGCACTGGTAGTGCAGACGAGGCTACCAGCTAGTAACGCCACGTGGGAGTTTTACGTGTCGCGCAATTGAGAGCTCACGTGTGGAGATGGGGAGGCGTCACGCACTCACGTTCCTGGCGGTTGGCGGAGGTTGATCTTCATCTCCGTGATCCTTCTCGTTCTGAGAAACAAAGCTCTTGCTTTTGAAATGAATGGAGCCGGATTTTCAGGTATTTTTGGCTTCAACATGACCAACATTCTGTAAGTTAACTGCTCGAGAGATTCAAATTTAAGGCCCTGAGACACTTTTGGCGATTGGATACCTTAATCCGGAAGCAGAAATTAATGTCGGGAGTATCTCTGTCTGTGGATCCTACGAGCGACGCAGAGATAGCTCCAGACCAAGGAGCAGAAGCTAAGCCCATAAAAGCACCGCAACCGTCGGTGCCCGGTGGGTTAATCAGATCGCTGCGTGCTACCGAACTCCAATTAGTGGCCTTCGTCTTGGTTTTCTCGGCGAGCGGTTTGGTTCCGCTCCTTGATTTGGTCTTCCCTGCTTTAGCTTCCGTTTACCTTATCGCGCTCTCCCGCTTCGCCTTCCCGGCAAATGGATCCGTGCGCACCTCGCAACACAGACTTGAAGCCCAAGGCAGCGCATTCTTTAGGTTGTATGCGATCGTGGGAACTATTATAGGGCTGCTGTTACCTCTTGCCTACGTCTTGGGCGGGCTGGCGCGGGGCGACGAACACGCTGTTCGGTCGGTCACACCACACCTGTTCTTGCTGGCGTGCCAGATACTGACAGAGATTGTGACAAGTGGGATGTTTATGTTTTCGCCGCCGGTGATTGCGCTCGTTCCATTGATCTACACGGTTAGGAGGATCTTCGTCATCATGGATTGGGTACACGGTGTTTGGATCAAAGGAGCAAATGCAGGGGTGAAGGTAATCTGAACCATTGGTCCCCTGCACTTTAGTAGTATTAATGAGTACTCTTGTGAAGATTTAATACATAATTAATTGGTATTGATTTTCAAAATATGATACTCCAGCTAGTATCTACGGATTATTGTTACTATTAAGGAACCAGTTAAAGATACAGGTTACTTGAACTCCATATCTGGTGTCAGACGTGGGACATGGTATGTTACTGGGCATAGCATATACTTACAACTTTTGATTCCTTATTTATTGGGGGGGTTGGTTCAGCAGGTGTCTTATTCAGGTTCAGAAAAGTATGCGATCTGAGCAAGACATGAAGGGTGCATTTGAGTTTGACATAGGCCATAATTAGTGTTAGATATTGTCTCAGCCTCCATATGTATGTGTATAAAACGGACGTTTGGTTGATGCGCAGGTTGCGGGTTGGGAGTGGTTTGGGAAGTGGCTATCGATGGCAAATCTGGGCTACTTGTCTATCAATCTCCTCTTCTTTTTGATCCCTCGGTTGTTACCTGGTGCATTTGAGCGGTATTTCGAGGAGAGGGAGAAGGAGAAGGGGAAGGGGAAGGGGAAGGGTGGAGGAGAAGGGGACAGGAAGATAATGGAAGATAAGCGTACTGCTTCCAGCTCACAGACGCAGAAGATGCCTGCCTCTACCCGAAAGAAATCCGATTGATTCCCTTCCCATTGGCATTGCTCTGTCATGGAAGATATGTATCTGTATACGGGCTCCTCATTTCAGTTCAATCGTTGTTAGTGTGCATGAAGAAGTTCTAGAGTAAGTAACTAACGCATAATTTGTGAAGTACTGCACTAATTTCGAGCTCGTGAAAAAAATAGTTCTTGAGCTAATAAATTTGGTTTGGGTTAAATTTAAAGCTTGTAGTCGTGAATGGTGAAGATTAGTCTGCAGCTAGGCTAGGTAGCTACTTTCTCTTTCTCACCCGCCTAGGTAGGCTAGGTTTGCTTTTCGGTCGAGTTACCCCCAAAGACCGTATGCCCGCCGCTCAGTACATGATCCTCGTCTCCAGTGTACGACCAACGGGCAGCGCTGTCTGTGCTACGTCAGTGTGCCTACCACCACGCGCTCGCATTATTATTTATCCTCACATTTTCAACTCCCAAAACATCCTCGGGGAAAGTGGCACTTTAGTCCTACAACTTGTCTCATTCTAAAACTTTTAACTTTTTTAAATTAAAATTTTAAAACTTTTAAATCATTTCTAAAATTTTACTACCTCTAGTTTCAAATAAGTTGAAACATTTGTCTGAACATGGAGATTAAGATGTATGTAATTTATATTAATTTTTTATGTAGTAAAAGTTTAAATAATGATTAAAAAAAATTGGGTTTTATGCAGTGAGAGATTGAGTGGACATTAAAAAAAGAGTCTTTATTGGGTTTTGTGTAAAAGAATTATTTAATTGTTTAAACTTTTCCAAAAGAGAAAATGTTTCAACCTTTTAGGACATCAAAAAAAGAAATATGTTTCAAGTAAACTGGGACGGAAGGAGTATGTAACTATTAAAAATTAGTTTTATATTTATTAAAAGACAGTTATTAAATCTCAAATAGAAATATAATTTATAGAAGAAAAATTAATAATTTAAATGATTTGTTAAATGCCAACAAATATTTTATAATTTAAACAGTTTTCAGTTGTAATCTTAAAAAATTGGTTTAAAAAAAGTAAGCAATTCTAGGACTACTTATTTATATAATAACACAGCTCCAGGACTCATCTGAAAAATGAAAATTTTTAGTCGTTAATGCAGTTGTAAAATTGTAGGAATCATTTAGAAAAATAAAAAAAATTGAAATGAAACAAAAAAAAATTACTGGGGGTTTTAAGACTAAAAATGCACTTTTTTTCAAAATCTAAAATCCACCATTCTAAAAACTTTATCCATTTATAGAACCCTTTTGACCCAAAAAGTTACTAGTAAAACACTGAAAAAGGTGTGTTATTAGATTTTGATTTCTACTGTGATTTACGTAGGCCTAATGAATGGAGTAGCCCCCGAACTTGCAAAGCTCGAGCTAATTGGTCCAAAATTTATCACTTACTAAAACTTGGCCCCTGAACTTTGAAAAGCTATGCACTTTACTGCATTGCCTAAAATAACCAATGGATTTTCGTTAGGTTGTAGGTAATGTGGATTCAAAGATAGGTTGTAGGTAATGTGGATTCAAAGATTAGTCAAGGTGGAATAGTTAGGAAAACAGGAGGCAAGCCATTTTTTTTTTCTGCTGAAGTGTGAAAAAAGCCAAGAATATGAGTGGGCTTTCCAACTTGAAAATAAAAATATAATTAGCATCCTTTTTTAAGAAAAAAAGTAGTTAATTTCTTTTTACTATTTATTTGCTTTTATTTAAAATAAATGAAATAATTATTTTATGATGCCGAAAAGAAAATTTTCATTTCATCTTGTGGTTCAAATTAATAATTACTGAATTGTTTATATTAGCACACAGTTCATTTTAATTTAAGACACTTTAATTTATAATGATTTTTCTTTTTTACATCATTTTGCCTGGAACTAGTTTCATTTGAAAATTAATATTATTTACATGCAATAATCTATTGATTGTAAAATTTTTAAGCTATTATTAAATTTTTATAAATTTTTCTTTTTGAGTAATAAACAAATCATAAAAAATTTAATAGGATCATAAAATTTTTATTTTGAATGAACCATTACACTTGTATAATATTGATTTTCAAATAAAATTAATTTCAGAAGAGATGTAAAAATAAACATTGATTACTATAGAAATAAATATAGAAGCAGTTGGCAAATACATATGTCATGTCACATCCACCTCAGCCAATAAAAATGCCACATCACCCCTACCCTAAATGGAATTCATTGGTTATTGTAGCAAATGGACTGAAATGCATATATTTTCAAAGTTCAAATACCAAGTTTTAGTGAGTACTAAGTTTTGGATCAACTCGCTCAAATTGAGGCTAGTCATTTATGTATCTCTATCTTCACATTATAAGTGTCTGTTTTCACGGAGTAACACGGAAAAAAAAAATCTAACAAATATATATTGCTATTGTTCCTTTTAAGACAAAAAGCACTTTAAAAAACTTTCATATCCCATTACCCAAATTCTACTATACATTTATATGATTCATAGAAATAACATGATATCTAAGCATTTTAAATTCTTGTTCTTTGGAAAATCCTTACCTCATCCACCAAAGATATTATAGACAGATCTGGATCATCTATAACTATGGGTCTATGGTTCTTACAATCACAGACTGCCTAGATTCATCTATGATATGTGTGATCTATGAGATAATCACAGCCACTCACAGTCAATAATAGTTCAGGTCCATCATAATATTTATGATCTGTAAGATAATCAGACCTTGTTCTTTTGGCTAGCATCGGACAACATTTTGAACTCCCATGCTGTTGGTAAAAGAAGTGTCAGGTTTGAATGTTTCAATAATTTTAAACTTTTTATTCTAAGATTGGATTAAAGGTGTTGGCTTCTTAAGTGTTATTGAATATTTACAAATTATAAGGATTGATATTTAAATAGTCACTATATAAATAGTATTAAAATAATCACATATGAGAATTTCAGTGAAATGGATCAGCTCCATTGGGCATAGTTTAATTTAATTAAAAATAATTATTTTCATCTTACTAGCCAATTCTATATCAGGAAATTTATAAAAGATAGGAATACATGTTTTGTAAGATATTAATAACAATTAAAAGTTCTTCCAGATACCTCTTGGATATTGCCTTACAATTAATACTTAAGTTTTGAAAAAAAAAAGATATTATATATCGTAATAAAAACTTTTGATCACTTAACAACCATCTAAGATAGATCCACCTAACTTTCACATAAATCATTATTTTGAAATAAAAAAAATAAGTGTTACTTTTATATTATTTTTAGGGTAAATTACAAAAGCTCCCATGTAATTTGATCTAATCTACACTTTGCCTCTTCTATTTTTAAAAACCTACATTTTGCCATTACTTTTTTTACAGTGTCCAACAATAATTTTTTAAATCTTAAATTAAACTATTTAATAACTATGTTTTAATAATTTCAAGATTTTTTATATTTTTTTTCATAGCTAACAGTCATTTAAAAAATAATGATATATATATTTACAAGAAGAAAAATCCATTTACAGAAAAAAATTAGTAATTTAGAATTTCCATTAACTATAAAAAAACACTGGAGATACCAACATTACTGGAAGATAATCATCAGACAGTTTAAATTACAGTTTTAGAAATTGTTATCAGATAGTATAAAAAAAACAGGGGCAAAATGTAGGTTTTCAAAAATAAAAGAGGCAAATTATAGGTAATTGCAATTTTCCTATTTTTTATTGTTGTTACCCTTTCAATTATTTATTTCACACGCATGTGGATTACGGGTTTCATTATTTTCAGCGTAAAAAAAAAATGTTAAAATCACTAATGTTTGCGCTTTGTCTTTTTTTTTTTATTCTTTTAATTCAAAATTAATTACAAGTATAAGGTATTAGAAGTGATTTTAAGAAAGTCAGGGGTGAGTTGTTTGAAACGTGAAATATGCAGAGCTCAAGTTACAATTTAACAACATTGAGAATTGTCTGCTTTGAGAAGTGCAGTGCCACTCCATAAACTATGACCTTAGTCAGGTGCATTATCAAAGCTAGCTGTCGAAGACGACTTAATTGGCTCATTGAGTAAATCATTAACATTACAAACTAGCCCAAATAAGCTAGTCTTCACCTGGTCACCTCCACTAAACGTACGGATCATCAGATTATCGCCATAAAAATATTTGGTGGAATATTGTTCCAAGTTCACAAGATGTGGTTTAATTGATATGTTTCCGGATATATATAATGTGTGTGTGTGTGAGAGAGAGAGAGAGATATATATATTTGGCCATATTAATTAAAACACTGGCAGTTTACAGTTATACAGTTAAAAAAGGTAAACATTATTTTATGAGAAATCATTGCAAAAACTTGCAATCAAATATGAATGAAGTTGTGGCAGGCTTAGCTAAATATATGCATATCGTGAGATATATACCGTTTCATGTTATAAGAAGACAAAAGCAAACTGAATTTTTCATTTTGTTTTTCTCCTATTAGTGTACCTGTTTAGGATATGACATTGGTTTCAATAAGCTTTATTTTTTTCATCTTCATGAAATTGTGTATATGCATGATGATATAAATTGAAGCCTAAAAAGTTGCCGTGAAAATCTTCTTCACACGCATGAATGAGGATATAAAATCAAATTTTGCATATGACATCCTTTGCTTGGTTAGTCAAAAAGTCATACTAAACTCTGTGTTTTGCCAAAGAAATGAAAAATATTTTCGTCTTTTTAAAGAAGGAGAAAATACAAAAATCCACTGCTTTTTGCACTAACTTACATTTATATCTCTGGTTTTGGAATACTCACACTTAAGCCCCTCAAAACCTAGCCCCGACGGTTAGACCACGTAACAGTTAATTTTTAAGCTTTCTGAATTGTTCGAATTGACCCATGGACTTTTATTTGACGGAGCCCCATTCCTCTGGTAGCAGTGCAATCCCCTTCGACTAGCGCCACCGCAAGTGCCAAATCCTCCGGATTGGATCTCCGCACCGAAGCAAAAAGGCTTCTTTCTGAGGGACGACTTGAGCAGCTCCAGATTACCCGTTGTGGTCATTCTGGGAACGAATAACAGTTTAGGTGCTCTCCCTGAGCACGAGCAGCCATACCAGATCCAATTTGAACAACTGCAGCTTGCCCAGCGCCGCTAATTAGTCTGTTGGGACATGCAAGGACAAGATATCTGCCTGCCCGACAACCATCATTTTCAGCAAGTTACGGTGGCGTGGATTGTTTAATCTAATAGAGGCTTCTGCAACCTCCAGCAAACAATCTGTTTCAATCTCGTGCAAATTTGGTAATGATGTAGGAGATGATCAGTAAGGTGGTGAGATATCAGATGGGGAACAAATCGGATGGGTTTTACATTTAGGAATCTTTTATTGGATTAATAGCAGGGAAAAGGATTTTATTTAGGCCTAAATACCTATTGCTCCCCTGAACTATGGTGACTCGGACAGTTTGCCGCCTGAACTATAAAATGGATCAATTCAAACCCTAAACTTTGATGAGTGGGGCAATTCAAACCCTGAACTATGGTGACTCGGACAGTTTACCTCTTGAACTATAAAGTGGATCAATTCAAACCCTGAACTTTGATTAATCGATCATTTTAGTCCCTTGACTTAGCCTAATTCTCATGTCATCTATCTTTAATAGAGCAACTGTCACCACCGTCCCCTCTTCCGCCGGATCTCTGTCTTTCCACAACCTTTTTGGCTTTTGCTTCACTTTCCTCATCTTCTATCTCTGACACTGAAGCAGCATCCTCCACAACCGAAGTAGCCTTTGACAGCGCTACTTCGGTCGTGGAGGATGCTGCTTCAGTGTCAGAGATAGAAGAAGAGGAAAGTGAAGCAGAAGCCAGAAAGGTTGTGGAAGGCAGAGATCGGGTGGATGAGAGGGCAGCGGTAGCAGCTGCTCTGTTAAAGATGGATGACGTGAGAATTAGGCTGAGTCAATGAACTAAAATGACAGATTCATCAAATTTCAGGGTTCGAATTGCTCCACTCATCAAAGTTTAGGGTTTAAATTGATCCACTTTATAGTTCAAGGGGCAAACTGTCCAAGTTACCATAGTTCAGGATTCGAATTGATCCATTTTATAGTTCAGGGGGCAAACTGTCCGAGTCACCATAATTCAGGGGAGCAATAGGTATTTAGGCCTTTTATTTATTTATGTATTTATTATATTATTTTTTAAAGAAAATCATCAGAAGCAGCAGTCAACTATCATCGAGGCTTTAGCGGAGGGAAAGGAAGAAAAAAAACTGTCGTATTCCCAATTCCTCAGAGCTTCTTCAAATCAAACCACAATCAACTCGTGGTGGGATCGGGCATCAGGAACATCACGGCGAGGGCGAGCAGTCATTGATCCCAATGGGCTTGAACGGCAATTTGGCCACTACCTTCCAGTGAATTGAGGACGCCGAAAAATGAAAATGACGACAAGAACGAGCTCGATGGCGGTGCCGCCATTGGAAAATGGCCCGGCTAGATTCCCTGAGGCTGGACTTGGGCTTGGGAGCTAACCAATCAGGGGTAAGAGTTGGTGATTTTTGTCATTTTTGCCTTTAAAGTCTCATGAAAATGAAAGTTCAAATAGCACCAATAACCCCCAATTTTAGATGAAACGGACCAGTTAGTTTCTTTACTTGGACTCAATGAAGAAAAGCCCTTAAACTTATGAAAATAGAATGGCTTACTCCATTTCGAGCAGCAATCACAAAACGTCAGTCATCCTTTCATGCACTGAACTGCATTATTGGCCCTCGGATTCATTTAGCTGTTCAATTTTATCTATAAATATTTTATAATTTAATTACTTAAGTTGATATTTCTTTATTTCATAGTATAAAATATCTATCTTAATATTTTTTATTTTTTATCAATTTTTTTTCATAAAAAGCTGGCAAAACTATCTCTCAAATAACTAGTATATTGGTTTTACTTAAAAAACACCACTTTTGGTAAACAAATTTATACTTTATATAGAGTACATCACTCATCCCATCTATAGCTAATATATTTTGTAATAGAAAAATACATCGAATCATATACTTTAAGCAATAAAAAAAATACTACATTCATTAAAACACCAGTATTTTTGTAATAAAATATAAAAGATAAAAAATCTAGCTATAAAAATACTAGAGATTTTTTTATTCTATGTCCAATAACTAGCTATGTGTTCGATGGATGAAATGTAAGGTAGAATTTGTAATAAATTGTATATTTTTTTTTGTAACATCTTCGGTAAAACAGTTTCCTAGAATTTGAAACTCTACTAAAGGGGACAACTAAATCAATTCATCAATCATATATTGATACCTAAAATTTTTATAAACAAAAATTTACATAATTTTTAAAAATATTTTGACAAGATTCATTTTTTTCCTAATTTTTCCTTTCATTGCATTTGATTGTAACAATTTATCCATATGATGTCGTTACTAATAATTATCATGTACTATTTATCCATTTAATCAATGACATCCTACATTACAATATTTTAAAGCACAAAATATGCTAATATTTTTAATGTAATTTTATTGCATTAAAATAATAAACCTATAGTATTTTTATTGAAAAAATATATATAATAGTATATTTTTGCTTTAAGAAATATACTAAGGTTTTAATGAAGGTAGTAATTTTTTATTGCATAAAGTATATGACTCCATGTACTTTTTATTGAAAAAATATAATAGCTATAGATTGTAAGGCGCATGAAAGTGAAAGTTTATTTGCTAAAAGTGGTATTTTTAATTTAAAAATCAATATATTTCTGTTTTAAAAAATACAAGAAAGACAAAGCACTAGGTTGTTTTTATTATTACAAATCGATAAAAAATGAAAATACTATAAAATAAAATAAACATCAACTTAGGTGATCAAATTATAAGATATCTAAGAGGAAACTGAACAACTAAATGAATCAAAGGGCCAATAGTATAGTTCAGTGCATGGAAGGACTGAGCAGGGTTTCTGTACGAAATGGACTGAGTTGCTATTTTTTAACAAGTTTGAGAAAATCTCTTCACTGAGCCCAAGTTTAGAGATTAACTCGTCCGTTTAGTGTAAGTTGGGTGGTTCCTGGCGCACTTTGGCCAAAATAAATTTAGAGTTCCAGCAAAGAAAAGATTCGGCGGAAAACCAAATTCACGCGAGTGCTCAACACCCTCTCCGTCTCTCTCCTGCCCGGCGCTGCCCGTCGTACCCTCCCTTCCTTGTGTACTAAGTAAATAAAATAATTTACTCTTTCTCTGAACTCATGAAGACCCCACTCAGTAAATTCTTGTACTAAAAAGAAAAGTAGAATCCCCTACCCTCCTTCTCTGCACTCTCCCTCAGGCCATTTCTTCTTCCATTGAAGGCCAACCATGAAGCTCAATTACAAAGGCAAAGTCCACCCATCTCCTTCCAATTCCTCCGCCGACTATCTTTCCGTCTTGAAGCTTTTGCCGGCGGCGATTCTAGCCCTCACCTCCGCCCTCACCGTCGAGGACCAAGAAGTTCTCGCCTACATGATCAGGTCCCGCGATTCCAACCCGTCATCATCATCATCATCATCATCGCCGCAAGATTCAAAGAAGAAATTTACTTCTTCCAAGAAAACGGTGTCGTCCAGGCACAAGCCTCCCGTCTTCAGCTGCGACTGTTTCGACTGCTACACATCCTACTGGTTCCGCTGGGACTCCTCCCCCAACCAGGAGCTCATCGACCGAGTCATCGAAGCTTACGAGACCCACTTGGCTAAAAAGTCCAAGAAAAGCGGCCGACCCAGAGGGCGGCACAACAGCAAAACGAGTCCTCGAAATAGCCCGCCTGCCGAGCTTTCGGGTAACGCGGAGTCTGAACCGGCTCCGTCGTCCTCAAAGACTCCTGTTGCCGATGAACCACTGGTTGTTTCTCCTAAGGAGTCGACGCCGGAGGAGGCAGCTCAAGTGCAGGATACTGTCACCAATGAATCTTCAAGTTTATTGCCTGGGCAGCTGACGGCGACAGACGATTTCTTGGGTACGCCGGCGGCGGCGACCAGCCACAAGGGTTTGGCCCGGAAGGTGTTGCCGGACGTGATGGGGTTATTTAACTCTCGTTTATGGAGCCTTTGGAGTCCAAAGGTGTAAAGTATTGTTTTTTATGTTTTATTTTTATAATTTAGTTATTTTAACTTATAAAACTATTATGGTTTCTGCCATAATTTTTCGAGCCCCTAAAAAATGGAGAAAAACATAAGCATTATTAGTATGGCTATTATTAGTATTATTTTTTGTGGTTGGGTGGCCGAATCTATGCTTGCCCCTCCTCAATGGAACCTTTTCCTGAATTTCCCATTCCATGCAATTATTTTATACATTTACATGGTATTTGTTGGTAGCTTGCCTGATCTAACATTACTTGCCGGCGAGCAGTCACTTTCCGGGGAATGAGAATAGGAAGTTGTGGGTAATAGCAAAATTGGTCCCGAACCTTAATTGTTGTTGATAATTAGTCCTCGATCTCAATTTCATTGCAAATTAGTTCCATACCTTTGTAATTTGCTGCTTATTGATCTCTAGGCATAAAAAGACAAGAAGTACGATTTATTGACAGAGAAAAAATTGGTAATCCAAATTGTTATATAGTTTGAATTTATGAAAAAATAGTTATTGAACAGTTTAAGATAAAATCTAAAAAGCTTATGTTAGATAATTATTGAACGTTATTGAACTCAAACTGGTCGGTAAATATTGCTCAATACAGTCAAGTAGTACCATTATTTTTTGAAATTTGATGGGCTATTTTTTCCCTTAAATTGGGTTTATGTTGCTGTCTTACCTAGAACTAGGAAGCAATATTGGAGATCAATCTGCAGCAAAAGAGAGATTGAAGACACATTTGCAACAACAACTAAAGCTTTGGGATCAATTGTGCTTTTGCCAGCACGGAGTGTAGTAGTAGTATTTTTTTATTGGTTGTTGGATTTGCTTAAGAGGTAAGTCTATTGATTTGGTGAGATATTTTCAATTTGGTCGGGAAAAATGTTGCAATTCTTCCACTTGTATCGACATCATCATTGTTAACAAAACAATAAAGTTTAGTACTTTATTTGATTCGGTTCTCTTATACTTTTGAGGGGAAGCTTTACGTGCTCTGCCATAAAAACTCTTTTGGTAGAAGTAAGATAGCTTCGGTCAAATTTTGAGTATTGTTAGCTTTGCGGAGGTCTAGATAAAACAAAGAAATTGGTCCTCACACACACACACACGCCCAGTTGATTTAGGCCAATTAGTTGTGGAGCATTTATTGGAGCTTGTTGTATTATGTTGTCCCCGCAACCGCAATTGGGACCATCAGGGCGGATGCAGAGACGCTGCCTGGAGGGCTGTCCTCTCGTCTCCCCTCTATTCATTAGAAAGCGAGCAGCTGGCAGAGGAGGCCTGGGGGGTGCAGACTTATCCAGACTCGTGACCATATCTGGGGTTTGGGTGCCCCACCACCCCCCTTCTTGTTATGACTCGTCAAAACCAACGAAAGCCAAAGTCGGAGGTGAGGGATCGGGACTTGCCCTGCCCATGGTTGAATTGCCTTGGAATTCACTTTCTAAGCCATAAACGGCTGGCTTCGTGAACAAGTTACAATATGAAATCAGGGAGTTCAAGAAAAGCGTGTATATGCCAACCCTAATCCAGAGTTTAATTATATCTCAGGAACACGATTCTTACATAAGTACATGCAAAACAAAATTCGCATCTTTTGACGTTCCGAGACTAATTAAGGTTCACGGCATGTCCAAGAATAAGGTTCTAGGAAACATCAGGTTTCAAGACTTGCCTCCGCTGACGCCCAAAAGGGTCCGATCTAGAGATGGGCGGACAGGTTTCCTATGATCCATTATTTGTTCCGTAGGATAATTGAGTGGTGTAAGACACGACACGAGGGCTGACTGTTATTTTTTTGTTCTAAAAAGAAAAAAAAATCAAGCGCCCGCTAAATATAATTTTGAATGGGGAGCTACTGAATAAAACTTGGCATTGGATGTTGGGGAGCCAACCTAGCCATAAGCCCCCACTTCTTCCAATTGCATTAACACAGAAGTGGTTCAAGAAACCTAGGCCTTGGAGGGAGCTATTTAAACTAGTAGATTGCAACTTAGTTTCCATGAGGAACAAAATATGGGGTCAAATGTGGTTAGTCAAATGCTTTTAAGTGGTGCATTGTCGTTATCCACCCCAAACCCCGGCAATTAAAGCTTGTGAGTTTCATTGCACCTCTGGGGTTTGATGTAGGTCAAACCTCAAAACCCTTTGCACATTTGGCTGAGTGGTATCGGCATTTCTTTTTTTGGAACTAAAGACAATTTCATCTTTTGACAACTGCAAGCAAGAAGACACACACAAATCATTTAAACCTTCATGAGTAAACCATGGTGGGAGAGAGTGTGACCGTTTATTCATTTGCACAATAAAGGAATCAAGCTCTGAGTCACGATCCTGTTTAAGATTGTTTTAAACTTGTCGAGGCCTTTTCCATTCCATTCTATATCTTTATCTTTGATTGTGCTTAGATCTTGCAAGTACTAGAGGATCTATCACTACCAATCCAATGGCTTCTCATCTAGAAAAGGAGATTACAACAAATCTTGAGGGCAACCATCGAAGCATTATGGTCATCATAGGGATAATGTATCAGAAGCCCATTTACTTGAAGCCTTTATTTTTCCCTTAGCTTTATCTATCTTTTTCTGAGTACAAGAAAAATGACAATACCAATGTCAAAATAAAAAACAAATGAGTTAAAAAAAAGTAAATCTATATTTTCTATTGGTAGTTGTTGAAATATGAAGTAAAACAATGTCAAAGTTACAGAACATGATAAGATGAAACTCACCTTCAATGTAAATGTAAGTAGAATAATCTTGATCATTCTATATTTGGATAGAGTATTAGTTGAATGACCCACTCAAATTCATTATCAATTTAGAACAAGACATAAGCATCAAGTAAAAAAAAATAACAAATTCCTCATTTTAGTCTTTCTAAGAGAATTCAATTCTTGTTTCAATAATACAGTTCTGGAAACTACATCCATTTCATCAGTCAGTCCCATTTTGGTTCGACTTAATGTTTTATCTTAAAGGTAAATTTGATATCACTCTGTCACACCCCACCTCCATAAAGGCTAGAAAGCTTGGAAAACTTGGTTAAGAAATGGGATAAATTACAAGTCATCTTGAAATTACAATATAATTCGGCGGCAAATCTTAAGCTTTCATAAAAAATATTTCAAATAATTAATAAAAACCCTGGTACTTTAAATGATATCCTTAGGTATGGACAGTTGCTTTACATTTTTTTTTCAATAACAAACTTTATAGTCTAAATTGTGCCTTAATCCATCCTCATTTAACCCATGTTGCGCCATTTAGATATTTCAATTCATGCAAGACATTGGGAGGATATATTTTTAATTTGAGTGGTGAACTTGAACCATTCCTCAGGCTGCCTAGTTATCCTTTTTAGCAAAATCAAAGTCCTTAAACATAGTTTTGCTTTAGTATATCCATAAAAGTAGGTTCAATTGCTCCATTATGAACAACATAGTTCATTAGCCCACTTTAGGTACTTTATTTTTTTTAAGAGTATTTACAATTAACAGTTATCTCTTTAAGAGTATTGCAATTCAATTATGTACCATTTCAGTTCAGCTATCATTTCAAGTTATCATATTTGCTCTATAAGAGCACCGTTTGGTCAATTTTTTCATAGGGCATAACAATTACCCTCCAAGGGTATTTAGTTTATAGTCAATTACTTTTAAAGAGTATTATATAAAATCAGTATGTGGTTAAAATACACAAATGCCCTTACTAGATAAAATGACCAAAATGCCTTTGGCCCATTATTCACAAAATGCACATGTCATTCTTTCATAACAAGACCAAACCATTCATAGACATGTTCAGTAGCACGAATTCATCACACTTATAATAAATCGGGCTTATGAACTCATAATCATGTATTAGGTTCATAACAAAGCATTTTACTCATAATAATGTCATGAAGCCTTATTAAGCATATCATAGCCGATAATTATGTAATTAACCATTTGAACAATAGCATCATTCAATAACAAGTTCAAAAACTTGTTTGGAAACCATCCCAATCAATCTAAACTGTTGGTTTGGTCAAAGGCCCCTAGAGCTTCATGTCATATGGTGCACTAATATGTCCTCGTGTGTCTCTCTTGGACTGTTCCACCTTTTTCTTCAAACCAAGAAAAACAAGTATAAGAGAAACCTTTCAATTAATCAATATAGTAATATATTTAAGCATTCAATTCAGCATAATACTGATCTTTTGATGAAGGGCCGAAACCATTGAAAAACACTCACGATGTGCCTTTTGGGCTCTTATACGCCTTGTCTTACCTTTCTTGTCCATTGGACAGTTTGGCCTCTCAAACCACCTTGAATCCACCTTTAAATCAATATACAACCTTGGACCTGCCTTTAAATCAATATACCTTGGATCCACCTTGGTTTGGCACATTTTGCAAGTAATAATAATTTTTTTACTAATTTTTCTCATTTTTCTCTTCTTTTTCTAATTTTTTCTAAGGCTAAAATGTGTATATGGTCTCTTAACTTTGTTAACTAACATGGATTTGTCCCTTAACTTCAACTTATTATGACTTAATCATTTAACTTTGAAAAATGGTGCAACTTAGACACTTAGTCTCTTGTCTAACAGATTAAGTTACGGTTTTAGTAGCTTTGCATGTTGAAATTATGCTATTAGTCATTAAAATTCATTTAGTAGTTTACATATGTGTCTATATATCATATATTTGAAATTTAGTCATGAAATCTAGTTACTGTTGCCATCATCTAGGTGGCACACACACACACACACACCGAATTCACCCCATATCTCTCCCTTTATGTTGCTAGGGGTGTAAGTAATTGGCCCTAACCTGAAACCTGACCTTGTTTTTCGGGTTAGGGTTGGGTGGAAGAGATAGGAAAGGGCTATTCGGGTCGACCCGAACCCGACCTGTTCTAAAAGGCGAAAATCGTATTGGTTCAGTTAGAACCCAAATCCAACCCGAAAATTGATTAGGCCCAGTTGCTCTAGCCCACTAGGCCTCCTAATTCCCTATTCTCATTCAGCAACCCAGCCCAAATTCCTAACCAAACCCTAAGTCTAAGTCCCCCAAATTCCCTATTAACCTAATTCCCAAACACTGTTGCCTGCTTGGAGTGGAGAGAGACCCAGATGGCATCGCAGATCACATCGCGCACGACGGTAGCAAAGGACCAGGCTCTAGAGCTCCGCTGCAACCGTTGCTCGTCTTCTCTGGCATCGGCATAGTCTTAATTCCTAACCCTGTTGCCTGCTTAGAGTGGAGAGAGACGCAGACAGCACGGGCCATGGCAGACTGCATCGTGCACGACAGTAGCATAGGACCAGGCTCCAGAGGTAGGCAGAGCTCCGTCGTAGCCGCTGCTCGTCTTCTCTGGTATCTGTATAGCTTGAGCTCAAAGAGATAATGCCCTCAGCCTGTCACCGTTGAACTATCGCACCCGAAAGCAGAACTTCAATTATGTCGCCCGAACTTTGTTATGACATCACACTTGCACACGCTGCTACCATCTTGTCACCCTAGCCGTTGCCCACGCCTTCTCCTTCCAACGCCCAGCAGTGCTCAAGCCAAGCTAATGTGTTGGATTCCTGATATATGTGTGCATTTTTTTCACACATCTCCAAGTTTCAGACCCGACCAAACTTGAACCAACTTGATTTTTTTTTTGTTAGGGTCGGTTCAGGTTAGGATGGTAAATAGGGTCGGTTCGGGTTTCAAATTTTGGATGGTCAGATTGGTTGCAAATTTCAGGTCCTGACCTTAACCCGAAAATTATACCCTTATATGTCGTTGAATTCACCAACTCTAGCTTTCATGAAGGTTGTTGATGACTGTGAGTTGAGTTCCATCCATTAATGGTCAATATACCTAGCTGAGAACGCTCGTCGATGAACCAATCTGTGACTTTTTGTAGTCAATTATAGTAGTGGCGGACAGTGAAAATCAAGCAAAGTGGAAAATCCATAACCCAATTAGTATTGCCAAAGGATGGAAACTATGACAATCGTGCACAATGAGGGTTGGAGATTGAGGCAAATAGAAGTAGCGGTGGAGAAGATCCCCAATTCCTATCTCCCAAATTGGGTCTTGATGTGAAGAAAAGAACAATATAATTAGAAAATCTAAATTGAAAAAAAAAATAGAAACATTAAATCAATAAAAACAAAAGCTTACTAAGACTAGTGAGAGCCTTTTCTGGCCAGATATAGTCAATGAAGGTTTTTTATGGTGGTAAATGATCCCTTGCGGGTTGGATAAGAAGATCTAGCAATTTAACTTGTAAGACCCTCAAGTTAGTGATTCATTTTGTGAAATATATATTGTTTTGGCATTGAGTGTTATATATTTTGTAGTTTGGCCATTGCCACGTGTTTTACTGTGGTAGTCACTATTTACTAGAGGTCTAACTCTCTAAATTTTTTAAGGTTTACAGATTAAGTCACGTCATTCTTTGAAGCTAGAAGATAAAGTCATGTAGAGTCGAACGTGAGAGACTAACTCATGTGAATTGACAAAATTAGACCAATTGTGTACTTTTTTACCTTTTGATGCTGTAAAAGTATAAAATTGTAAATATGGAAGGTGAAACAACAAAATTTAACTAGATAATTAGCTCAACTAGCCAGCTTCCAAGTTAACTTGAGAAGAGCAACAACATGAATTTGAATGTTAGCCTTTTACCTAAACAATAGAATTTGGATTATGATTATGTACAAAAGGTTAAAATAGAAATAAATTATAGTCAATGAGTCTTTGATGTAGAAAAGTTGGGGGAGGAATCTACACACAAGTGACACAACTCATCGCCAAAATCAATTGGGAGTTAATCCAAAGATAATAAATGGAAAAATAATGTAGTGATTTAAAAACTAAATGAATGAAAATATAAATTATACTACATCATCGTCTCAAATTGTTTACAACATGTTTTTATTTTGGACCACCCCAAATGTCAATGTTTGTAATATTTTCTTATTTAACAAATTACTTTACTGTATTATAATTCAAATTATTATTTTAATATTCATTTTATGTGCAAATGGTGAATGAAAAAAAAAAACTAGAACAACAAATATATTTTTTTCTCTTTCTTAATTTGTATATTAAACTTAAGTGTTTCAATTAATTTTTGAATGGAAAAAGTATATCTATGAAAAAACATTTAACATCTGTTCTTGTATGACTATGTATTATGCAATGATATGAACAACCGCATGATTTGGAGGACACTACTCGATTGTCTACTAATGAATAACCATCGCAAAGACCAAGTCGAGATTTCCTTGGGTACGATCATTTTTATTAAGTTGTATGAACATCCATCTTTTAACTAAAAATATTTTTTTTTGCAAGAATATACATGAAAAAATGTGTGAACGAATATTCGAGCATCAAAATGTATGATAAAGTATATGGACATGATTTGATGACTGTTTTAAAAACTTCTTGTCAAATGGAACAGTTAAAAGGTGTTTGTTTTTGTTTTTGTTCGTACATAGTAAAAGGTAGTTGTATGAGCAACAAAATAAGAAGTTACAAATTAAATGAATTGCACAATGGGTGATTTTTTTTTTTTTACTTAGAATCATTATAAAGTAGTATTTAAGAATTATAAAGAAAAAGGGAAGCAGAGGGCTTGAATCCTGGTTGAGAGAGTGAAAAGTCTAGTGTTTCATTATTGCACCAAATATACAGGGACAAGCCGTGGTTTTTTTAAATATAATAAACTTGGTTAATTAAAAACATGAAAGTAGTTTAATTTATTGACTTCTATCTAACCAATTAAAATTTTAGCTATTACCTTAATAAATATACTTGTAAAAAGGGCGCAAGAGTAATTTGGTGTGAGAAATAAACACTCTCTCCCCAGGGTTTTCTCCAACTGCAATTGTTTATAATTGAAAATTTAGAAACATTTAACGCCTACATGTCTGATTGGTAAGTGGAAAACTTTAGCAGTAATTAGAACCATGATTGAATCATCCTACTCGAGCACGAAAGCACATCAATTTACAGATAACTTGAAAATAACCAAGACCGCGCCAGATTAATCAATTGTCGTTTTCCTCAACCTTCATTGCCTTCATTAGCTTCTCTTTGCTTCCACAACGAATTAAACGAGTCTGTAGCATCCTTGCTATACAGAGGATATAATGAAGAATTGATCAAACTTATTTTCTTTCCATAAATTAACAAGCATTTGTGAGTTTTTGTTACAAATTCAACGGCTGTGAAGTTGAAAAATTGCTTCTGGAGATGGAACTAGCATGTACTGTCCATGTAATTTACCAACAATTCTTGAACCATGCCTCGATCTGGCATCCGTCCTGCAGCACCGTATACAGGAGCAAGGCCTCCGCTAATTGACCCTGGATTTTCTTTCACCTGAAATACAGGCAAAGAAGAAGAATAGATAGCAAAGATCAGAGCCACACATAAGCAGACACAAAAAGGGCTAAAGGGTCAAGCCATGAAGATTTCGTAGGGACTTACGGTTTGAACACACTCTCTCAAATCCTGAAGGAAAGTCTCAACAACTGGTACATGTTGAAGAGTGATACAGATATGGATGCTGATTCAAACACAAGGAATTAATCATCATAAAGAAACTCCCGAGATCAACCAATGCATGCTTAAATTCGAAACTAGGATCAATGCAAACATAAAAAGCCCATGAGCATGCAATTATGCACACTCCATAATCGTTCCAATTTTCAGATCTATGTGCCTTTTCTTTGACCAAGAATTTGCTAATATAAGTGGCGTACAGTGGGTAGAATAACGGAACTGGGAGAGAGACAACTCACCTGTTTGGTCTCTGCAATGCATTCAAATGCCAACCCTTTGAAGACATGATATCATTCACCTCAAATATGTCTACAACTGCAGATCCAAATCCTATAACTGTCATGTCTGGCTCTCCAATGATAAATAGCTCAGGGATCTCTTTGATTCTGCATTCAGCAAGCAATTAATCCAACTCTTCAGAACCAACCGTGCATAAGGAAATTTAGAAAACCAACACAAACCCCTTCTTTATCATCGTAGACACTTCCATGATCCTTTTGGTATTCTCCAGGTAACCTACAAGTTGTAACGGAACAAAAATCAGTCCACCAAAAAGAACCTTCAACACAATTTCTGGATCAGTGAAAAAAATGTTGCTTCAACTTCAAGCATAGGAGATCTCATTGAATGTTGTTGGCCTGTTTACCTTGTTGTCCCAAAGACATCATTGCTGCCCAAGCTCCAGCAATCAGCCCTCCAGGCCTGCTTCCGGCTATTGTAGGAGATACATACAGTCCACCTGACCACTCAGTAACTGCAGCATGTGCATTCACCAAACAAGCATCAATTGCATTCTGTACAGACAAATTACTCAGGCGATTGTTTGCACATGTAAGCCTTTAAAAGCAAGCCCACGAGATTCAGTTTTCCAATCAATAAGATATGTATACTGAAAAGCACAGAGGGGCAACAAGCTATGTCCAAAAGATTAATCACAATGTAAATAATTAAAACTTTATGAAATTGGATTCATTACCACAGGCATTTCCTACACACCAGACACTAATCTTCAATGGTTTTTGCTTTTTGTATGGCTTAAGACACTTCATTTCCATAAACAAAACCCTTCTATTATGCTCCTTCCAAACCACACACACACACATATATATGTGTGTATGTATATATATATTCAAGGGATTTTTCTTACAAATCTGTCCTCTCTTTAGCAGTTTGAAACATACGAGTACTAAACACCAACTGTTTATGCCCTTTCTAATGAAATGTCCAGAAGCATGCAGTAATTTCTTGATCCAACATCAGACAATATTAATCAGTAAGAACTTGAAAAACATTAGCTTTAATTCATTCCAACCTCCATTTAACGTCTCTCCCAAAAAACATAATGTGGAGTACACTTACCAGCCACAAATTGATGCTGTTGAATGGAAGTCCGTGATATACACAGCGAACAAGCACCCGCACAAAAACAAAAAATAGAAAATGGATCAGGAAGATTTTAACTGGGAGTGAAAATGGTTGATAAAACATGTAACACTAGACTAGCCACAGTATAAATAGTCCAGGTTACCAATATCCATTTGCCTAATTCATTGCCAATGAAGGAAAAGATCTAGAAACAGAACTGGAAAACCTATTTATGAGTAAGAAGAAATCACATGAAATGAACACATACACCAAAAGTGCATCAATCTTCTCTTCTCATTTTAAAAGTCAAACTCATTCTTAGCAACCACCTTTTAGTGGTCAAATCATCATCATTATCGTAATCAGAATATGTTAGTGTCAGCACATGAAGTTCACAATGAAAATAAATATTCATATTGATAGTAAATCATGCAAAAGCAAAGTGACATGTTTAACACCGGATGCCTTTCCTAATTCCCCCACTAGGGGATCTTTTAGTGATCAAGTGCTAAACTAAAAGGCAGACTTTATTTCTAGGAAATTCTTGTGAGAACTAACCTTTCTGATCTCATGATTTCTGTACAGAACTACACTTGTTCCTTTAGGAGCCAACCCATATTTATGAACATCCACCGAAACCGAAGTCACACCCTGGACGGTAAAATCGAAAGGCGGGATTGGGTACCTAAGAGAGAAGGAAATTTGCAAATTAATACCTGTTAATCAGAAAATACACTAGCTGTAATGTTGGCGCTATTCCTGTGTAACTGGCATACTTACAGTAGAGAGCTCTAACTTGCTTAAAAATTACAGACAAAGTTCACATAAAATTTTTTACTTCTTTGGTTATCAGATCCATTATCATTAGATCAACCTGCTACACACTTTATCAGAACTAGCATCCTGTGGTATGAATCAATAATTGTTTGTTCAGGAAAATGAACAGTTCAAAAATGACAGTGAAAACTCATGCACAAAACTATGACATGGCAAAACATCTTGAACTTGCAAAAAAATTATGGTCTGTATTTAAAAAAGATAAGAACATGAGTTCAGTTATATATACCCAAGCATACGAGCGAAAGGTAATACAAAACCACCGAGACAAAGGTCAACATGGAAACAAATTCCATAGGTGTAAGCCAATTTGCCAAGCTCCTACAACAAAAAATGGAGCAATGTTTAGGAACCAGAAAAAAGGGGAAGAGAAGTTTCTTCAAACAAAACAAACAAACATGTAAAAACGAATAAATAAATAAAGGTGCACATTTTCTTTTACTGCTTCTTTTGGGACATGAGGGAAGGAATGATGAATGGTAATTGCATACCTCAATGGGATCAATAATTCCATGAGGGAAACCAGGTGCAGATCCAACAATCTGTCAACAATTAGGTTACCCTTTATTGTCTTTTCTGGAGAAAAAGATTTGGGATAGGAAGAGAGAGAGAGAGAGAGAGGGGGGGGGGGGGGTACCGTACGATACCTCTAGAAGGTGGACAAGATTCTGGATGCTGTGATGAAGGAAGTTCATACCATGATGGTATTCCTATTGATCCGTTTCTGAATCGCTTTTACATCAGCCACAAACTCTTTATTGACAGGAACACGCCATAGCTTGATGTTAAAGTATTGAGCTGCTTTGTCGTATGCTGAATGTGCAGATTCTGGTATTATCCTACAGTAAGTAGAAGTATCATTTGCATAAGAAGTTGTCACATAAATAAGAAATTATACAGTAAAATTTTAGGTAAGAAATACATTTCAGGTCTTGTTATCCCCTTCTTGAATTTCATATAGTCGCGTGATGTTTTCACAGCTAACAATATGCTTTCAGTTCCTCCTGATGTCATGTTTCCACATACTTGTCCTCCAGAAGCCTTCTCTTTGCTACCAAGCAAAGTAGCTGTCATTGCAACTACTTCTGCCTCAAATCGTGCCACACTTTGAAAAATATCCAAATGTAGTGGATTTGTATGTGCAAACCTGGAAGGTATAGAGTTCAAACAGGAGGGAAGACAAACATAAGAGCTGCAAGCCTGATTTTCTAAAACAGCGTAGCCAACTGAAAGATGTAGCACATGCAGGACAAGGAACTTTTGGGCACATCAACTTATACTGAGGTCTAGAGAAAGGGTAAAAGAAAAAGAGAGAAAGAAGAGATAAAAAAGAGAGAGCAAGGGCTCTAGAAGATAAACGTTCAACTTATCAGAACTACAGAAACAGTAACATGTACAAGGGATGAATTTTAAATAGGGGTGGTGCATTCTTATTTTGTATCAGAAATAGAAAAGAAGTGCATTGCACTTCAAAAACTTCTAGATAGCTAGGCAGTCAAAGCACGAGATAGCACATGGAGCAAATAAAATAAAATGACTAAGAATGGAACAAAGATAGCCTGGGGTTGGACTGCAGTAAGTCCATCAGCACCAGCATCTTTCTTTTCCAAGATGCAAATCTTGTAGCAGGCTTTGAATTTTGGATAAATGGCAGAACAGATATAACCATCACTAAAATTGTCAATGAGTTGAAAGAGTCTCAATCATAACGACCAGCTCTGTATCACATATTCCCTAGGCTGTTGGACTGACTGTCAGATGTGTAGCATAAATCAGGAATAAGGATAAAAGCCGTAAAGAAACAACCATAAAAACTTTCGAAGCTTCAAAAGAAAAGACAGAATAGATTGCCCCTGCCCAATCAAGTGGGAAGTTGCAATCTGTCATTTCTTTGTATGATTAAAATGATACAACACAAAGTATGAAAGTGTGGAAACAATGATAAGATACCAAAAAAAAAACTCAGATAGAGAATCATAAAGGGCAACATCTTACTAACATTGAACATGCCTCATTAATCAACGAAAAATGTCCCTCACATTCAGTCCCACCAATGTAGCTGCAGACCAAAAAAACACACAGAGAAGCAAATCAAGCTGCTGCAGCAAAAGAAAAATGAAAGCACAAGAGAAGAAACCACCTTTTTTCTTTTACTTTAGACCAAGATACATAATCACACAAAGATATACAATTTTCAGGAAAAAGATTCCAAACATACACTGTACCAGAGCATTTTCCTTGCCAAGCAACATCATTTCGTTTCTCATCTTTCATTTTCTCTATTACTTCAATTCCTAGACCCATGTTTGGCAGCTCTGTTCTCCAGCCTTGTCTTTTAGCTTTACTACCAGACTGTAGCTTATCTATGACCTGCATACTCAGAAAGACCAACTTACCAGCAGTAGGTTTTCCCCCTTCTTTCATTTCTCTGAATCAAACTCTTCTCATGTATGAAATGGTAATATGTGATCGTGTAATTAAACAAGAGACTGGACGCATGGCTTCTGAGGTGCAAGTCATATAAATCAAGTATTATGCATCAAAACCTGGTACAAGGTCTGTTAAAGGCATGCAACATTAAATGGGGTCTACTTTGACTGCTTAGTACACTGCAAAAAGCTTTGGAAAATGCTCATGTGGATAAAAGTCATGTTGTTCGCAACAAAGCCACAAGCTATTTTTACCCTCATTCCATGATTGCCATAACACACTTCAGCAACTGTTCCATCAAAAATAGAAAACTATGACCAAAGAAAACATCAGGATATGTTGCTCACATTTACGAACCATGTCATAATTACATAGAGAGCCCTCAACCTGCGATCACCAAGTTCATAGGAAACCTTCTTCCAACCCCGATCAATATGCACCACCCAACTTACACCACTGAAGAAACAAGTTTATAGATCTAGCTTGCAAGAAAGGGAAGAGGCCTATAGCTAGGAATGCATAAAACAAGAGATGATTTCTATGCATGAACTGGTAAAGAAAAAGAATCCATTAGATCACTGAAAGTGCACTAGAATCCAAAGGCTTATGAAATGAGGAAAGCACACCATTCAATTTGCATGGCAGCTCTCTATCATAACATTGACAGACTGCAATTTTTTTTTTCAGTGCTTAGAGAAGGTACATTTGCGTATTTATTTGAGTGAGGTGACTGTCACTAATCACCATCTCTCTGCTTCAAACCATTGCAATAGCAGAGAGGTAACTGGGACAGCTGACTCAAGATCGTTGAAATCAAGGTAGCTGATACACTTACAAAGTTGGGTAAATATTGTCTTTAGATGATCCTCATCTCTTTTCGATCTTGTAACAGCTAGAAGGCACTGAAATAGCATTTGACTGGGATGCAACTTCTACAACAGAAAAGCAGTCTAGCAAGCACCTAAAATATAACATTCCCTAGGATTTCTGACAACCTGCCTTAGTTATTTACAACTTCTCACACTATAAGGCTGGATCCTCAGTAAAAGGGGCTAAATCTACCAGAGTAGTACAAAGAAGAGAAAATGTTGCTGCACCATAAAATCAAGATTTAGAACTTAACAAACTCAAAGATATTGACGAAGTTATTAACAGGTAAACCCACAACCCTGCACACTAGAAATTGTAAAACAAAACAACTTACAAAAATTAAATCTTTTTCTGCTCCTAAAACGGGAGATACTATCGTATTGGCGTTCAACAAGTTCAAGGCCCACAAAGAATAGTTCAGGTGGGGACAACAAAGTGTAAAAGACAATCCAAACAAATACACACACTGCGTAATTCTCCCCACCAACCAAATAAACCTCTCACAGAAAACGCCATAAAAGCAACTCAACCAGTCCAATTTACTGCCCAGAGAGGGGGAAAAAAAAGATTTTATGAAAACACCAACATTATATAAATGAGAAGACCAACAGGCAGGCAAAGAATAAAGTGGCAGTAAGTGAATGCAGGCAATAAATGAATCCTGGTCGAATATCCTAAGGAAAACAATAATAAAAACATAAAGAGTTTCGACTTAAACTGCAGAAGTATATCTACCTTCTGTTTCTGGGCATCAATGTAACTGTTAACGCCGGGAATCGACCTGCTCCCGCACCACAAAAGTCAGATAAATTAGGCGAGTCGGATCAACTTGTGGGATCTGTTCCTAATGGTCCTAAATAGATTAAATAAATACTACTTATCAATTAACCATATGCAATCAGAATTACTTGACCAAGCTCATGCAAAACCCTAGGAGCATGGCTTTGAGTCCTTTCTCGTGAACAACGCCGATAAACGACTGGAGAAGACGAGCGACTAGAAGAGTGAGGAGAGGAGCGAGGAGAAGAGCCGCCGGCTCGAACTCCGCCAGGAACGAATTCGCCGAAGCTCGGAGCTCGAACAATGTTGACTTGAAAGAAGAAACCACCTCCATCTCTTTGCGTGGGGTTGAAGACGAACGTATATGCTGAGGATGAAGACGACTGATGAGATACAAATACCATGGACTAATAATTCATTTGTTTCGAATTTGGATGCACAAATTGTTATCGCGTACAAGACACGTCTATTTGCTTTTGGCGCGGGCTTTGATCACTTGCGTCTAGGCCAGTTAGTTGCTTCAGGAGCCTCAAGGCCAAGGACTAGCCCATTTCCGTTACGATAAAACTTGGGTACTCCCCACGCACCGCCGGTGCTATTGTGTACGTGTCTCTAATAACATATACGGAGTATCTTATTAAACATATAGACATAGTAATAATTTTTTAATGTTGGCTCTTAATCTATTAGAAGATTTTCATGATGTACCTAACTCTAAATTGTATTTATTTCTCTAATTATCTCCAATGGTTCCAAATGATCAGAGAATACAATGAGGATAATGACAAGACAAGCGGCAATGACGATGATGAGGCGAATGGCAACAATAATGAGACTAGAAGTGATGACAACAAGATGAGTGCCGATGACGATGATGATGTTGAGACCAAAGTCGAAGAAGATGACATTGATGACGATAAGATGAGCGGCGACAACAAGATCTCGAAGGAAAGATGATCTACACGATCTAAATGCAAGAGGCGAGTGACAGCAGTGGCAAGATCTGGAGGTTGGCAGTGACAATATAATCTGGATGCAAGCGATGGTGGTGAGATGTGAGCAATGGAGAAGACTTCGTTGCAATTTGTTGTGCCCAGAAAATAAATTTAATATATTATTTTAGACATTTTATATGTTACTTTGGAAGCTTTCAAATATTTATTTAGACACTTCTTATTTATTAGTTTGCACACCTTTATTTCTAAAGAAGACAAATTATCTGCATATTACTATAGACACTTTTTCATTATTGTTTAGAAACTTTTACATATTTCTATAGACACATTTATATATTTATTCAAACATATTTTATAGTGTTTTAGGCACTTATTTTTTTAAGAGAACAAAATTGTTTACATAATAGTTCAACTACTTTTACTTATTTCTTTAGAAACCTTTATTTTCTTATGATAATTTTTTTTGTATATTACTCCAGCCACTTTTCATATACAGCATTAAACACTTTTACACATTATTTCAAACATCTTTACATATTAATTCAGACACTTTTACTTATTGTGTCAAAACCTTTTGTTTTTGAATGAAGTGTGTAGGTGTGTATTGCTTCAAACAATTTTACATATTGCTTCAGACACTTTCGTATATTCTTTAAGACACTTTTACACTTTATATACTGTTTGAAGAAAATAAAATGTCTATATATTGTGTCATACACTTTTACATATTTTTTTAGACACTTTAAACTATTCCTTCAGAGACTTTTTCACTTTATATATTGTTGGAAGAAAACAAAATATCTACATATTGTGTTATACACTTTCACATATTATCTTAGACATTTCTGCATCCTATCTTTGACACTTTTTCAGTTTGTTTATGGGCACAGCTAGTTGGTGGTGATGACCGAGGGGAAGACCAAAGGCTTTAACTGGCCCAATTTCGAGGCAATAGTTAACATATCTGGATGTAAGTGATGACGACATGATCAAAAGGTGAACAACAATCGCTTATGATTGCAGGGGTGAGCAACGATTTAAAGGTGAGGTGAGTGGAAGCAATTAGATTGCAAATCAAAGCAATAATCCAAAGCCGAGGTGTGGCGATGCAATCCAGAGGCAAACAATGGAAGATCTAGAGGCGAGTGACAACAAGATCTGGATACGAACGACAATGAGAATCGAAGGTGAGCAGTGACAAAATCTGGTGATGAGCGGCTTTCAAATCCAGTGGCAAATGATAACAATGAGATCTCCATATGATGATCTAGAGGCAATGACGGTTCATCTGAGGTGGCAGCGGAAGTAACAAGGTAGGGTTTTTTCGGGATCAGAATGAGTTTTGGTCCAGGAGTAAATTAGTTAAATTTTGGATTTGGTTATGGGTTATATATAGAAAATTAAGTATGGATTATGATGTTTAATTAGACATATGTCTATAATATAATAATTATTTTGCTTACACCTAAGCAGGACAAATACATAATGTGGTTTGCTGTTATACATCCACAATCATTAAGGTGAGAAATTGTGTGTTTTGAAGACAGTGGGACAAATTCAGTTCTTTCATTTTTCTTTGCTTTATTTTTTATTTTTCAATTGTTTCTACCATTTCTTTTCTGTTTGTATGGTTTCTTCCTAGTTTTTGTCTTATTCTTTCTTTTTTGTTACCGTACTAATCATTCTTTATTTTTCTGCCATTCTAAAAAATTCATTAGTTCCAATATGTTCCTTTCTGTTGACATATTTTTATTTTCCAATATGTTTTTTCCCAATCTTCTAAGAATTGCTTGATCCATAAGTGACACAAAGTGTCCCAAAAGCGGGCATAATAATAGAAAAATGTCATTTTTTAAAATTTAGGTAAATAAAAGTGTTGTAAAAATGAAACAATAACAATAGTTGAGAACTGTAATTGTGATAAAAAATAAAAAGACTATGTCACGTAGCTTGATCATTCATGTATTATTGGTTACAAATGGAAAAGTCTCGATGCCCATTTCAGTAACATCTTAGGTTTGAGCTACATTAGTAGTAATTACTTGCATTGTCTTATGTATTTTTTGTTGCAGAGCATCTAATGGTAAAAACTTGGTTATGGCAAAATGTCAGAAACAAATATTATGAACAAAGAGAATGTAGGTTGAGAAAATAATAAATAACAATACATAAAAAAATATATATAAATTAAAAAAGAATGGAAACAAACATGAAAACCAATAGCGTTTAAAAAAACAAACAGTTAATCCGAAAGAACAATCAGGAAAGCTTACAAGAACAAATACTTCAAAAAAAAACATGGGAAAGAAAAATAATTCTTCAACAAAAAGGAAAAAGATAAAATAACATCTTCCATTTTAAAGAACAAACAAGTAACATATTAAAAGACTATTCTAGCAAAATGAACAATAGGGGCATATCAAAAACATATATTTCATATAAAAGAACATTGCTTACCGAAAAAGAAAATTTACTTCTTAAAAGAACATATATTTTCTATTAAAAAAACATATAACAGTTCTTATAAAAGAACATAAACTTTTTATAAAAGAATACATTCAAACATTTAAAAGAATAAAAGAATGGGTATTATTTGATAACATGACAACAGAAACATGAAACCACATCAGACGTTAAGGAGAATCGGTAATGTAAGAATTTAAAAGAACAAATATCGTAATATAGTACAATTCATGTCTGTTTAACAGTAAAAATTCATTAATAGCAAGTAGTTTATGTACAACTGACCTTCTAGGTCTAGTTTATACTAGTGTCAAAGTTGCTCATTTGAAAGACTTTTTGCTATTTGCTACTTGTTTCGTATAATGTAGAAGTATCTGTGGTGCGTTTTGTAAATTTGTGCATCTTTAACTAGCGCAATAGATTTAAAATTTCTGCAATTTCATGAAAACTGACGTGATTGCTTGGTTTTGAATAATTTGGGTGAATTTGTAAATTATTGTATTATATACGGATGGCGCACGACATGCACCTGGTATACGCAAGACCTATTATTTCCATTAAACAATCAATTCAAAATTATTACACAATTATTAGTTGAGTCATATTGTCAATAACAATTTGCATCAATCTGCACTTATATTTCATTTTTTTAATCTAAAAAATTAGTGCACATGTTAAAAAGCATAAAATGAACTAGTCATTATACTATAAACATATGTCCAATTAGACATATTAACCCACCCATAATTCTTCGTATCCCAGCTTAAAATTTGATCAAATTACCCATGAACCAAAACTTTTACATCCTCTCCAAAAAACCTTCCTTATTGTTGGCATCGCTGCCATTATGGTCACCTTTGTCGAACTGTCGTCACCTTCAAATTGAAGTTTTTCCAAGCAATTGTCGCCTCTAGATCGTGTATTCTCTAACCAATCATCATGCCTATATTTCGTTGTCATCAATTGCACCGTCGCGTCTGGCCTCTTGATCTCACCGTCACCACTTGCTTCTAGATCTTGCCAATTGTCACTCGACTTCAAATCATCCCAATTATCATTCACCTCTAGATCACACTGTCATTGCTTGCTTCTAAATCCACTAGTATCACCTCAATATCGTGCTTGTCTTCACCTCCCATTTACTTCGATCACCACCATTCCAGGCCGTCACAAGGTTACTCTTCACTTATCTCCACCACCAAAATTGTATGCAAAAATAATCTACATAAAGTGTCTAAGTTAAAATGTAAAAGTGTCTCAAACAATAGCCAAAAGTATCTGGAGAATATCTAAAAGTTTAAAAAAATATGCAGACAATTTGTTTTCATTAGAAATAATATGTAAAAATGTATAAATAATATATAAAAATAACCAAAAGAATTATTTAAAAGTATCTGAAGCAATATATAGACAACTTATCCTTTTCACAAATAAAAATGTCCGAAACAATAATAAAGGTGTTTAAATGAACATGTAAAGTGTCTAAAATAATATATAAAAGTGTTTGATGCAGTATGTGAAAGTCCTTTGCACACATCTTTTGAGTTGAATTTCATGTTAGTAATTTTTTTTCATTTATTCAATCCTTTAAACACAATTTTTAGTTGGAATTTAGGTTATTAGGTTTCTTTGACCTTTGTACAGTCTTTTAGACATAAATCTATATTCCTTCAAACATATTTAGACACTCTTTGTAGATGCATTTCAACAATCCTTCAAACACATCTTTGCACATATTTGAGATGAATTTTTATTTGACTTTTTGGCATGAAAGATTAGATCACCGACTTTGTGACGTTCTTCTTTGTCAATTTACAAAAATTGGTAGAATGAAATAGGAAGAATCGCCTAAGTTGTTTGCAATGATGACAACTAGCCTCGATCAGAGTTAAACTATAGAGGTGGTGTCAATATAATGATGGGGGGCCACAGTAATTAGATCTAATAATGAAGGATAAATTGAGCATTTCTAGATTTGACCTCGATAAACGACTACTTGATTTGATGATGATGAATGATATTCAATGCTTATATCTAATGACATCTCACCTTCTTCGACTTTGATTTGACATTATCATCAAGAGAAAAAGTCACCAAATAATGTCACTGGTGGCAGCTGAGTAGAGAAGATATAGATTTTTTAAAGTCCAGACTATGGCCATGATGATTATTAGCTAGGTAGATAATGGGTAAATTAGAATATTTGTCTGGTTTGTGCAGCTGTGCATATGCAAACTATAGCAATGGCTTTAAATGCACACCTGATTCTTATTTAAAAAAAATAAAATGATATTAATTACACTCTTCCGTTTCACAAAAACTAACTCATTTGTGAGTCACAACAATTAATTTATGATTTTATTTCTTTCAAAATTTATTACAAAAATATGACTATTTTACATGAAAATGAAACTTTAAATATTATAGTTTTTATATATCATTTTTAAGAATTTTTTTCAATACATATTAATATGAATATGTTCAAGTCAAATTTCAATAAAAAAAAGATAAAATGATCAATTAATGCGAAACGGAAGAAGTATTAGATGTATTTTTATACCCAAATTAACATTCTTAAATTAACTCACTGATTTAATTATCCTTTTTAAACCTTTTATGGCCTTATCCTTTTCCCTTCAGCCCTTATCACCCTTGTGCTACAAGTGCTTCTTCTTCTTCTTCTTCTTCTATCATTTTTTATGGCAAAACTATTAAATTTATTACTAATGTTTTGGGTGGGGAACGAATAAGCCACTATAATTTTTTTTTTGTTCAATCTTCCACTAATGTTTTAAAATAGGCCAAATATACCACTGCCGATTAGAAAATAATGGAAAATGGTAAAAATAACATATTTTGAAATCTTAAAGTTATTATAAATCTTTTTAACAAATATCAGGGCCTTTGAGATTTTTGCCGAAAAAAGGTATGATATCCGTCATCAGCGGTTCAGTCATCATTGCCTCCATCACCAACACCTTAACTCCCGTCACCGTGCTTCCTCTGTCTCCACTGTCTACTGTCCTCGCCAACATTCGAAATATTGAGGGAGCGAGCGAGCGAGCGAGAGAGAGAGAGAGAGAGAGAGAGAGAGAGAGAGAGAGAGAGAGAGAGAGAGAGAGAGAGAGAGAGAGAGAGAGAGTGAGTGAGTGAGTGAGAGTGAAAGAGAATGAGTTTAATTACCAAAAGTTTTTGAAATTTATTAAAACTTGCATTATCACGCCAAATTTCAAAACTTGTTATTTTTAACATTTTTTGTTAGCTTTTTAATGTTCTCCGCTAGTTTCTTAACGGCCAGTGACATATTCACTTTTAATTTAAAACTTCAGTGACATTTCCAACTCATTTTAAAACATTAGTTGGTGATTAGGCAATATATATAGTGGCATATCCGCTCCTAACTCAAAACATTAGTGGCAATTTTGATATTTTGCCCATTTTTTATCTTTCCCACAAGAAATATGTTAATTTATTTTTCTTATAGGCTATAATTATCAATTTACCTTGTCAACCTTTTGATACTACCAATCGATTTGCGGCTTGTGTTTCTACATTAAGTTGAAAGTGTGATGAAAACATAATTTATCAAGTCTAAACAAAATTCACTACTAAAATTCTCCAGTTTACCAACTGCCAGTTACCAACTGCTGCGCGTTGGTAAAATGAATTTACCAACTGCCAGCCATTGGTAAACGCACGTTGGTATTCGATGCGTTGGAAAAAATTTTTCCAACGCATAAAAAATAACACGTTGGTAAATTCCAACGCGTAGACGCTGGTAAAATGCACGTTGGTAATTACCAACGGTCAGGAACCGGGCTTAGTTTCTAACGCGTGGTTGTAGTTACCAACGCGCATGGCAGTTGGTAATTACCAACTGCCATGACAGTTGGTACTTACCGCGTTGATAATTATCAACTTACAGCAGTTGGTAAGGGGGTTGGTAATTACCAACGTGCGTACGCGTTGGTAATTACTAACGCGTGCGAGTTGGTAGCAAGCCGTTGGTAATTACCAATTTGCAGACAGTTGGTAAGAGTGTTGGTAAGTACCAACGCCGATGACAGTTGGTAATTATCAACTAGTGCGAGTTGGTAAACGGCAGTTGCGCGTTGGTAATGTACATTTTCAGTTTCAGGCTGCGGTTGTTTCGTGTTTTCCCCGATGGGTATTATGTTCGATACAAACATACGAATTCCAAAGTTCCCCCAGCCTTGCTCAGCAATAAAGATTACACGATATGCACACGTAATTTCCATCAAATATTCTCTAATACACCATAATTAAAACAAGTACATATATGTCTGGAACAAACCATACAATATCTAATTTTTTAAAAAAGAAAAAGAAAATTTAAGTACCACCAAACACACCCATGTTTTAAGAGCTTAAACAGATTCAAAGTGCATAACAACCTAGTAAACAAATAAACACCAACAGATCCCAGAGACATCGATTCCTTCTTTGCCAATCACTTGGCCTTGCCCCCAGAGCACCATTATCTCTGCAAATTTTCACCAATTCTTCCAATTCTGGGCAGCTAAAAAAAAAAACACGGAAATATGACCCACAGATTAGAAAATGCATATGACTAATGGGCATGATCTCTACATCATGAAAAAAATACATTGATGAAGTATGATTTTCCCAACAGAATCTCATATGAACTCTGGAAGTCATACCTGCACTCATACAGAGCACTACAACTGTAGTGGCTCTCATTCATTAGCTCACCTAGCTTCTTTAGCATTTCCTCCTCGCTGCAAAATAATTCAGCAATTTAAGAAAGTCAATTTTAAAAGTATCCAACATCATGTGCAGGAAAATGGTCAAAGTATGGCACCAGTCAGGAATCCAATCCCAAGAATAACTGATTTGCTAAATAAGCTTTACATGAGCAAAAACATGAAGAAAACTCTTCATTGACTAAAAGATGGAACTAGTAAGAACAACAAAATTCTTGTAACGGAGTCACTTCACATGGTAGTATTGAGTTGCCCATTTTCCATCTCCAATACAAATCATGTTTCTAAAGAACAACCTTTTGAAACCTATAAGAATTACCATCTGAAATCTGGCAAAAGCATCAACAGATAAGAATCACCTTAAGCTGGACACTACTGTATGCTTGAAAGCATGCACCCGCTTGGCTTCAGAGTAAACATGAGCAGCTCTCTGAAAATTGGTTAAAAGTGATGAATCAATAACAAGACAAAGATCATAAGAAAAGCAAAGACTACATGACGATTTATACTCCTCTCCTGAAAGCATGGCACTTTCCAAATTATGTCCCAAAATAGATGGTGGAACATATATTTGTCACATGGTTTCCCAGCTTCAACTATAGTGAGCAAGCTACCAAGACGACAATTACTTAGCATAGATACCAACAAAGCAACGCAGTGCGAGGGAACCTCACATTTAAAATGGTGATGTGGCACAACATTCTAAAATTTTGTGGAGAACAATATGGGTGTAATCCTTTCAGGATGGCGTATTATGTACTGCACTTATTAGCACTCTGTAGCAGACTCCAGGAAACAAAAATTGCAAGGAAAAAAATATGCAGTCTTGATAGCTGGAAAACAAGAAAACAGAATTTATAGTTAGGAACTTAATGAATCTCAGTGACTTCCAAGAAGAAAATTGGACAGAAATCTTTGTGATCCTGTGTTATTGATTTATTGACCAATTACGCTGAAATGTTTAGCAAAGTACCAGATATACAGAAAACAAAAAAAAAACCTTAAGTTGTTCATAGAAAGAAAAAGAAAAACACTAAACCCAGCAATCTCAACCAGGCACATTCCTCACAGGAAATAAATGAAACTGGAAATCTAATAGAACCTGACTGTAGTAAAACATTAAGATACCTGATGTAATTTAAAATGCTTTGCAGCTTTTAGCACATCCAAAGAAGTTGGACTGCCCGCAAAGATAGATTGTAGCTCTTGCCCAGTGATTTTTTCAATATCTTCTGCCATATATGGTTCCTCCTTTAAATGTTCCTGCAGTGGGAAGAATAATCAAGATACTAAAGGAAAGAAGGAAGCAACTACTACTACAAACTCTTAAAATCTTTTCAAATAGGCTCATTGGGTAACAATAATTTGTCAATACTGTTAAGTTGAATGCAACCTACCTTGACAGCAAGGACAGGATCAGAAGAACCAAGACTACCAGCAAATGATACGCACAATCCCTCAACATCTGAAAGAGTTTTTACTTTAGCTATTGCTTCTTGTGGTTTCATCCCCAGCTTTATCCCAAGCATAATCTACAATTAAGTGCATTATTTGAGAAGAAAAGGTAGAACAGTATAGACTTGTAATCAATATTGAATATATGATAGAAGTTGCAACTTGCGGAAAAATAAAAACATACAGAAGCCAGCCGGCATTCAACAACTCTGTTATTGTAGTTAGTTGCAGCAGTAACTGCTTTCTGAGATTCTGCCAAAGAATTAGCAATCACAAAAGTTCCACCAGCTGGAAGTTGCACGTCAGTGGCATGCACAGGGTTGAAATCAATCAACTCAGCAAATCCAGTTTTGGCCATTATAGAGATTGCCTGTCAGAGAAATGAGATAAAGAAAAATAAAAATTGGCAGCTGACTTATAATTCTTACAACAAATTCAATGAAAAGTAGTCACTTGAAATCTAACTTAAAACCCAAGATGACAATAAAAGTTGACAAATGCCACAGTGAGCACATCTCACGTGAAGGAAAATAAGAGAAAAGACAGGCAGATTGCATCACAGGTTATCACTCAAAATACTGCTAGCAGGTTGAGATGACAGCTCTAAGCCTCCACTAAAATAATGTTTACTAAATCTCTGGAAATACCTGATTTTAGGAAAACTGAATCAGGGCTCTTTTAATGACAAACATGCACATATATATATTCTACATAAAGCAAAGATGCACTGCAATATATTTTTAGCTTCTTGTTACAATGTTATTTAAGGGAGACATAGCTCCATTGTACGGCAAACATCTGAAACTAAAAATATTTCAGGAATACCTATTGAACAGGAAAAGTGAAGTCTAACCTGGTCCATGCCACCAGACTGAGTTCCAATGTGTTGTTCACATTCACAAGTTATCTAAGCTACTTCTTTCTGTTAAAAAATAACAACAATAATGAAATCCAAGGGTAAGAATCAAATAGATTATTGGCTCAATATACTTTAAGTGCATAGATTGGTGTTGCAATCGCTAGAGTTTTGATAAACCAAACAGAACAACAAAACGTGTCCAAGTATGTGAGATTTAGTCATGCAACAATACAGAAAAAGTCCACTAGTTAGTTGCAGGCAGAAAAGCTTAGAGTTTTTCGGTTATTGAATATTGATGCACTAAGCAAGGATTCTTGCATACACCATGATAGCTAAAAACTGATATTCACTACCATGTCATCATATTTGGGCATGTTCATTCAAAAGAGTTTCCGCCATGGGCTAGGAAGTAGGAACCTCCAAGAATCAGTTTCACTTCATTGCTCATGAGATTAACAATGTAATATTTAATACCATTACAATCTTAAATCTTTCCACTAACCACACAGGACATTTCCAGCTATGCAGCAGTGACATGTATAAAATAACATACACTGAAAGCTAAAAATTTTAATTCTATAGCTAGCGTAGGAGGGACATGAAGATGGAAAGCCAAAATGGAGGGAAACATGCTATGGCATTGAGGGATCAAAGCAAAGCCCAATGGGATGAATACCATACTTGTACAGAGTGCTCGGAAGTTTTCTGCAATGGGAAAAGATCGAAATTAGCCTACATGTACAATGCTTAGAGGGAGAAGATTCAGAGAATAGCTGCTTTAGAAACAAAAGCCCAGAACACACATAGTAGCTGATAAGTAAGCTAAAGTTCACCATCATACCTGCCGTTTTAGGGACCGCCTTTCCGAAGAGACCTATAACAACTCGACCTGAACAAATGGTAATAATAATTTAAACCAATTTCACATACCACAACACTGGTAAAAACTAATTGGCAATAAACATTTAGCTCAAAGAACCTTAATCACATTCGGAACAGAACATTAACATGAACCACACAAGTTTCGAGGACAGAAAAAATTCCTACCAGCAGGTTTCCCATTGACCTCAACATCAAAGTAAACTTTGTGGGTGATTTCCTTTAAATCTTCCTTCTTTTTTGCCTGAAGACGAAAAAAGAAAATCGTTAATAATCGAACAGACTTTTCTTTTCGTAATCCCTTAGTTTAAAAGATCTAATTTTTATCTTATGAAGATATACTACAAAAAAGCAAAAACAGATCAAACAAAATTCAGGTAGAGAAAATGCGCACAAGTGAAGAGCTTCAAGCTAACCTGAGATAAAGTCAGAGATCCAACAAGGGTGAAAGCGAAGAGCAGCGCCAGTGGCAGATACGATTTCGATCTCGCCATCTTCTTTAATTCACTATCTCCTCTGGTGTTGACTTGATAGTCTTCCACACAGAATCCACAACCAGAAGGCTAGCGCTCATTCTCTAGCCTCCGTCCGGCAGAAGAATAAGTATCAGTTTTCTGATTGCAGAGACTTTATGCCTTTCGGGATTCAATCGCACCAGATCTGTCCAATGGAGCCAAAAAAAACGTTTCCCACCTAACCCAGCTTCGTCGACGGCAATGGCAACCAACGCGGCGGACGGCGTTGAAGTTTCGTTTCACAGGCTCTCGACGAAACTGAAATGGCTGGAGGAGGAGGACGAGAATTTACAACACATTTTCCAACAGCTAAGCCGTTGGTAAAAAAAGCCCAATAAATGAGGCCCATCTCCAAGACCGAGCCCACCAACGCGTTTACGTTGGACAATTGACCAACGGTTAAGCCCATTGGTATTTACCAACGGCTAGACCGTTGGAAAAAAAGCTACATTAAATTTTTTTCTCTACCAACGCCTGCACGTTGGAAAAAATTTACTAACGGTTGTCCTCGTTGGTATTTACTAACAGTTGTCCTCGTTGGTATTTACCAACGGCTAAGCAGTTGGTAATAAATCCGTTGGTAAATCATAATTTTTTAGTAGTGATTAAATATAATAGATAATTGCATTTGTTTCAATTTTGGTCATAATGTTAGTACAAGTCCAAAAAAAACATAAAAAATATTAAAAATGTGAATTGCTTCATATCATCATCCAAACTTAAATAATTTTTGTTTGAAATTTTAGAAATGTAACGGCTGAACTTTATATTTAAAAGTAATTCTTAAATCATTACAACCATTAGCGCTCTTCTGTTCTATTTTTTTTTTTAAAAAAAATATTTGTATGATGTCCAAGATGATGAACTACAATTAATAACTAGACAGTAGAAAGGCTTTATGGATGTTTTTGTTGCAAGAGAAAAAAAAATGACAGCAGTCTTTTTTGAAAGGCAAAACGGAGAAGGGTTGGAGCGAAAAGAAACCAAAAAGAACATGAAAAAAGAAGGAAGTAAAAAAAAATGGGACGTTCGAAACCAGAAAGATTGCGAAAAAGTCAAGTAATTGATTTGAAAAAGATAATTTGGTTAAAATATTCAACCTTAGTTAATATCATCTTACTCTTTTAATGAAAATCAAGGGAGCATGTTAGATAACCCCAAATTAAAATATCCATGAATGAATAATATGGTATTTACATAGAATCTACCAAACAAAGGTCTAAAGGGAGGATGACACTTTCAGTAAATAACAGTGTCATGATTTCTAGAGTTTTCTTTTTAGTTAGATAGTTCGTAAGACAATTCGCCGCTGCATTACCTTATCTGAATGTTTATTGAACTTGCAGTATTTGGCAATACTACCCGAAGAACCTACAATTTATAATAAGAGACATTAATTATAATGAAATGTATTGGGGTAAATTAAAAATTACACCACCATTTAGTCCATTTTCAAATTCATCTCAATGATCGAGGGAAAAATACAAAATTGTTGAGCTAACTTTAGCATTTTTTACTTAGAACCAATTCAATTTGATGGGTTCGTGATGGCATAACATGTTTTAAGTCATGTGTTGGGCTAGGTTTCTAGGTGACAAGCACCCCCGCCTTTAGTTAAAACAAAACTATTCGTACAGTAAAATAAATTTACGAGTAACCCATCATCAGCTTGGACCCTTTCCCTGTGCATCAAGCCCTGCCCCCCTTCTGCCACACTGTGTTTTGTCAAGTATTCCCGTCTTTGAAGTAGAAGTCTGGCAGGAAGAGATCGTTGATGCTCAACTGAGAGGTATTGCACTCGAAGCAGTAGTAGATGGTGGCTATTGATATATTAGATTGAGTTATTCTAGATTTTGATTTGGGTAATTTTGAGGGCAGTAGTAGATGGTGGCTATTGATATATTAGATTGAGTTATTCTAGATTTTGATTTGGGTAATTTTGAGGGTTTTGTCAATGGAGAGAGATCAAATTGGGCAAAGGATGTAATTTTTTGTTTTTTAGTTTTTATACTCAAAAGCAAGTATAGACATAGGGATTAAGGGTAAGAAGAGTAGGAAGTGGGGATGACATGCCTCAAACTTAGGTGGGCTACGTGGCGGCTTGGTGTTCCCATCACTATGCCTAAAGGCCTTGTGTTAAATAAGCACACTCTTGTTTAGCAACCATTGGGCTTAAAAGAATAAATCAATCATGTAGCAATTTTCTTTTCCAGAAATTAGCTCTAAATCAATAAAATATAATATGGTTTTTTATTCAGAAGGTCCTCGGTTACTATTCGAAACTGAGAAAATATATTGACTAAACAAGTGTTATTTATCGCATGTTGTTTGTTGATATTTTCTATGAAACGTTGCTCCACAAAAAAAAAATTGCTAAAAAGTACTATATGATTTTTTGTAAAAATAGAAATAATGTAATTTTTGTTATTTTTGTGAATAAATAGAAACGAAAATTACCTATATGATTTCTAAAAACAAAATTGGAACAAAAAAAAAGAAAATAAATAAATAAAATAGAGACAGATAGAAATAAAAATTTCCTATACGATTTTTTAAATCAAAATGTGGA